>JACVEI010000009.1:76200-610027 GCA_018115615.1 Pestalotiopsis sp. DP-2020a | reverse complement strand
CCCCCCCCCCCCCCCCCCCCCCAAGTATCCGGATGATCACCCTCGCAGACGCCTCCTTGGCCTCCTCCCCCAGATCAAAACGACGAAACAAAGGTCACCCCTGCCTTAGCTTGGCCCAATGGGGTCCCACCGCGAGCGAGCCTTGTCTGAGATGTCCTGCGTGTACCCGCAACCTGGAGGCCATTGGGAACGCCGGAAAGGCCTGGCCTATTCCACCATCTCACGCAGGCGGATATCAGAGGGCCTTGGCCTTTGGGGCAGTCTGTAGTCGAAGCCAGGCTGCTCTGTGACTATTGGAAAACACTTGGGCGCCGTGCCGGGCCTCGTCCAGTCTGTACAAGAGTTCAACCCGTCCAGAGCGGCTGACATGTAGAGGGGGGGATGACTGCTGGCCGACGAGAAAACGACAGACGCTATGTCGTGAAAGAGTGAGCAGCAGCGCTCTCGGCCCCAAGTTCCCGCTACGATCCAGCGCACTCTGATCCAGATCCGGCAATCCCTGACTGTCCTCGACGGAATCCGGATACTTGCATTTAGCCCAGGGAGAAGGGGAATGGCACCACACCTCTCTGCCAGAAGGCTTACATGGGCGGTATGTTGGACTATCACCGCACTACTGGAAATATATCGCGCACCCTGTTTTCTCAGTATCTAACAAAACGCAACAGTAAGCCATCATCAAGCCATCACCAAGGATGGCCATGTCGCATTGAGCCGGATGTCTGAAGGTGTCAATGTTGTTGACAGGTTAATTAGACAGCGCTGCGCCTTAGGCACAGCCAAAGAAAGATACACAACGACTTGCGGCTTTTTCTCCTGGCTCCTCTCCCTCTCAGAGGATTTGGTGGTGGTGAACACAAAACCCACGCGCTCGATCGGGGCGCCGTGAGACAGGTCTCGAAGAGAAGGAGGAGGGGGAGAACCAGAGGTTGCCAGCGGTTCGACGGTCGTTTGGCAGCGGAAATCCGATCCTCTGTCTGACAAGGCGAGACTCAGAGCATGGTGTCTTAATGCTCCCTCCTTCATACTCCAACGGGTCATCTCAGCAGGAGTGAGGCAGAGGATAGAGAAAAAAAGAGAGTTCCGAATTGGGACCAGGCTTTGAATCACACGCTCCAGGCAGTCTCAGGTGGCTGTCTTCTTCGTTTCCCAGAGAGTTCAAAACTTATTCTTAGCCCGAGACGAAGCGCGCTCGGGTTGTGTCTCGCGGCTTCCCAAGTTCACACACTCCCTTCCTCCATTCTGTGTCCCAGGCGGGAAGCTGCAGTCTTCTTCTTTTTGTTGGGCCGGGTTCGCTGGGACCGGTTTGTCTCTAGAAGTCCCGCACGCTCGGTACCTACTCGAGAACCAATCGTTCAGATCACATTGGAAACCCCTCTGGGATAGAGTATTCGCGTTTGTGTCGTCATATCTGCTGATGGATCCGGGCCATCCGCCAGGTTGGAAGGATATCTCGCGCCGAGAGGAACCACGTCACACTGGCGGCAGTGCAGTAAATCTAGCCCGTGAAAGACCGGGGACATTTGCAGTGAAGGAAAGAAATCCGAGAAAAGTACCTGTCGCCAAAGTCGCAAATGAAGCTCTTGACTGGATCCAAAGGACGAGCGATGATGCATGTCATCGGCGGACTACATGATCTCGGGGAAGTGCACAGTTCTCACGGTTCCACGCTGCCGCTGCCTTCTCACCGGGTATACTCGTTGTAGCAGATATGGTGCTCAGAGAAAGACTTTGGAGTACCATCGCTCGCCATCTAGAAAGTATCCTCTTGAAAAAAAAAAAAAAAAGACGGCATGATGGCTGGCCGCCCGCGTCAGTTCTTGTCCGCTGTGCGAGCCCGTTCGTGCCTAGGAAGCGCTTCCGTTTCATGGCCCAGGTCAAAATCCTCAACCTTGATACCTTGAGAGGGCCCTAGAGCTCTTTAGCCCCAAGGAGCACTGTCAAGTGACCCGTCACGCACTTGGCACTGCCACTCTATATGCTCATACAATAGAGCTTTGACTCAAGCAGCTCAGAAACCCGAATCAGGAATTGAGCTTCTGAAATGGCCGTGTTACCGGGTGACAGGCTTCACGGCCAGCCCGTAACACAGCCCAAGGGTGACGTCCATCGGGAGAAAAAGTCGCCTCCCCTTTCTCCCTCTCGCCAGAGACGGGGAAGAAGTCGGCTTTTGCCGCGCAAGAGGATATCCATCTACGTAAGCTTGAGCGCCCGTCGCACCGCAGGCTCACGATGTCTCTTACGGGCGTAAAGAGAACCAGAACTTGGGAGAGCACACAAGAAGGAAGAGAGAGCACTGGGAGTTGAGTGACACGCGCGTTGCTGCAGGATCGAGAAACAAGACCGAGATGAGGTACAATGAGGGGCGAGCGGGTGGTTGCCTCCCTACCAAGTGGCACGATTACTCGGTCACAAGAGATCGCGTCACAGAGGCGCCGCAAGAGGGGAGTGGAGGGGAGGCTATATATGACAGTGATATACTAGTTATAGAAGGAGAAAATTTCTGCTTGGAAGTGTCCTCGGATGTGTGCTTTTGATATGAAATATATTACCGGCGTCGTACGTCGAGACCGTTACGGTTTCTACTTTTTGCTTATGCCAAGATCGAGAAGCGACAATGTTCTTCAAAATGTTTAGGCCTATACGATGGAATGATAATTCTCGTCGACTATGAGCTTGTCGTTGAATAGGTAGATACCTGATTAATTCATAGACTCACGAATGGATCTATCTTGAGCCGCTGTCTTTCCATGCTGGTATAACATAGTCTTTTGCTATCCGTGTTTCTTTCTCGACGTCGTTTTTTGAATCCGTTGTCTCTGTGCGAGCCGCAAACCACACGTGCGAGCCAGAAGGGAACGAGATCTGAGGCACCCGTGTTCTACACTTACCACGATATTGGGAACGACGATGAACCGCGAACGGCACACGTAAGACAGTGCGTCAGTCTCAGCACAACGTCCATCGCGAGAGAGAAGAATCACGGAGAACAATTTTGACGATGGGCATGTGTGATGTTACAACGCACGATAATTGTTTCTCGTTTCTCGCGAGTAAGAAGGCGGGAGGTTTAGACGCGAGAACCGCGGGACCCTGAACACTCCCAGACGGCTCCATCATTCTTCATGCGAGCTCGCCCGTAAATGCCATGATCATATATAGTCAATGCGAGCAGTATTTCCTAGTATGGTGACTTTTAGCGAGCAATATAAGTTGTGTAATGCCAATAGGCAATATCAATCCACAACTGGGCCGCATAATCGGCGGGCAGTATCTACTGATCAAGAAATGGATGGCAAGGAACGAGCACGGGCAACCGCAGGTCATGTCAAGCCTGGGATTGTGCGGATGAGCAGCATTGATTCAAGTATTTTTTGCAAGACTTGTTCAAAGCGTCCTATGATCTGGTGTATCAACTGACACGAGTGATTAGGTATGCGATGCCGTGCCCGGCCAACCAATTGGCTCTCCAATTGGCCGGACCCCTCCCATCATCACATTTGGCTTAACTGTGCACTCTCTGCCAGCGAGATCCATCGCAGTTGGGACGCCGTGTCACAGTCACACAACATGAGGTCGTAGCGTTAATATGGGTTCCCAGAGGGCAGGGCCCCCTTCGGAATAGGTCGTCCTAAAGGGAGGCCGCAAGATCTCGAGACACAGTCTCCCCGCCGTGCGTGATCTGGATGTAACCAAGCGTTGGTATTCGTTTCCCATTACTGTTCTCGGACAAGTCAGGGGTGCGAACGACAGATGAAGCGCAATTGTTTCCGAATAGTCAAGCATGTTCCTCGTCTTTACTGGGAAGCACCGCCCGTATCGAGGGAACGACTGCGCAATGCAACGTATCGATCTCGTTCTGCCATGCAGACGTACGCTTGCAAGCAACCAAACCTTTCCGAAAAAAAAACAATCAAGAAGAAAAGGCCTCACCAATAAGCCATCCCTGCTCGAGCGCAGTTCCGTTTCTGTTGAGAGCCGACGGTGGGCTGCTGTCTTGTCGAGAGGGTGCCAGTTCGAGTATCAGTATCAGAACATCGAGCACACATCGAGTAGAGCGAGAGACTTCTCGAAGACTTAACTCGGCCTGAGCCGAATGGCCTCGTCCCATGTCCCATGTGGCTGCATGAACACTAGTAAGAATGTCTCAGTCTCTTCCACCAAGTATCTCACACCTTGTCAAATAAGATCCGGGAGGCTCATGGCAATATTGCGCTCTACCTAGCACGACGACAGAGCGGACTGGCAAGCTTTTCAGGCCAGTAGAAAATAACGGCAGATGAGGTGGCAGGTCAAAAGGCTGATGTGACCAGGAAACCCCGGGATATCGTCCTTGGGGGCCGACTCAAGATGGACCGGATGTGCTCGAAATGGACAGAGAACGGTTGTCAACAAGATAGTTTCCAGCCACAAGGCGCGCCACTTCTTTACTGGATAGACATTTCCATCTCCCCCGCGGTGAATGTTGAGCATTGACAACGGTATGTTGTTTTGGAAGACTCGATGGCGCCTCGATGTGAGCAGGAGCTTTGATTAGTATCCCACAATCTGACAGCACTTGATGTGTCACAGCATCTTGGCCGGCATGCGCTCTCATCTCTCTCCTCTCCAAGATATCGGGTCTCCAAAAATGATCAGAACTTTTGATCCCCCAGGAGATTAGATGATGCGACGTTGGAGTATCTGCAGGTCATTGATCAGTGACATTGTCAGATTGGGCCTTGGACCTTTGGTCAAAAGCAAAGAATGCTCCCGGTTCTCTCTAGGTTTGACTCAGAACGGTTCCCATCTGCAGCTACGGTACAATAGCGCGCATATTCCTGGAGGGAGGGAGACGCGAGCACTTGACGTAGGACGCTCAGCCGGGTAATTCGAATAGACAGGTACCTACCAACGTATGACGAGGGGGAGATAATAAAACAACACGAATGTCGAATCAAGCCTTGCTGGCATTCTGCAACAAGATGACGAAGGTTTCCATGCAATCAGCGTACCTACATGGGCGGACGCGGGACTTTGCGCGATATGCAGGAGAAATGTAAGTATAATTCTCAGGTTCAATGCTGGGTGAAGCATAATCTGGTTTGAACCTGCGTCTAAACCTTGCCCTGACTTCTCCTTGCTGGTGAGGTCACGGTCACCCTGCTTGTACTTGGAGTGAAGAAAACTTGAGCTCAACTGTGCGTTTTCCCCAGGATTGTACCTACATGTCAGTCCGTGTCCAAATTGGGATAGGAGCACGGTACGGCCGTAGGTCAATAGTCGAGTAGATGTACCTAGCGCTGCAACGTTCAAGTCGCGAAAAGATATCTGAAGACGTACACGCCAATTCTCATGTAGTCGAGGTTACGACGGACTTGAGAGATTTGTGCTGCTCTGCAACACTTGAGACAGGAGTGAGTACTGCAGTAGAAAGAGTGCAGCGAGCCTCAGTTGACCCTCTATTGACGAGGCGTCACGGTTGTGGACTTTTGGGCAAGTGAACAAAAGTAGATTTTTGGACATCTTGATGAGAACGAGCGCAACATGGTCGGTCCTGCCGGACGGGAAGGGTTCCCTTCCTTGCCAAGTGCGATGGATGATCGTGATTAGAAATCGGCCCATGTGGAAGCGACACTGACTCGATGGCTACTTCCTACCAACTTCATTCTGCAGCATTATCCTTCCTTGTCGCTCTTGCTGCTCTACTCTACTCTACTCTACTCTACTCTCCCCCGTGATCAAGGCTCGAGGAAGGAAGCATGAAGAAATAGAAAAGAAGAAAGACATTGCGACAGAGTTTCGACGGACTCGGCGCCGTCCCTGACCATGGCCATGGATCGAGGGGGCCAGTCGGGCAGAATCGAACCTTGCGGTTCTACCTAGGTGAGCTTTCAGGGAATCAGGGCAGGCTCTCGGTGGGGTCAGACGCTGGAGGTGACGGGTGATCGCCCACTAAGATTGCCGAGTCCACTAAGCAAGGTTTTCCTAGGGGGCGGGATCTTGCATGGGTCGCCCTTGCTGGATCCCCTGGAAGCGCAGCAAGCTTGCAAGCAGCGCTCCGCTCATTGTTTCTTGTAAACGCCCTGCCTTAGCCCTAACCCGTCCAAAAGTGATCAGTGTTCAGTGAGAGAGATGGGCCCCTACCTGCCTTACCTACATACATACATACCTGGGTACATCGGAGCCATCGTATGTAGCTGGCTGCAGCGGCGTCGAGATCAGACCGTCAAATGATTCGAGGCTGCATTAATCGCCTCCACGAGCACTATACATAGTAGTAGCCCTATCTAATGTATGCAGCTGAAATCAAAAGCGTCCAAGAGCCAGAGAACTTACCACTTCGATGGAGGAGCAAGGCACGGGGCTGACGTCTTCCCTGCCTGACCAACTCACGTTTGGGCAGCTTCATTCTTTGGAACGGCCCATTTCCGGTGCCCGACCCTTTCCGAACTGCCGCCAACGCGAAGAAGTTGTTGTAACACACAACTTTTATACACCGAAGATATCTTCGCTGACATGCCTTCCACAGGCCAGCCTTGCGTAGCGGGGTGTAGTCTGCATGTAGCTCATAGGTTTCGCATCGTCGGGGTATTTCTAGAATAGAATACATCGGCTATCTGCATTGTCTTCTCGTGTGCATTATGCAGACTTGATCATGTTTACGCCCGTGATTTCATGGCCCGCCGGGCAGGTATAACAAGCAGTTGGGAAGCAGCCGCGTGCAAAGATACCAGTAGCAAGCCGATCCCGATGCAACTTCAAGCGTAGCAAAACCACATGTTCATAGCCGGCCGGTACTATACCCCCCCTTGTGATACTCCGGCTTACGAGATACTTGGGCCTTTCTATAATGCCTCGCCACCGAGCGCCATGGTTTCCATGAGGCTTCTTCTGCGAGTTGCCTACGCATGGATGTACTGTTCCGTTCTCCTGGTGTCTTGTCTATTCTGCTCTCTCCAAGTCTCCTCGACATACAGTGAGCAGCAATCATCTCGGATATCTGCTGGATTGTTGCATCATCACATGACCTGGAGCCAATACTGTTTAGCATTATTAGCAGATCGAGTCAATTCTGACAAGCTTTCTCCCACAACCGGTAACCGGACTCACCAAAAACCAGATGGTTGCCAGTCCCATGGCTCTTGGCATTTCGTTACGCATTGACCGTCTTCCATGAACGCCCACGCCGGTCAGCCGCCACGCACGACGTCGGCGGAGTGTTCAACCACACAATCGGTGCAGAAATCCATTCGCTGTGACCTACTAAACAACTCGGATGCCGTCAGAATCACGTGTCTGCACATCGCCTTTTCTTCACGGAGCAAGACCTGCATTGACTCTCCTCGCCAGTGGTTTCTCCTGCAAGCAATCAAACTATGAATAGCTTCATATTCGGTAGCACGCATGGCCCGTGCCATGTCATGTGCTCGCCTGCTTCAGACTGAGTAGCATTGTTTCCACGGCGAAGTCCAATTTTTTGACATGGCAGTATATCATATTATACCTCAAGGCGGAGTGCAGCAGGCCGCATCCGGGTCCTATACTCGGGCGCCTCCCTGCCTAGGCAGATACTAGTTGCTCCTCCAACAGAGAGGACAGGTCGGCTTACGGCGCAAAATAGTAACAGAAATAAGAAAACTGCATAGGCATATTCTGACCGTTGTGGATAGGTAGCCAGAATTCATTCTACATGGAGCACCCAGCACCCGTAAATAGACCATTTGCTGCTTCAGGTGTAGCTGGACACTTGACGTCATGATCCGATCGCGTTCAGCAGTCAAATATGCCCAAGGCTGCAGACATCAGATCTACACCACAAGAGATATGGATTTTTCTCACAACTATTCGGTAGTTACGGGCGAGCGAGATTCGCGCCATCTAGATCCGCGGTCGAGTCTATCATTCGAGCAATTACTAGCGTCAGTTAGGTACTGTAGGTAACAGATCAGGCCGCATATTTCACACTAGTGCAACAGCCTGCGCCCGCAGGAATTGTCAAGAAAAAGAAATCACAGCAAGGCGATCAATCCGCGGGATCATGCTGCCTTGCCAGATGAATAGATTGATAGATACTTGATACAGACAATAGGCTTTTTTCCAATCTATCGTACAGATGCACAGACAGTCGTAGAGACGACCCTCCAATACCTGCACAGATGTGCAATTGATTATACTGTACACTAGGTAGGTTAGGTTAGATGGAGTGTGCAATACTCTCTGCATACTACATACTATTACCGTTCCGTGCTGCCCCGTCCGTTGGTGGCCCCGGCTCCATCTCCTTCTCTCCCTTTCCCTCGCTCGAGTCGCTAGCTCATGTTGCGAACCGCCAGGCATTCTTTTTCTGCTCGATCGGCATCGTCATGGTCGCAACGCATTCCTAAGCAGAGCAAATTACGTGAGACGATGGGCAGTTTCGAGGCGTCAAGGTATAGCACTTCGTCTGATATTTGACCTTGTTAGCCCTGTGGGGTTGCCGACGGCAATAACCTCAACTCGTTGGCGAGCTCGTTATTAGACTCGCCCACCAACGGCACCGAGTGGTAGCGTTCTATAGCGCCCACGTAGGTTAGTCGATTCCGTAGTCCAAGGAAATGCTACGAGCGGAGGAGCCAAACCCGGAAGCTGGTGCGTGAAGCCGGGGCCCGACTGATGAGGTAAGCTTCAGCTGTCACCATAAACCTGCTCCAACGCTCTCTCTGCTCTCTCGTTCCACATGATACCGCATCAGCTCTATCCACCCAAATACGCGCCAGACTGATGAGAGGAAGGAGCATAGACACACGAAAGAACGTGGGTCTAGCTTACCTCGACTGCCACTGCCACTACTATTGCTGCTACGGTCGCGCCTGCCTTCACACAAGAGCCCTTCTCAAGATAAAAAAAAAGATACATGACAGTATCTCGTACCTCGTATACAGTAATTATTGCCCATTCGTGCCTAGCTGGCAGCCCGTCTGTCTGTCCAACCCATTCGACCCGCCCGTCCGTCTTCTCGACGCATCACACAGCACAGGCATTTTGAACACAGCACAGAACAGAACAGCACGACACGACACGACACGACACGACACGACACAGCCCGCCGCAGCAGATGTTGTGCCCTCGCGATGAGGTTATGAGCCGGTTACACGTTTGGAGACGACAAGCATTTCGTCCCATGAGTTCGGACGTAACCGGGGTCACAGCAAGTACAGACGAGGTACATCTGCAGAGCCAGAGAGATTGGCGAAGTAACCTGGTCGTCCTACCGTGCCAAGCCTCTCCACCCTGCCCGTCGCCAAGGGTCCCTATCCTAGGCACGCGCAGATGTTGCTTGTCAACCCGCTGCAAGCCTGCTGCTTGTGAGTCTGCCACTACCACCACTACTACGACTTACCCGAACTACCTCTAGCGACCCCCCTGTGCGGATCCCATCGGAGATGGTCCAATGACCGCTGCTGAGGAACAAATGTTGTAGCCGCTGAGCCAATGGCATGACATGTCCGGCTATTGCCCATCGATCGTTCACAGCAGTAGTAGCAGCAACAGTACAGAGTAGCAGCAACAGCAAGTCCATCGTAGTCATCGAGTCACCCACTCAGGGCAGTCTCTACCTACCCAAACGTACAGTTCGTTTCCTGGTCTCACGCATTTACACTTTAGATTGCCGGCCGAAGTCCCGCTAATGACCGTCTTCCTCATTGGCGCGTCGCATACAAGGCGCTCATTCCATCCGTCTTCAGGGTGGATGCGGACTCTGCTGTCACTGCCTTGTCAAGCATGCCGATTCATTATGGTCGTAAGAAGAAGAAAAGGTGACGGCCATGGTGGCTAACTTGCCCGTCGTATCGGATACACGACATCGCGGCTTGAACTTCGTCGCTCCGTTTTTCTTCGTTCAAAAGTTCCATTACCAAGCCAGCTGTCTACCTACATAGTACTCTTCGTGGCGACTGTCACGCTGGGCTCCCTCCTCTTTCGTCTTGGCTAAGATGGGCATCTGAGAGCGACCGGCAGCCAGCCTCCGGTTCTCCACGGACGCTGCACTTGTACGGGACTGATCCTTCGGTCGTACACTTCAGTACAGCACGATACAAGGGCCCTTCCTCTCATGCCCGCGCGCGCCCGCCCTACACATAATCGTGAAATGGTGCTAGGCTCCCCCAGATGAGGGAGCGCAGTCTAGTTGATGATGTAAGTCCAGCTATCCCTGTCTGTCACGACCCTCCCCTTCCTCTACCTGGATGCTTCTTCTGGGGGTCTTGCTTTTCTTTTACCCTTTCCACCTGCGTCCACATATATCCTTGTACATCATTAGCCAAAGACATGGTCGATCGACTCAGGGAACCTCTACCTCCCCCTGTGCCGAGCTTCCTTGGCTTGTACGTAGGTATATACGTACAGTCCATGTTGGCTGACCCACTGTCGTCCCGTCCGGCCCAGGGTGGAGCAAAAGACTATCTCCCATACCATCCATGAAAACCATAGCATACATACATTACATTACATACCCAGCACCAGAGCACATACTTTGCATACTCTGCCTATGCCAGGTAGATACCTGCTACTTGTCCGCCTTCCCCATCATAGGTACTGTTCCTCAAGCCTCCCAAGGAAACTATGGCTTCACTACTCTCACTCTATTTCCTCGTCTAAACCATGACCCTTGCATTGATTTGCAGTTGTGAGACATGATTAAATCTCAACGGCCGGCTCATAGTTCATCCCTGCGCACATACCTAGATACCATCTTCTTTCCAGGCTCTCACATTACCTGGACCACCGTCAAAGGCCGACTTCAACCACCTCTCGCGGGCAGTCTCACCCTGCACGTGCGCACAGATTCCTGGGGAGAGCCGAGAAAAACAAAAGGCAGTCGCTCGTCGAAGCAACAGAGGCTCCGGACCAATTTTGCATTTCTGCCCACCGCCACACCAATCAGCGAGAGCATTCACACTGGGCGCTACCGAAAAGAAACGCGGTGAACCTGATAACAGGAACTGCTAGGCACAGGTACTTGCATGGTCTCGACCCTGGTCACTTTGTATTCTGGACTACAAGCCCCGGTCGACCCAACTACTTGCCCATCTGCATACTTTACTCTGCTGGACACCACCAGTGATGCTTCTTGTCTCTCTCTGCATCTCTTCTCATTCTTTACTTCCACATTTCTTCATCTTCTCCCCCTCCCCCTCCGAGTTGTTCCAAGTTGAAAAACAACGTCTCACACATCTTCTGCCTCTTGGGCTCCGTTTGTCGAGAGTGCTATAATTCTTTTCTGCTTTTCACGACACCACTTTCCAAAGGCCGTCTTTCCATGGTTCGTCCATCCGTCCTCGTTTTGACTTGCTAGTCGGCTTCCTTCTTCCCATCCCTCATGTTTCTGGTTCGGTCATATTCGACAGGAACCTCGCGGGAAGGAGACGCGAACCATTCGGGAGCCCGGGAACCTGCCGATTCTGATTGCAGTCCTTGCTAACACTATTTTATGCGAACAGGTTCGGGCTGCCTGCATCCACCAACGAACCATTTCTCCACTCGTCATCGACGTAATTGGCCCGAGTGGTGAGATTCTCAATCATCCATCTTCAGAACGCTTTGTTCCAGAGACACCAAGTAAGATCTGAACTACTAGATTTTCCTTTTGTGTCTGGCCCGCGTGGTAACGGCGGAGCACAAGAATTTGCGCAGATTTTGATACGGTCGTGGTTGAAGGAAGGAGCATCGCGGACTGACCGATCATTGTATAGTTGTTTCAAGCAGTCTTCTCAGCAGGTGGAGAAGGATAGTTTTGGACGCTTCCATTTTCCGAGACTCGACTCACTCGGTTTGTCAACGAGCCGCAGAACCAATGAGCGCCGTCGTGGCATGAATCTCCATCGGTCTGCTGTGTCATCAAAGAGCATCAACGTCTGTGTAGAAGGAGACTCGTCACTATTAATCTCCCACAAGACTTCAGAAACGTGTGCAGTCACTACCCTGCGCTTCGCTTGGAATTCAGTGTTCATCATCTGTCAGCGGATCTGAACAACGCCAACAGCCATTCCAGTCGGATTTGTTTCACTTGTCCACCAACAGAAGCAACACCTTCTCAACAACACATCCAATCCCAGCTCCGATTGAGCCGGACTGGACCTTTCCTACACAATCTGATTAATCAATCGCCTTAATTAGAGCGAAGAACACTCCCATTTTTGCAACATCGTTCCCGAAACAGTTGTTGCATCCGGTTTGCCCTCGGACTAGACACGCAAGATACTGTTGGAACCGCCGATAAATCAGCCTGAATGTCTACCTCCAAGTTTGGGTACAATTTTGAGGTGAGTCCATGAAATGGAGGCTGAACATTTGGTCGCACGGCCTGCCCAGCCTACCCTGTGGCAGGTTTCGGGAAGCATGAAAGTCCTGACAGCCTTGACAGCCTCACTTCCATCCCGATAGGCCAATCATTATCGACCCAGACGTTGAGTCACCAGAGACAGTGGCCTTGAGATACGAGGAGGAAGCTGCCAGAGCCAGTGGTGGAGGCCAGCGCGGGGATTCCCCTGGTCTCCTGAACTCGTCCACATATCCCAAGTCACAGCCTTCCCAAATGCATGGTTCGTCCCCTGTTGCTTCTCAGGCTCCATCAAGGATCCGAACTGATCATGACCTGTCGTGGTCCACAGGATTTGAATCTTCCAGGTCTTATCAGGATTCACAGTACCATTATCCAGCGCCATCGTTTCCATCTCACCAGAATGCCAATGTTGCTGCTCAACTCAATCAGATGGCCTTTGCGGCCAACAGCTCAGCGGCTCCATACGTTGCGCCGGTGTTGCCCACTCTGCTCTCTTCTTGTGAGCCCAGCTCTGGCATGAGCGGCACCAAGGTGATGATCAAGGTATCGGTTCCTTATGACTTGCTCGCAGGGAACAACCATTTCTACCTGATCTTCGGTCAACAGAAGTGCAATGCGCACGCTGTGAGAGATCACCAGGATGCGAGCGGATGTGGATACGTAGTCAGCAGTGTTGCACCACATTTCAACGACACGAGGAGCGCGGCAATCAGCGTGCCTTTATCATTGTTGATTGAGACGCCTGACGCCCAAGCCCCTGCGACTCTCGAGGTCGGCACGTTTACTTATCATGACAGCCAGATGGGGCCAGCTGATCCAATAGGAGAAGATATCACGCGCTCCTCCAAAGTGCCCCCATCACCTGAACACCGCGAGGATACACCAAAACAAACACATCACCGATTGCAAGAGCCATCTACAAATACATATGGCTACCCTCCCGAGGCCCATCAAGCCGCGGAGCCGACCTATGACCCTGGTTATGCGAGCACTGGAAGCCACAATAACAACATGATGGCGGCTTACCACCGCTCTTCGTATGCCGACGATTACTCTCGCCATATACCGCCTCCGATCAAGACATCTTCGTTATGGGGCAACTACGCACCTTCTTTGAACTCACTCCGAACCCCAGGAATGGGACCTACCAACCACACCACGATTACCCGACCAAGCATTGCATCGCTTCCAGCACCGGCTTCTGCCAATCCTCAGCTTGTCCGCACAAGTACTCTCCAGACGTCAGGATCACCTAGCTCCGCATTCCACCCATACGCTGTGTTCCAGCAGTCGAAAGCCAAACTCAACATTGCCGGAGATCTCGAGAGCATGACCGACGGCTGGACTACGGAAGAGTACGACAACCGCAGGCGCATTGTTCTGTTCAGAAAGCACCAGCAAGGTGCGATACTGACAGCCAGCTTCAAGGCAGTCAGCGTCAACGAGAGGCCGCCCAACAGCATTTGCATCAGTTGTATTTATTGGGCTGAGAAGGGCGATTGGTATGTGACAAGTGTTGACACAATACACCTCCTCGAGCAACTAGTCGCGGCTCCGGCGAGATTCACCGTGGAGGAGAAGAACCGCATCCGTCGCAATCTGGAAGGGTTCCGCCCCGCGACCGTCAGCAAGGCCAAGCCAGAGAGCGAGGAGTTCTTCAAGATCATCATGGCCTTCCCGAACCCCAAGCCTCGCAATATCGAGAAGGACGTCAAGGTCTTCCCCTGGAAGATCCTGGCACAAGCGCTGAAGAAGATCATATCGAAATACGTGAGTACTACTGTTCCTAACTACCAATAGGTTGCACCATGTCCGAGGTGACCCTGCCCTGTAGATGGGATGGGACAGGATTGTTATTTTGGCCTGAGAGGTTGCTAACTTCTTATGTAGTCAGCCTCACCCTCTTCCCAGGTCGGACCCGGCACTGGTCATATGTTGCTGACCCCCGTGAGCAACCCGAGCCCAAGCCTGTACCACCACCAGCAGCATCCCCCTACGCCCAGCGAAAGTTCATACGGCCACCATGACCACCATGGGATAACCTCACCTCGATCCCTCTCGGGCAGCTCTGCTTCATGGAACACGTACTCTACCCGGCCGCTGTCACCGGGCCTCAAGTCTCACTCGCCTACAACAGGCGGGATCCGCATCCCGAGCCTGTCATCGTACGGTGCCAGTGACGGCAGACACACGGCGTCGTCGGGTTACGGGCTCGCGTCCCAGCCGCACACAAGATGGGACACGACGAGTACAAATGGATACATCGACGCGGGCGGGATCCCAGCATACGCCGGCCACCACCAGAGTCATGTGTATAGTGCTGCAGCATATGGAGATGGTGGCCAACGGGCATGACGATAGGCAGACGACCAACACGAGCTACAAAACCGGACTCGAGGCTCTGCTCAGGGTCTCAGGGTGTGAGTCAATGTCGCGGGTGACCGATTAGTGTGGATCTCTATGCAAACGACGCGTCGAAATGGGGGCTGGCGCCCAGTCACGCTTGGGCCAGGGTATACCTAATCATTCTCCTCATCTGGGTGTCTTGTTGCTTTCTAGCAAGGCACTGCGACAGCTTGGCACATACTAGAAGAAAGTGTGTGCTCGTGGGCGGAGGACGGAGGCTGGGCGCCGTCGACAACAGACACAAAACGACAGTCTATATCTTGCCATGTGCTGGGCAGGCAACAAGCAGCACCGGCAGCAGCATCATCAACAGCCATCATGGATGTCAGAGGGTACGTACATACATGATGGCATTTTTTTTTCCCTCTCGCATTCTGGATTGGGGGTCGCCTGGGAGGAGTCTGTGGGGTATAGCATCGTATCAGGTGTTGTGGCGTTTCGTGGCGCACACCAATCAGGGCGGTCAGCACCACTCCATCTACCTGATGTGTGTGCTCTCTGCCGCCCGACCCCTTCGAATTGGGAGACGGTTTTTACACCATTCATTCGACGCATCCTTTCTTGTCTATAACCTTCTCAGGTGGTCGGCGACATATTCTGTTACACTGGCCGACGCCAAGCATCAGCACGTTCCCTGTCCTGCTGACCCTCCTGGAGCGAATGTTGCCGGACGGGGGCCCCATCATGGAATGTTTTCTGATGTGGAACATCCATGTTTAACAACCCAACAAGTCAGCCATCATGATCGAATGACGACGGACATGTTGGTCGAGACCGACAGACGGGGCGGTTTTGTCACTTTGCCTTTTCTTTTCTTTTTTGGAATCCCTCGAAACCAGCTGAGGACCCGGACCAAGACCCATGATCCCCAGGGGTTTCTATATTAAGTCTAGCCCCAGAGAACTAGGGATGCGGCTACGCATACTGCGGTACTAGTGCAGCCGGCGAGGGAAGGGATCTAAAGGGACCCGCCTGATCCCGCTCTGTTCCCGAGCTTGTTTCGATCGATACTATTCAGTATTAGTCTGCAGCAGAAACATCCTTCTCATGGTCACGACAGGACGCGGGAAACCTTGGGACGCAGAAGGCGACGCCAAAAGCAGTCTGCAGCCCTGAACTCATATCCCTGGCCTGACCCCGTCCCGCTGTGTTTATTTCATGAGCCTCCTCTCTCTCACCAAGCCCCGGGATGAGTGAGGCCCTCGCAACCAATCGCTGGCGCCGATTTGACCGACAACTACATATTTCTCCGCTCTGCTATCATGGACACCTTCACTATGACGGCTGCCCGCCAACGACATGTCATCTTTTTGTCAATTTCGATTTCTGGCCATCATTTGACTCCGTCATGCCTCGCCCCGGTCCACTTCTAGTCAAGAGTGCTGCTGCCCACCCCTCCAAGCTCGTACAATACCACATGCAGCTTGATTCAACATGCTATGCTTGCATATCGCCCTCCTTTTCCCATATGATTTTGTTTTTTCCTTCCTTTTTGATTGTTTCCACTGCTTCGCTTGGGCTCGGTTGTTTCGGCGGTGCATGTACAGGTAGAATTTTTCATTTTTTTTTTTCATTTCATTTGTGTTCATTTTCCTGGTGGCAATGGCTTTGGATTGTGTCTGCTCGGGGAGCATTCTGGTCGGTGGGAGTATCGGATGGACGGGGGCGGACCACTAGCATTATACCCTTATCACTACTACTGCTTTCAATCTTCTAGAGAAAGAGAAAAAACACACAAACAAATACCATTCATGGTACTGGGTGCATTTCATGTGCGAAAAAGAAAGAAAGAAAGAGAAGGATACAGAAAACACTGTACAACCAGCTTGGGTAGGATACATGGCTGAGTTCAAAGGACAAGGAGCGCATGGCTGCATCTGTTGGCTGGGATGCCTTCACATTGGGACTACATGGTTCATATTCTACCAGACTAATAATGATAATATTTACTGCACTAGATGAGGAAGTTGTCTCTTGGGCCGCGTTATACCGTCTTATTTATGCTGGCCGAACGTCGGTGGTCTTGGGCTTACCCTCGTATCCTTACTTTTAATCCTATTTTATTTTGGAGAAAATAACCATGATTAGATTGAACTATCCTGATATGGAGCGGAGTAGGCCCACGCCTGCATGGCGCTGATTGAAACACAAATGTCATTGCAGTACCGATCCTTATCGAGCTTTTTATCGTGAATACACCAACTGCCGCTGCGTCCCGGCCTTTGTGCTTCAATGCCTGCGTAGACACGATGGACATGTACAGACCATTCATCATGGTAGGCTGGTGTGCCGACAGGTGGGGGTAACTGCCATTGATCGCGCAACTCGGCTCCATGCCGCCGCTTTGTGTTGTATCGGCGTCGCCATCTACAAGACCACGGTACTCGAGAATATGCTAGGGCTCACAAAGAAGTCGCCACAACCAGCAGGTTGGGAGTAGAATTTGCGCTCCAAGGGTCTACCCATTCCAGCGTTGAATGAATGTATTTGATTACTCGTGTTGTGTGTCTGGAACCGGCCATCAAAGCCTGGGAGCGGAGTCAAACTTACGCGGGAACGATGCCAAAAATGAAGTCGGAGTATCAAGTACCCACGGGATTTGGTTCTAAACTCGTGAGCATACTTGGACACAGGTCTGAATAGAAGCAGCTGTTTATCATTTCATACAGCTTTATATCTGAATTAGACTATCTTTCCGTCTAGTAATGCACGATAGCGGCGAGATATATGGGCAATGGTTGGGTACTCCACAACCATTCAAACGATGCGGGTGCTCTTCGGTCCGCGGTTCATACAGAACGGAGTCTGACTCCGATCTCCAACGGAATAGTAATGATTTGGCAAAATCTTGCGATATTGGTGTATGCAAAGGTGTCTAGATAAACTTCAGAAGTCGACTTGACTCTTCTGGAAACTCAGGGAGACACAATAGACTTACAGTCTCATAGGAGCGTCGATATGTACAATGGAGGCTTGACATAGTGTATCTCTGAGAAAAAGACAATTTGATCAGAAAGAGGCGGTACTCATAAGCACAAAATGGAAACTAACTGGCTGTATTGGAGATGTCGACTGGCTTCTGTAACCTCAACCCCGCCGGCAAGACAAACACCACACACTAGAAAACCAGTCATGAAGGCATCCCTCTTTATGATTTTTGAGGCAATCAAGACAGCAGACAAATTGACTCTGGGAACACTAGTTTATGCAAGTGACTGTTTGCACTTTGATCGCAGCATTTTCTTACTTTCTCTTCTTTCGACGATCGAGATAGGATAATACAAACCAACAAACAGTAACTGAGAAACAAGGAAAGTAATAATTCGAAACTTGTAAAACGCCCCAGAGAGAGTCCTGTTCAACCTATCGATGAAAGAAAACATATGTATAGAAACCTCAGAAGCACAAAGTAAGAGTATCAAACTCCCTCTGCAAAAGACGCACCACCAGCATTCATATCCACAGCCATGCTGTGCTTGAGCCCGCACACCTCGAACAGCTTGACGGGGGTGATGTTCTCGGGAGTGCCGACGACGCCCTGGTTCTTGAGGCGGAGGAGGGTCTCGCGGATGGCGATGTAGGCCGGGGCGAGGGTGGCAAAGCTAAAGATCATGATGCGGAAGCCCATGTCGCGGGCCTCGTCGACGGTGATGGTCGGGCTCTTGCCGTTCTCGACCGAGTTGAGCAGCAGCGGCCAGGGCGCGAGGTCCCGGACGGCCCGGCGGGCCTGCTCCTTCGAGCTGAACCCCTCGAGCAGGCCGACGTCGGCGCCCTCGTCGCGCGCCGCCCGCAGCCGCGCGATGCACTCGTCGTAGCCGAGCGACTGCAGCGCGTCCGTCCGCGCGATCAGCACAAAGTCGGACTGCAGCCGCACGCGCGCCCCGTGCGCCGCCCGGATCCGCGCCAGGTACTCCTCGCGCGGCACCACCTTCTTGCCGCTCAGGTGCCCGCACCGCTTCATGAGCACCTGGTCCTCGAGGTGCGCGCCCGCCACGCCCGACCGGATGTACTGCTCGACCGTCCGGGCGGCCATGATGGGGCCTGTTGTTGTTGTGGCCATGTTAGCATGGCTTGCTCATCGTGAGAGGACGTTTTTCTCCCTTACCTCCGTAGCCTGTGTCCATGTCGGCGATCAAGGGCGGGCCGAATGGGTCCAGGTTGGCGATCATCTCGGCGTTCTCTCGCATCTCGTGCAGCTGGGCGATGGCCAGGTCGGGCTGGCCGAGGCGGGAAGCCGTGGTTCCAGCGCCAGTCTGAGGCACGTAATATTAGCCCAGATACTTCATGTTATGGATAACATGGTGAATGATTCAATTACCATGTACATTGCGTTGAAACCAAGCTCAATGGCAGTCCGCGCTGACAGGCCGTCGTAGACTCCGGGGCAGATGATGAGCTCGTTGGTCTCGAGCAGCATCTTGCGGAGCTTCTTGGCCCCGGTCGTGGGCTCCTGGACGCTCGAGGCGACCTGGTTGAGCTGCAGCCACGTCTCGTTGATGCTCTTGAGGGCAGCCTGGGGGTCATCGTGGGCGTGGCCGTTGACGCCATTGGTCGCGGTCTCGGACGGGAGTGACTCGACGAGTGGCTCGTCGGGGGTGATCTTGACCGCCTCGACGCTTGGCTGGGGCTTTACAGGTGTCGCAAAGTTCTCGGACAAGGCTTCTGCCTGGAGAACAATGGACGACTCATTCTCCAATCGGGAGATGGGATCTTGGGGCTGCAGTGTAGCGACTGACATGATGAATTGGGAAAGAGATGTACAAAGATAAAAAATTGCTGCCAAGTGGGTAGAATGTGAGTCAGGTGCAGATCTTGTGGCAGTGCTCAAAATATCTCTCTGTTCATCTGGCTGATCGGCCCTATTTATACTTTGAGAATGAGTTCCTCTACCGTCGAGGTTGAGATGCCTTCCTCGAGTCTCGACTTCTCATCAATGAATCGATCGGGAAAATCCCGAATCACTTCGTAGAGGACGCGAGCTACCCCGGGTCCCGAGGCCTCTGGCGTTCTCGGAGCATTCACACACTCGACTGGTGGCTTATCAGCCAAGACAGGATCATTGCGGGATTGATACAGCAACTGATCCTCCAACATGTATGCCAATGTTTCAGACGGAGGACGGATCCCCATCTTGGAAGTGGTGGTGGGACTCGAGTGAAGGGATCAAGAGATGGCGAGCTACCCAAATCGTCGTAGGTCAAGGACACATCACCGTTATGGACGGAGGTGGCTTGGCGACGAGACCTGGAGTTTCTTCATGTAAGAACGAACTGGATCGCGGCCTTGGCTGGCCATGGTGATGCGTTGATCACTGCTCGTTGCTTTTTCAAAGCCCGAGGCGCCACCGCGATGCTACCATGTGTATTAGATAGCACTTGGCCTTTCGCTCAGGTCTGACAACCGGGATCGGAATATCACGGCCTCGCGAATCACTATCGAGAGCCGACTCCTGCCAAGGGAATTCTTCAACACATGATATCTTGGCTTCTTCAGCTTTTGTTGTCGCTTTGGCCGTATACGCGGCCTCAGATTGCATTCAAAGGATCGAGTCAGGTAGGTTACACTGCGGAAGAATGCTCTCGGGGTCTTGGTCCTGCATCAACTCAAACTTTTACGAATTTGACAGCCTCAAGAGGGATAATTAGTCCTGAGACAGAAGGCAAATTTGCGAGATCACGGACACTTGGCATGCGTTCATCCCTTTTGCACCCTCGGCAGATATCTATAGCACTTCGACACCTCCAGGAGAGTTCCCCGTTATTCGTTATCAAGTATCATCTCAATTGCCACGTATATCCTTCATAATTATGTCGACAATGGTAATTCTCTCGCGATCATTATGATTTCTCTGCAAATATCTGAATAAGAGTCAATGAACAACACCCATCTTGTACAATAGCCTATTGGTCAGTTACCTCGGAAGATTGGCACAGGACTATCGAGTCTGGCTACTTAGAGAGCGAGGGCACAACTGGGCTGAACGGTTCTCTTAGCCTACATCATTGATTATAAACCATAATAATAAGCAGCTTGCCAAGTTAAATAGCTTCAGATTGGCGCCCACGGTGGATATCTCATAGGCCGTATCCAAGACCAGTCGAGAATGATTAGTTTACTGCGGGCCGTGCCGAGCTCTTGGAAACCTGCAAAAGACCATTTCCGGTCCATACGGCCCATCTGTTATCTCTTATCCCCGAGATCAAAACAGCATGGTTTCTTTCTTAGGGTCCTTGACCTATTCCAGCAACAAGTCATCCTGCTGGTCCTCGATCGCATACACGATAGATTACGGTGACGCGTCGGCTGAATCTGTGCCAATGCTGTGAACGGCCCAATCAGCGGCCAGGAGTATCAATGTGAAGTAGTGAAAGAGGCTCAAACGATCGGCATATAGCTTACGTGCATACAATCCTGGTCTTTTGTTACATTGACGCCATGACATGCCCAAGTTGCGTAGGAACGAGCCGAGGGCCAATGGCGATTCACGATCTGCGGGATAATCTGCTCATACACTACCACCCTCTGAAGACTTTCAGTATCCCGAGATAGTATCCAGCAGTCAATGGCAAATACCATCTGTTCCAGGAACTAAGAAATATGGATACCACAACAGTGGTTTATCTAGATATAATAGACTATGTGAATGTTACTCTGAGATACACAAGATGGCCTGGACATGACCCCAAGGCGACAGACAACACATGTGGCGGGCTGACCCAGCTTGTCAGCCACGCCGCCCAAAACGGCCGAGCCGGTGTGAATAAGCCAAGCCGGCGGACTCGCAAGAACGAGCTTGTATGCATCGCCCAGGCCCGGGATGGTCATCCGCTATCTGGCCGAGAGCGCCTTGGCAGACTCTTGACCAGATGCTTGCGGTGCATCTTCTGTGGTTCCGCTCCGGTACGTGCCGCGTACCAAGACCCTGCCAAGACGCTGGGCACAATCTGATCTGCAAACCGGCTTCTCCATTCTGCTCGATAACTCCGTCGTCGTAAAGGCCTACGACCCCGATGTCTCCGGCGGGCCCCCCGTGGGGTTGGAGATATGGAGCCCTGGGGGAGATGTCGCGATGCTTCCGATCCCAGACTTAATCCGCGATGAATCAGACACCTTTCCTAATCACGAAGTTGCTGCAGACGTGACGACTCTCGCAACCCAGGATTCCTTCACGACCTGCGCAGTGGGACTGAGTGGATCGCAGCACCGCCCAAAGTTCTAAAAGATCCCGGACAGCCAAGCCAGAGCTGAGACGGCACGCATGTGCTTGAAAGTCTTGTCCGTATCCGCAGACAAGTATCCTTGGCTAGGACTCCGGCCTCGCCCTGGCCCCTTTCAATACTTGCCAGAACTTGCGCGCCGAGACCTGCCACGACTTCTCCCTTCCGCCGTTGCATACTTGGCCTTGAGCCATCGCCACTGAGGCCCCAGGTCGGAGGTCCCAAGAAAACGCCCAGCCACTTCCAAGACATCCCAAGACACGCCCAAGAGCTCCCAAGAAAAGCGGAAAGCCGGGCATGGGGAAAGAAACCCCGAACGTGGGGGTCTTCTCTGCTCTCGGATTTCTGGAAAAAGAGGCAGCGGAAAAGGGCTTGTAATGTTTTTTTGATCCTCCTCGCGGCCGTTTTGAGGGTCAAGACTCGAGCGAGATTGCGTATCTTGTGTTTCCACCGTGCATCATCTGCGTCAACCACACTGCACGGCGGAATGCTGATAGAGTGAGCCGAGACGGAACATCTCGGGAGGCCTCTTGACTGCCCGTCAGAACGTTGCCGCGATTCCGAACGCTGTCGTCGTCTTGATCGCGATATTGCAGCCGTTTTCCCTCTCTCTTTCCTGAGGATAGATCGCACCTGTGACTACGACGCATTGTAGCTCCCACATTGGTAAGGCTGCGGTCCCACAGTGTCCATTACATCCATTTCCTTCATCTGAACCCGGTTCTTTGGCTACATCTGCGAATCTCGAAAGACCCCGAAAAACGTGTCGACACGATGTCAGACGAGGAAAAGGTTGTCGAGTCTCCCCCAGATCCGACCCTTGGTCAGCACAATGAATCCACGAGTCGCAAATACCGCTTGAGAAAGCACTTTTCGGATGAGATCGACACATCAGCAGGTTATTTGCCCCTGCTAACCTGTTGTTTTGTTACTGGACTGACAGACGGAACTCTGTACAATGGTAAGTAATCCAAAGCGTCCAAAACTCAAGAAATATATATATTCCTGACGTATTTCGTATAGCATACGGCACTTTTGTTTCAATGCAGACAGGTAAGCACCAGGCGGCCGTCAACGTACAGCTGGGCACATGAACACTTCTGACAAACGATCCGCAGGAAACACAATCTTCGTGGCGCTGGGCACGTCCGGACAAAACAACAGACCGTATGGCTGGGCCCGCTCGCTGTGCTCCATCGGCTGCTTCACGATCGGGTGCCTGATCTTCGCGCGGCTGCACGCGCTCTGGGGCGGGGCCCGCCTGCGGCGGACGGTGCTGGGCTCGTTCCTGCTGCAGACGGCGTGCGTCGCGGCGGCGGCCGGCATCATCCAGGGCGGCGTCATCGACGGGGCGTACCCGTCGCAGCGGGACCCGGCCGACGTCAACTTTACCGAGCTGGCGGCCGTCGCGCTGCTGTCGTTCCAGGCCGCGGGCCAGATCGTCAACAGCCGCGGCCTCGGCGTCAGCGAGGTGCCCACCGTCGTCATCACCAGCCTCCTGTGCGACCTCGTCGGCGACGAGCGCCTGCTCGCCCGCCCCGGCGCCAACCCCAAGCGCGACCGCCGCGCCGTCGCCTTTGTGCTCACGCTGCTCGGCGCCATCTGCGGCGGCTGGATCTCCAAGGCCACGGGCGCCGTCCAGCCCAGCTTGTGGTTCGTGGCCGCGATCAAGGCGGTCATCACCATCGGTTGGCTCGGTTGGGGCGGTCTGCTGAACCTCCGCCGGCCATAGTCTCGCATTGCTCTTGAGCTCACGAGGCTCATGGCAGCTAGAAATGTCTGCTGCGTCCGGGCTGTCTATAAGTGATAAGCGATTTGAGGTTACAGTCCACTGAACTTCAGCGCGCCAAACCAGACATTTCAGATGGCCTATAAACCGTCAAGTCCAGTTCGGATTGGTCTTATCAATAGAATACATTGAGAGTCCAATAAGCTCGTTGTATTGAACGTAGAAAATTGGTATAGCTCTATATACAGATCAACGAAGTATGCTGGTATATTACATATAAACAATCTAAATACATTATTCAGTATCTGCTGATGGCGCCGGAGCTGCAAGCTTCCTCTCTTTTCTCTGCTTCCTCAACCGTTTCTTCTCTTCCTTGCTTTTCCGCCATTTGATACCATTCTTCATGATCAAGAAAAGGACCGGGGCCAAGACCAGCTGCAATGCACCTAGAATGAAGAAGGCCCAGCCGCTGCCGATGCCCTTGATCATCGGCTCGATGACGGCACTGGCGGCGGCGCCGACCAGGCACCTCGTCAGGTTGTTGCTGGCCGTGGCCGCGCCGGCGTTGCCAGGGTTGACGTCGACAATCAGCGTGTTGACGGTGTTGCTGAAACCAATCATACCCACGCCGATCAGAAACAGGAGCACGCAGGGGACCGCCAGATTCGCTCGGTACTGCAGCGCGAAGCCCCAAGCCAGAAGCACCACGGAGCAGAGCAGCAGCAGCGGGATGCCAATCTCGAGCCGCGCCCGCTCGATGGGGAAGTCGGAGAGATCCTGCTGCCTGCTCTGCTCGAACGGGATGCCCAGCTTCTTGCAGTGGCGCCGGTAGTTCCAGTTGACGAACTTGCCCATGATGATGGCGGCCACGACGGAGCCGCCGCCCATGGGCAGGTACATGAGACCGACCTTGAGCTCGTCGAAGCCGTAGAGGTCGGCAAACTGCGAGGGCATCGAGGTGGCGATGGCATAAAATCCTGCAAAGACCAGGGAGCTGTACATGAGCAGGAGGAACATCTCCAGCTCAAACAAGATCTTGAGGCTTCGAGCAGGGTTAGGCTTCTTCATCGTGAGCTTGCGCTTCTGCGAAGTCTGAGTTGTGATCTTTTGAAGGGCCAAGTCATCACCGCTGCGCTTTGCCTTCCACTTTGCGTAAGCATCTCCGATAAGTTGCCAAAAAGTCCGGAAGAAGGGATGCGGGCGTATGCTGCCGTCGCCAACGACGTTCCGGCAGGTCTCGGGCATGAAGAGGGCGTAGAGAACAAGGCAGGCACCGGCGAGGATGGTCAGAAACCAGAAGATCCACCTCCAACCCAGAAATTGTGCGAGCAGCCCGCCGATGACGGGACCCAGCGACGGGGCGAGGATGATGGGGACCGTTACGAAGCCGACGTACTGGCCACGCTCGGCAGAAGTGACGATGTCAGCCACCACGGCCTGGCAGAGCGCGACGGTGGTGCTCGACCCGGCGGACTGTAGCATGCGCAGAATGAGCAGGGCTACATAGTTCGGGGCCAGCGCGCAGCCAATGTTGGCGGCGATGTATATGACGAAACAAATCAAGTAAGCAGGTCGACGACCTGTACTATCGGCAAAGGAGCCAATAAACATTGGCGTAATTCCTTGAAATATCTGTAATGAAGTTTAGTTACGTTGGCCCCAAGCACAAACCCAATCTGAAGGAACCCGTACCATGTAAGTCGTGACAGTCAAGTTGGCTTGTGATTCCGTTATGTTGAAATCTTTAGCAAGGAGATTCAGTGCCGGAAGATATATCTGGGCGGTCAAAGGAGAAAAGAAGGCAGCCATGGCCGCACCGAGCACGATGCATCGCTTCTCCCATGTCGTAAAGATGGAGTATTTTGGTGCAGTATTTTCTTCCACCGGCTGCTCACTGGCAGGTTCCGCGTCTGGTGGTATCGCCTCCACGGATTGCTCGCCGGTCTTGTTCTGAACGTCTGCGGACATGGCGACGTTGTGTTGTGTTGTGACTTTTGTGCACTCGATGCCTTACCACTGGCTAGATGAAAAGTCAACACTCATCAGCACATGGTGTCTATTTATCACGATAGACCGCCATATGGCGAGTCGCAATGCACCCGTGACGGCAGACGAAAGTCGCATTCTTTAGCAAGGGCGATTTTTATCGGCGGAGGAGGGTACTTTCTGTTGCATGTGTTTGGCGCGCCTATACGGTGTACTTGCTGTAAGCGGCCTCGGAACCGACGTCGGCTAACAAGCAACTGGAAATAAAAGCCCACATATCCGGGGATAGCAAAGCCTGCTCGGCTACCGGTGTTAGCATAGGGCTGTCCACTGATCAGACAGGAGCCCTGATAGCCGGCCCAAGCATCCAAAACCAAGGGTCTGAACCCTTGACAAAGTTTCGATCATGACGATGATGATGTTGGACGCTGATGTTGGACGCTGATGTTGCTTGTGTATGATCTGGATCATACTCGTGAGATCCAGAGAAACGTTTCCAGGTCACACTAGGAGCGGAGGGTTACCGAAAACGTTCTCCATAATTAGCCGCACAATTGAGGATCGAGGATTAAGGATTCTCCGCTGTAAGCTCATGGAACACTGCACATGCACCGACTTTTAGCGCTGAAGCTTGCTACCCAGCAGGTATTTCGTACCCTTTTCCAGGGGGCCGCATCGCTAATGCAGAACCCAGGGCCATGAACGAATGGGAGAAAGCCAGATTGCTAGGTTAGCTTTAAAGGACAGCAGCATCGTGAAGTAGACTTTTAATTTTTTATTTTCGGCGATCAAACAGATGCGCACTCACGGCAACACTACTACACTACATAATCTGAAAATAGCTGTCAACTGAATAGCTTGTCAAACATTGGAAACCTGGTCAACTGTTTCAGAACCTACCTGCAGGAAGCACGCCGCGACGACAAATACAAGATGGTCAGTTCGCTCTGACACACGCATCCTCAGTATGGAGCTGACTAGTCGCAGAACGTGCAGTTCAACACAGCTCTGAAGCAGTCGACTGCTATCAAGAGGGAGCTCGCCTCTGTCACCTCGTCTGGCCAACCAGCCACACCTTCAGCACTCGGCTCGCTATCGGCATCGCTCACGTCCTTCTCGCGGACGCTCGACGAGTACAACCAGCTGGCGAAGCAGGAGCTGGTCGTCGCGAAGCAGGAAAAGGCCTACGAGCGCATCAAGAACTTCCGAAGCGAGCTGTCCGAGTTCCGCGAGCAGTTCAGCGCCCTCAAGACGGAGCGCGACGAGTCGGCCCACCTGCAGAGCCGCGCCGAGCTGCTGGGCCGGCGGCCGTACACGACCAGCACGCCCGAGAACCCGTACGCCAACGTCGGCGCGCCCGAGCGCGCCGATGGCGACGTGCCCACAAACCGCTACGGCAGCGGCGGCGCCGTCGGCGGCCAGATGAGCATGGGCAGCAACGACTACGGCCGCGAGGCCCACGCCCTCCGGGAGCAGAACTTCTTCAACAGCACCAACACGGCGCTCGACGACTACATAGCTAGGGGTCAAGCAGTGCTGGGCGATCTCGGACAGCAGAGGGAGATGCTCAAGAACACGCAAAAGAGGCTCTACAGCGTGGCCAACACCCTCGGCGTGAGCGGCGACACCATTCGCATGATTGAGCGCAGGGCGAAGCAGGACAAGTGGATATTCTGGGGCGGCGTCGTCGTTTTCTTTGGATTCTGCTGGCTGTGCCTGCATTTCTTGAGGTGAACAGGATATGACCTTTTTGGGCGGTCGATTCGAATCTCCCGACGTTTCTTTGATGGTCAAAATTGCATTTTTATGGGCAGTCATAGCGTGGAGTTTGGGGAGTTGAGAATGAGCCATCGCGACGGCCTAGTCCCGCCTGCAAGAAAAGAATATTCACAAGTTATTCCACCAGCACATGTCCCTTGCGCAGATGGCGACTAGCTAGTCGCTCGGTCTCAGTCTGAATTTGTATCGAATGTTTTCGGAGCTAGAAACAGCGATATTGCCTTTAGCCTGTGCCGGCTCGCCCGTTGAGAGCGATTGTGAATAATACATCTTTGCTTGTCGTAACCTCCACAACTTGCGTTTCGGGCAGCACGTGGTTACTCGTGCTGATCTGGCCGCCAAATTCCGTCGGCCAGTCCGTCACGTCCCACTCGAAGCCCTTGAGCGTGATGACGCTGGGCTCCTTTACGGGTATGATGCCGGCGTACTTGGCGAACACCTCCTCCGGCGCGGCCCCCGAGTTGCCGTTGCACGGCGGCTCTCGCACGTGGATGTGATGCGATCCGGCCTTGAGCAGGAACGTCAGGCTCTCGCCGCTGACGAGGTACATCTTGCCTTCGGCGTAGGTCGGCGACGTCTGGAACAGGTACAGATGATGGATCTGGCTGAGGCCCTGATCGACGCGCCCTCCGAGGCCGCCCATGGCTACGACGTCCATGCCGGACCCCTTGGCCGTCGCCCGGGCGTGCGATACTGCCTTGGAAAAGTCTGTGCTATATTGGTCCTCTACCGTGATGATTTGTATCGACGAGTTGACCTTCTCAAAGTGATTTCGCGCCGACTCACTCAGGGAGTCCAGATCTCCTATGATGACGTCCAGGGTGTCCTAGTGAGAGAATCAGCACTGTTGCGATAAAAACCAAATAAACGACCTACGAAGTTCTGTCCATCGCGACCACTGTTCTTCTTTTGGTCTTCTTCCCGTTGCAGGTCGCACAAACGATTTGCCCCTCCATCGGCGGCGATGCGGAGTGAGGCTGAATATGTCAGACAGAGAGACAAGAACAAAATCACGGCCTCGACTTACAATTTCGCCAGAGTCTCCCGAGGGTCTGGGCGTCGTTCAGAGGCTGGTTCAGGACGACGATGGCAAAGTCATGGTCTGGGGAATCCTCTTGGAGCAAGCGAGCTGGCCGCCAAACTGTCGTGGTGATGTCCATAGTGGAAGATGCCCATAAAGTATACGGATATCGCCAAGACAAGCAGTTATACAACTAGACTTGCAAGGGGGTGTTTGTGGCGGGACTTGAGATTCTATGGTCGGGTCATATCACGAGGATACGGAAATGGCTCACGTCAAGTACTGTAGGACAAGCTATCCTGTCACGATGGCAAATATTCAGTTGCACAAACAGTTCCCCAGAAACGCTATGACGTGCCTCCTGGACTAATGTCTGACGAGAGATTGTGAGAAAAAAGTAAATTGGCACAATCGTCAGCCGACCTGCGGTGTACTAGTCGTTCAGAAGAGCACTTGAGAAGAGCTGAGCAGAAAACCACTTTGCTTTAGCTCGCCGGGTAGCGGGGCAAGCCCTTTGGCGGCGGCGCCCGGCGATGGAGCGGACTTCATGGTGTTTGTCCCGGCCATCACGGCTCCGACTGAGACATGATGAAGTCGACGATCGGCCGGCTGCATTCGGCGGGGGCGGGGGCGATATATTGACAAATTTCGGAGGCTTGTCGTCCGTGCTTTAGAGATGGTGTTGTTTCTCTCAATGGACGACTCCGAGTCTGCATTTATCAGAGCACTCTAGTATCCTGCTTGAATCTTTCAGGAGTCATATTTGGCCAAAAATATCCCGTGCCTTTTTCACTTGCTTGAGATCTGACAAGATGCTGTGCAACAAGAAGTCCAGCCCGGCGATGGGATGTGAGACGAATGAGGATCATTTTTATCAAAGTTACGTCCTGCAGCGTGCAGATTTAGCAGTGCCGCTATTGCGGATGCTCCAGGCTTCAGCTCATTACTGCTAGTCTTCCTGGATACGATTTATAGTGGATGGAATAGCTGCGTGGGTACCTGAGTGCAGCGGGAAGCTGCTAGAAACCGCCCCAAGTGGCCCGAGCTTCATCGTTCTTCCAGCGCCTCTGCCCATGCCGTAACGCAATTGACGGGTGACTCCGGATGCGCGTCACCATCCAAAAAATTTCCGGACAGCGATTCTGGTATGGTGCGTAAAAAACATCCAGGCCTGCCGACGCTTACAAAGCTCAATTGAAGCTATCTACGATTTCTCAGCAGCACAAGGCCAGCGGCGCCCTTTTTCCCTTCCGTGGTTTTGTTTCATTTCACGTCCTTCATTCGAGCAGAACACATCACATTTGCGACCATGTACAGATCAGCGCTGCGAACCGCACCGCGCTCTACGGGCGCCGTTAGACAAAATGCCCTCAGGACAACAGTGCCGCGACGATTCGCCTCGACAGTACCAGCAGACAAGAAGAGGAGTTGGAAGAGCTCGGCAGTGAGATGGGGACTTGCGGCCGGTGCTATATACTGGTACAGCACGAGCCCGGCATTCGCGGAGGAGCTTCAACGTACGCGCAGCCTACACTTTCCGGAAAATGACTTCAAAGCTAACTTGTCACGGAAGCGCGCCACGTCCAGCCGCCGCCCCAATTCTCCGATGACGATCTCCCTACCGTAGAAGCCGTGATTGCGGAGAAGCGCAAGGAAGCAGAGGCCCGAGCAGCCAAGGCCGCCGCAGCTGCAGAGAAGGAGCAGGCCACTGCCCCCGTGGCCCCGGCAGCCGAAGCCCACACCCAAGTTCCGGCCAACGAGTCCGAGGCCGACGATGTCAGCGGACCGGAGGCATTGGAGGCCGAGGCAAACCAGCAAGGCGCCTTCAACCCCGAGACGGGCGAGATCAACTGGGACTGCCCTTGCCTGGGAGGCATGGCCCACGGTCCCTGCGGCGAGGAGTTCAAGGCTGCATTCAGCTGTTTCGTCTACTCCAAGGAGGAGCCCAAGGGAATGGACTGCATTGACAAGTTCCAGTACGTGTAGCGAAATCGCGCGATGGCGAGGACCATCGTGCTGTACTTGGGCTGTACTGACTGACATCATTCTAGGCACATGCAGGACTGCTTCCGATTACATCCCGAGGTGTATGGCGACGAGCTCGCAGACGACGAAGAGGCAGCAGCTGGCTCGGCGGCACCAGGGACTGAAGTTGCCGCCGCAGACTCGCCGGCGCCAGAGCGCGACGCCACCACTGCCAATGATGCAGTCAATGTGAAGACGGACGTAAAACCCACCACTTCGGACGAACTACCGGCCGCACAGAAGCTGGACCCCAAGACTCCGGCCTCGAAAAGTTCCTAGGCTTGCTCATCCCCCGTCTCGACATGGATAGTTTTCTGGACGCCGCTTGGGGTCGTCATCACCACCACCCGCATCAACCCCAGGTTTTTGATCATATTTCACGTGTTTTGCAGGGGACTCTCGGCGTTTCTCACGGACACATGAAGTGAGTGTGTGTGTAGGTGTGTCATGGCTCCCGGACGTTAATACTGTACAAATACCTGTATCATTGTGTATGAGATACGCCATATAGACATACCACTCAAGAAGAAGGCCCCCCCAAAAATATCTACTCTACATCCAGTAACTACTCCATCCAAATCTGCACAGCACAGGGGTTCGCGACCACTACTGACAGCTGAGACGGCCGCCCCGGGGGTGCTGTTTGGTTCGCCCAACCCCGCATGACATGACCTACCTAGGTCATTCTGTATGTGCGTATGTATGTGCCAGCAAGCATGCCGATGGGCGCCTCTGCCAATTCCGGAGATTATCTTCCAAATCTGGCACCTGGGTTTCTTCATACTTATGCTTTCCATATGATCAAGTGACTCCAACTTCTGCTACATTCCCAATTCTTCCGTTTATAGAGAGAGACAATGTTGACAGCATAGACCGGGCTCATGATGAGCACGGGCACGGCCACAACATCCCAGCCTGCAGGGCTGATTTCACCAACGTCTACCACTGCCACCACCACACCGCCCGCCGTGGCCGTGGAAGCCAGCAAAACTTCGGCAGAGGGACGAGGGGGAGGGGGAAGGGGAGCACCGCCGCCGGCAAGGCGGTCGGCAGAGGATGACTCGTCCAGCGGCAGCGGCAGCAGACAGGCCGCCACCATGGCACAGCAGCGCAGAGCGAAGCGAGCCCAGGTGTCGCGTGCCTGTGCGAGGTGTCGCCGGCTGCAAAAGGGTTGCAGCGAGTCGCGACCTTGTCAGAGGTGCACCAGGACGGGCCTAGCCGAGCAGTGCCTTGCTGGAGGTGCCAACCCGGCGTCCGCCGCGCCGCAGTCGCGATTTGGAAGCGGCACGGTCGTCTACGAGCTGGGCACGACGTCGGCCTTGATCACCTCGCCGACGCTGTCGACGCTGGGCCTTGGCGGCCGGACGCACACCAACTTTGCCAGGGAGTCCTTCCAGAGGCAGCCCGACCTCGCGCCAGCCCACGTCCTCGACCAGTGCGCCGAGCGCTTCTTTCTCCGCTTGAGTCCCACCATCCCGATCCTCTCGCCAGACTATGTCTCCCACCTGCAGAGGCGGATGCTGGAATCGTCGACAGAGGCCGGGGCTGAAGCATATTGCGTACTTATTGGAATGTGCGCCATGGTGCTATTGCAGGTCGAGGAGCCCGGAGGTCGGAGGTTCGGCGACCTGGTGACCGCGGAGACGAATGCCGCTTACGGATGGATGCTCCTGGAGGAGGCTCTCGCCGCCCACCGCCATCTACCCCGGAGGTCGAACCCCAGCTTTGAGAACGTGCTTCTCACTTTCTTCATCTACGCCTGTCACGCCGCCTTGTTGCATCACAGCCAAGCATTCTTCTTTCTACGCGAGACTACCACGTTGTATCTGCTCTTCAAGCCGGAGACCCTGCCGGATTCTGCCAGGACCTTGGCCGATCGTCTATACTGGGTGCTTATCGCCTCGGAGCGCGGGCACGCCATACGCTATCGACGTCCAATTACGCTCCAGGTCACCTCTGCCAGTCCCAGCGTGCCTCTTCCCAGCACGAGCCCCGGCCACTCACACGCCCTCGGCGGCTTCTGGTCTCTGGCGTCGCTCTTCCGACCCCTGGACACCTCCTTCATTGCGATACTGAACTCGGAATCCTTCTCCTGCCCTCCTTCCCCAGGTTCGCTAGACGAGATCGAAGCCGCCATCAATGCGGCCTTGCTTCACGCCCCACCGTCGCTGCTACACCAGACGCAGAAAGCCAACCTGAGGGTGACGCAGCTCTGGCTTCGCATCATCATATGGCAGGTCCGGCTCCGCCTAGGACTTCTCTCCGAGGCGGCCCTGGCCAAGTCGAGCCACACATACCATTACCCTCTGGAGGTCGCAAAGGACTTGGCCCTCAGCACCCGAGATCTGGAGCTCGGGGCCATGACGGTACACGGAGTAGGTCTGACCGAGAAGCTCTTCGACATTGCCTGCGTCGTGGTCAACGTGCTTGCCAGAGTGCCCGTGGGGTTCGAGCGAGGGCCGGCAGAGGAAGACGTCAAGTATATCAAGGGCCTGATTACGGAACTACCTGGCGGCAGGACTGTGTACGACAAGCTGATGGTCAAACATCTGATGGCTGTATTACCTAGTCTTGTAGGCAATTGAAGACGCAAACAGGAACCAAAATGGGTCTCAATGGTGGGCTTGCATTATTATGATTCAAACTAGTGGCACATAGGAAGAGGCAAACAGCCGGATCGGGGTATAAACCCAGGCCCATAGACGGCGGCCTGCCTGAATCCATCCAGTCCTCAACTGCTCGATGATATATTACACGAAGTATATCCGGTTCGCGATTAAACGGCGGACACATTAGTCTCATGGTGGGCCTGTTTCTCCCCCAATGTGTGGCCGGGCTCTGTAGTCGACGTTGCATACGGGTCGATCTTGGTCTTGGCAAACTGGCGAGCTGGTACTTGATGCTCAAACAGCATATCTAGCTCGGCATATGTTCGTCCTAAAGAGACGGGAGATATCAGCAAGGATACAAGGATTGTGCGTTAGCTTCACCTCGACACGAGGTATCATAGCATAGCGGCGAGGGGAAAATAGGGCAAGCGAGAGAAAAGAAAAGGACAGAAAACAAGTTCCCACCCACCTTTGGGCTCCGGCAGACGGAGATACACCCAGATGGCGCTCAGCAGACACGTTCCGGCCCAGAAGTATGCAGCCTTGGCTCCCCAGTTCCAGGCCGTCGAGCTCAGCTGGTAGTTTGTCATGACGTTGACGAAGATGTTGCTCGCGTTGTACGCGGCGCGGGCGAGCACGATGGTCTTGGCCTTGAGCCGGGTGCTCGACAGCTCGGACACGAGCGTGTACGTGATGGGGCCGACGGTGAAGTCGTAGACGAACGTGAAGAGGATCAGCAGCGCCCCGATGGCCCAGACCGACGCGTTGGTGCCGGCAAAGGCGAGCGACCCCACGATGACGAGCAGGATGAACTGGGCGAGGAGCCCCGAGAAGTGGATCGTCCTGCGCCCGACCCGCGCCATGAGAAACCAGGACCCGGCCGTGCCTACCATTCCCAGGGCGTACTGGGCCATGGATAAGGAGAACGAGTTGGACGCGGGCATGCCGGCCTGCGTCAGGAAGTAGGCAAAGTAGCCCATGATGTTCTGCCCGCCCAGGGTCTGGACGAGCCAGATGCCGACTACGATCTCGGTCCTCCGCAGGTCGACGCCGCGGAAGCAGTCGCGGAACGTCGTGCCGGCCTTGGCCTCCTTCTCCAGCTGGTTCGTGTGCTCGATCATGGCGATGGTCTCGTCGGCATTGAAGCTCGTGTCCCGCGGGCTAGTCAGCCTAAGCAGGCTCTTCCTCGCCGCCTCGCGGTCGCCGTGGCGGACGTGCCACCACGGGCTCTCGGGCGCGAACACCAGGCCCGCCAGGATGGGCACCGGCCAGACCCACTGCACGCCGAAGGGGATCTTGTAGGCCCACTCGTCGGCGCGGCCGACCGAGGCCTTGTTCACCGCCGCGGCGAAGAACTGGCCGATGACCCAGCACATGTTGATCCAAGTCGTGAGGTATGGGCGCAGCACCAGAGGGGCCACTTCGGAGGCGTAAGCCGGGGTGACGGACTGAAATGCGCCCCACGGAATTCCTGTATACCAGTCTTAGTCGCTCGCTTCCAGGCCAGACGTGTAGCATGTGCCCTTACCACAGAGTATCTCTCCCACCACGAGCGTCTTGACGTCGGGCGCAAAGAACAAGACAAAGACGAAGAGGATCATCAACAACAGGCTGGCGATGGTGGTGTACTTGTAGCCGAACAGGTCCGCGGCCCAGCCGGCGAAGACGAGGCCGAAGATCTCGCCAGCCCTGGCCCCGTTGGACAGCCCGGACTGCCACGCCGCCGACACGGCCCACTTGCCGGTCTTGGGGTCCTGCGTGCCGAACTTCTGGTTGAACGCGGGCGACGCGTAGAGGGACCCGAGCAGGGCGAGGTCGTAGCCCTCCATGATGAGCGTGCTGGACAGCAGCATCGACCATCCTATCGCCTTGGGATACAGCCTGAGCGCTGCGCGCAGGGTCATCCGGTGCTCCGCGTCCGCGGCATGCTTCGCCTCCGTGACCAGGGCCGCATTTCTGCCTGTCGTATCGGCGGGACCCTGCTGCTGCTGCTGCTGCTGCTGCTGCTGCTGCTGATGATGAGACGAGGAGGAGGATCGAGGGTGGGCGACGGCTTCCGAAGGAGTGTGGCTTTCATTGGCGAGCCCGGCATCGCCTACTGGTTCGGAATCTCCTTGCTTCTTGGGGGATTCCGCCATCTTGGTAGCGGGGTGCTGCTCGCTTCGACCTTGAGCCTCAGGGGCGAGAAATCTCAGGGGCGAAAAAAGAGGAAACACGAGCTAGATGGTGCCAATTTTGTGTCCTTTGCTGTGTCTAAATACTACTCGGCTTTCAGTCCTGTATCTCTTCGTGAGATGTCCCGTCTGTGTCCCTTGCCCGTTGACAGAAATTTTCTCCTCTCATCTGACGAGAACCACGCGTCTGCAACAATAACGCATGTCACGAACGGCCCGAGTTATTTCCTCGGTCCTTCTGGGGTCGCTTCCGGGGTGTTTGGTGATCTGATGCCAGATGCGGGGAGCAAAAAGCTGGAGTTCGGTTCTGCCCTGGACAACGCTGGGTATTCTGGCCATTGCTCCCTGCGCTATCTATCGAATAGGGACATGTGGGCCGAGTATAGCATGGGTGTCGGACGGACCTCGATGCTATTGGTCGAACTGACTTCCGTCATATATCACGGCGGACTTGAGTCGGACCCTGGGCCTTTGCGTCGGAGTATGCTTGCGTCGTCGGACTTACTGTGTAGAGCTATTGTATATCCATGGATCACATATTATGATCTCTGCTCGACCCCATCCCCATCACATCCATCCCATGCCGATTCGCAAGAGCTGGACTCGACCCCACACGATAGCTAGCCCTAGATAGAAATCATGCAGCAGGTGGTTACTCGACATGAACATGACCCCTTCGGCCCCCCTCTGTGCCGCGTTCATGGCTGCATGCATACATCTCTTGGCGAAGTACTTCGAGGTGTTATCGCATCATTCCTCTGTAGCACCATGTCCTCAACAAACTATAACACACCTTACCACTAATCCTACTTTAGCAGACCTGCCTCACAAGCTAGCTTCCGTTACCGACGAGTCAGAAAATTACAAAGACTGGGCAACAATCGTTTGATAGTGAATTGTTTTTACGAAGCTCGCAAGCCATTCCCAACATAGTTGCTCGCCGAGGTCCAGCCAGGAAAGCTCCGCCCAAGATTCCGCCTCTACACCTAAGGTCTAGAGACTTATAGTCGATGGAGCTAGTATTCGGCCTCGGATAGCCAACTTGCGAATACGGAACAATAAAAGCCTTGGCGCTCGCCGGTTTTGGCCCGATACAGGCTTTCCTTCTGGGATCATTGATTACCTGTCACCCAGTAGACAAGACAGATGGGAAGAGATGGGATGAGATTACACGGCAGCACACACACTCACACAGAAACATCCGGCATCCGCCTACGCGATGCAACGACATAGACATGTCTACGGTCGCAAAGCGGGTATGCGGGTCGGGCGATGGGGCAACTTGATGGAGCCCCGTCATGGTTCGGCCCTGGATCCGATGCGGTCGTTCGGCACTTGAGGTGTGTCACGCGCGGATCCCAAAAGCAAGGGGCGGATACCCTCGTGTGTGAGGTAGGACAGGAATGACGAGCTGCTGACCTTGCTGAGCTAGTCTAGACTCGCCGGGGGTTCTTCTTCCCACAACGTTCATTTTGTGTTGAGGACGGGCTGGCTGGGTACATGAGTCAAGGTGGTATAAATGCTATACGAGCGATAATGCCGTCGATTCGGATAGATAAGAAGGGAACCCGAATGGTCTTTCCCATCAGATATCAACTCACCGGTCTATTATATAAGCTGGGCAGAGTGTTCGTTGCTGAAGAAGAAGAAGAAGCACTCCACGGACAACAATGCACTCGAACAACATCTCGATCATGGCTGAGAATGCCGACAAGATCTCACCCGCGACTCTGTATCCAAACAACATTCAGAACAAGTCCCTCGACAGCCTGAGCCATCAGACAGAACAAAATGTGACACAACTCCTAGGCAAAGAACCCTGGTGGAAGGCCGGCGTCTTCTATCAGGTGTACCCGGCTTCCTTCATGGACAGCAACGGCGACGGATGGGGGGACATACCCGGCCTGATCTCCAAGCTCGACTACCTGGCCGACCTGGGGGTGGACTGCGTCTGGCTCTCGCCCGTCTTTGACAGCCCCCAGGCGGACATGGGCTACGATGTGCGGGACTACCAGGCCATATATGCACCGTACGGTACGGCCGAGGACGTCGACCGGCTGACGGAGGAGTGCCACCGCCGGGGCATGAAGCTGATCCTCGACTTGGTGGTCAACCACACGAGCATGGAGCACGCGTGGTTCCAGGAGTCGCGGTCCAGCAAGACCAACCCAAAGCGCGATTGGTACATATGGAAGCCGGCGCGGTATAATAGCCGAGGCGAGCGCATCCCGCCTACCAACTGGCGCGGCTACTTTGCCTGTCCCACGTGGACCTGGGACGAGGAGACGCAGGAGTACTACCTGCACCTCTACGCCCCGGACCAGCCCGACCTGAATTGGGAGAACCCCGAGTGCCGGGACGCCATCTACAAGGAGACAATGCGGTTCTGGCTGGACAGGGGCGTCGACGGCTTCCGCATCGACACGGTCAACAAGTACTCGAAGCGGACCGAGTACGAGGACGCGCCCGTGACGGACCCGCGGTGGGAGTCGCAGCCGGCGCCGCAGATGTGGTGCAACGGGCCGCGGATCCACGAGTTCGTCCACGAGATGCACGAGAAGGCGCTGGCGCCGTACGGGGCCGTGAGCGTCGGCGAGCTGTCCAACATGGCCGGCCCCCGCGACCTGCTGCCGTACGTCGGCGCCGCGCGCCGCGAGCTCGACATGGTCTTCGAGTTCAGCATGATCCGCCTCGGCACCGGCGGCGGCTTCGGCCCCAAGTACATCTACCAGCCGTACGCGCTGCCGGCGCTCAAGGCGCACGTGGCGCGGTTCCAGACCTTCATCGAGGGCACCGACGGGTGGACGACGGTGTTCTGCGAGAACCACGACAACGGGCGGGCCGTCTCGCGGTTCGGCATTGACGAAAGCCCCGAGCTGTGGCGGGCCAGCGCCCGCACCCTGGCGCTATGGCAGGCGACGCTCACGGGCACCCTGTTCCTGTACCAGGGCCAGGAGATCGGCATGACCAACATGCCGGCGGCCTGGGGCATCGAGGAGTACAAGGACGTCGAGAGCCGCAACTTCTACGCCGACGCGGCGGCCTCCGGCGACCCGGAGCTCGTCGACAAGACCATGCACGGCCTGCGCATCCTGGCCCGGGACCACGCGCGGATCCCGTTCCAGTGGGACGGCGAGGCCAAGAACGCCGGCTTCAGCGACGCCGAGGAGACGTGGATGCGGGTCCACGACGACCTTGGCAAGATCAACGTCAAGAGCCAGCTGGGCGACCCCGGGAGCGTCTTGGAGTTTTGGAAGAGGCTCTTGAAGATTAGGAAGAAATACCCCGACGTCTTTGTCCACGGCGCTTTCAGGTCTCTTCACGATGACGACCTGAACAGATATACGTATATAAAAGAAAGCCAGCTCGACGTGGCTGAGGAGCCCGGTACCAAGAGGCGGGCTTTGGTAGTCATGAATTGGTCCAAGGAGCCACAGGATATAGAGGATGCCCATGAGCTTTTGGCCTGCGAAAAGTCCGTTGATTTTCTGTTGGTGAGCACGACGGATGGGTACGAAAAGAGATCTCAAAATGAAAGGACCCTGAAGCCGTGGGAGGGAAGAATCTATGTAAACTTTCAGCCATAAATCAAGAGTGCTATAGATTAATTTGGTGAGAATATTCATACTTCAAACATTTCCTTACTATGGCCAGACCGAGGATTATACAATCTTGAATTTCATGCACAAGCAATGGCAGGTCATCTTAAACATTATCAATAAATATTTTATATGGTGAATAATATGTTCAAACACGAGAGAAGGAAGAAAGGCAATTATTTAGACGAATACCCACTTTGTGCTCCACAACACCGATTTTATTATCCTTATACGATTTCAATATGGTGATATAAGAAGAGAAAACAGCGGACATCTTCGACCCTTCTTTAGCTGTACATAAACGATCGTCACGGATGGGAACCAGAGTGGCCTGGAACAATAAGAAGTCATGTTCCTTGAGCTTCTTAGTTGTTATTGGCGGCTTTGGTGGTCTTGGCGGCAGCGGAGGCGGCGCGAGTGGCAGAGCTCTTGGATCTGGACGAGGTCGCCGATGCGTTGTTTCCACCAGCGGCCTTGGCCCCCGAAGCAGCAGTGGCCGTGGCCGACGATGCCGAGGTAGCGCTGCCAGTAGCAGAGTCAGCGGTGGTGCTGGAAGCATCAGAAGCATCTCCCGCAGCACCCCCAGCTGCATCTCCAGCATTGGCGGCGGCAGTACTGGTCGGGCCATTAGTTATCTCGAGACAACCGGTCGGACGGCTCGCCGTGACGGTAGAAGAGCCTGCGGCGGCAAAGTACTTGTCAATGTTGGGAAGACTGTTCATTAAACAAAAGTTAGCCGTCGTCTGTTTCAGGGAGCATGTGTGTGCTTACACATTGACACATCGGTTCTGGTTGATGGCGTCGACATCAGCCTGAGCTGTGTCGGGGCCTCCGTCCACCATCTTCTGAAGCGTATCGACGACCATCTGGAATGTTCCCTGCATGGCCAACACATTGTTGGCGTCTTGAACGTCGGGCTGCTGTCCCATGGCGGCATCGAGGATTGTCTTGTGGTTCAGCTCGTCCTTCTCTGCATTCAGCGCGATGGTGGCCTGCTTGGTGAAGTCGTCGCCGGTGAGAGACGTGGCCGTGTCGAGAAATTTGGTCACTTTTCCGGTGTCGTTCATCCACGACACGACGGCGTTGGCGATCTGGGTGTCGCTGACCATTTTCATGCCCATAGTCACGCCATTGCCGTCTTCGGCGGCGGGGACGGCGCTCGCAGCAGCCGAAGCAGAAGAGCTCTTGGCTGCTCCAGAGGCGCTGGACGAGGCACTGCTGCTACCGGCAGCGGCTCTAGCAGTTCCAGAAGAGGCAGCAGCTGCAGCAGAGACAGTCTTGGATGCTGCTTTGCTCTGGCTCCTGGAGCTGGTGCCCGCCGGCACTGCCGCACCAAAGATGGGCAGCATCGCAACAGCGACGGAGATTATATAGGTGGAGCGCATGTTGACCAGCAAGTAGTGAAATTGTTGATCAGGGTGAAAATTGTAACGATGAGTTATTAAGAAATAATTATATCAGGGTCAACCTTGCAAAGGGACTCGGAGAAGAAAATGAAGAACGGATCGTTCCAGCTGGCCAGAAAAGAATGAGAGTTTTGGTTTCTGCAAATGAGAGTAAAGTCTGCACCGTCAAGGCGCTAGATCAGCTATGCGTTCTGTGTCGAGAGGAAGGAGAGAAGTCGCACGCATTCTCAAAGTTCCACTTGTGCACTGCCAGGCTACATATACGAGACGAAGTCAGAGACCACTGTAGGAGGTGAGGCTCGCTGTATAGTCGGCTGATACTGCCAAGCACAAGCACTGAGCTGATCGAAACCATCTAGCCTACTGCCATGTGCTTCAAGGTCTCGTCGAAACCGTGTGTGTCAACAGGGGTCATACCGGTGCTGCAAGAGACAGGAAACCTGGGGAACTTGGGGCTGCAGCTGCTCATCTGGTAGTCACGGCATATAGAATGTGGCCTTGTATTATGGCGACGTTTCGTCAGGGCGAAGATCTTGGCGTGCAAGCCCAACCAAAATCATCCTAGAGGCCACAGGCAGAACAGAATATGCTTAAACGTCGATCAGGACGTCGATTGCTCGCATTCAGCCAATCGCAACTATTCCGAACTCTCCTAGGCGTCCGAATGCGGCAAGTGCCGATCTGAAACTATAGAGCCGCACTGACTTTCCTTCACGGAGCCTCAACTCGATAACCTTCTTTTATAAGCCGATCTAGCGTTTTGAAACATGAGACACTTGACCAATCGTTCGTCCTTCTATTGTCTCTGCCGCACGGTTCGCCAAGAAAGACCCCTTGCGGCACATCATCAGGCCAGACAGGAATACTACATCGCCAAGACCACCATTGGCCGCCGGAGCACTGCGATCCGCTCTTGGGGGTCACTCGTGGGATATGGATTCCATCATTCACATATGCCTCTCTCATCATTGAACGTTCGTTCAGAGCCTCCTCGTCGACGGCAACGCACGGACCGTCATCGGCACGGCCTCACGGAGGAGATATACGAGACGGATCCGGGGCCGGCTCATGCTATTGAGTCTGTGGCAAAGAGAGGGGAGGCCAATGGTGTCTCCTAGATGCTTTCCGAGTGATGACTTCTTAACATCTTGCCCGCCCATATAGTCAGACGGATGGAGAGGCCATCTAGGTGAACTCTGCTCCTTCATTCCCTGATCGATCACAGGGCAGGCCTGGGCCGTTTCATTCTCTTTCTACCGTCTGTCATTACAACTCTCATTTGCTATACACAACCCCGGTGGTTGATACAAAATCTTTTTCTAATAACATAATGGCCTTCTCATCAGTATGCGTATCAATTCTTGTGCTGGGCAGTAAGCTTGGCATGCTGGTGGCTGCACAGCAGAGTCAGCAGGTCCAATTCAACCAAGTCATCAACCTCAATGGCGATGTGAGTATACCTGTCACAATAAGAAGTGCCCGACCCATTACTTACTCCTCTTCGCAGATGCAATTGAACAGCCTAATCTTCCCCGACAACTCAAAGATCGAGACTTTCTCCCAAGCGCAGAAACAGATCATTGTCAACCAGAATCCCAACCCCCTCTCAGCTAATCATGTCGTGGGATCTACGGGTCAGCCCTTTGTACAACTGTCCCAGAACTCCATGACGATCCAAACTAATAAGGCGACGGACTTGGTCGGCGGTCAAGTCGAGATGTCCATTGACCCCAACATCCTTCAACAATCCGGAGTCAGCCCTGACAACACCTTTGTAGCCCAGCTTTCGCCTGATAGGCAAGCTTGGATCATCATGGAGCCCGTCAAAAGCGTCAACACGTGAGTGTCTCTCAGAAAAGAGTATCTGCATCGCCACATGCATTGGCTAACACTTGAACCAGTACCGATAACACCGTGCGGATGATCAAGATGACCAGCCTTGATGGAGAATACATGGCTGTCGGGCGACAGACCACGGAGACCGGCAACGTCCTGACCACCTTCAACCAGAACCAGCAGGTCCAAATCTCCGGTTCCGGCATCCAGGAGGTCGAGTTCACCGACGGCTTCCGCATGTCCATCAGGGCCAGCCAGCCAATGACGCTCAAGACCGACGTTGTCAATGGTGTCAGTTCGAGCATGACCACGGGCGGTATCATGCCAGTCAGTAAGTTTCAACGATCTCTCAGCCTGTATCATCTGTTCCGTGAGCTTACTCAAATCTAGACAACTTTCGCTACAAGGTCACTTCCAACCTTGCTGGCGTTGCAACCGATCTCAACTCCATGGTCGCGGTTGTCCAACTGCCTCGTAGGTTCACTCCCTTTCTGGCCGATATGAAATCGTGGATGCTAATGGGTGTTTAGTTAACGCTCAACGAATCATGACCATGGCCCAGCAAATGGGAGCGTCGGCGAACACCCCAATCTCTCTGGGTGTCGCGCAACGTGTGGTGCTCCAGAACCCCGGAGGCTCTTCCGTTCAGGGTCTGGCACGCCGCCAGAAGAAAGCCGGCGCCTCGTCCGCGGCCACGTTCTCCAACACCACCAGCAGGGCTGTGGAGGCGGCCGACGCTACCTCAGCCGATGCCGCTGCTTCTTTGACATCCTCTGACGCGGCGGACGGCGCGACGAGCTCAACGTCGTCGTCGACGAACACCTCGCCGACTACCGCCCAGAACGCCGCGACTCAGCCGGCGCAGCAGCCCGCGACGGCTCCCACCCAGACGCAGGCGCAGCTGCCGGCGGCCACGCAGCTCCTCCTATCCCCTACCTTCTCCCCCATCTCGGCGCGGGCCATCCTCGACACGCAGAACAGCCGCATCGCGATCCCGGTGAGCCAGATCGACGGCGAGTTCATCGTGACGATGGGCATGATGGGAGCCGGCACTGTGCAGGTCGCCGCGCCAGGAGCACCCCAGGCCGCCGCTGCTCAGCCGGCAGCCGGCCAGGCCCCCGCGCAGCCCGGCAGCACTCCTGGCGCGGCCCCCGCGGCATCCGGCGCCGGCGCAGTCCTGGCCAGACAAGCTGCCGCTGCTCCCCTCGGCACCATCACCATGACCATGGCGCAGATCGAGGAGATGGCCAAGGTGCAAGCGACGGGCGGCGTCGTCCCGGTCTGGAGCATGATGAGTGACTACGTGTCGCAGTCTTCGGCCCAGGCGGTTCAGGCACGCGAGGAAGACGAATACAACGGGCCCAGGAGATTCGTGGCCGTCCCGTTTAAGGTTTGAAGCGAAGGAGAGAGATCGCGGGATGTTACATAGCCACGGAAAGGCCCCCCCCTTGATCTGGTTGGATTAGCAGATTTGGACCAAAAGGTGTATCATTCGTATGTAGATATTCAAACAACATTTTTGTCTCTCTTCTCTTCCTCTCTCTGGTAGTTAGCAGAATAAACAAACACGTGGACGTGGAGAACGCTCGGAGCATTTAAGTGAGCCCAGTGTAGATCGCCCATCCTGCTGCCCACTGTACCCATGCTGCTATTTTGGTCCGTTTTCGTGGATCTCAGCGTATCCGCAGGTCGGCCCGTCATCTTCTTCAACCCCCAAAAGTCGTGGAACAGCAAGGTCGCCTGTCTGGAATTGAAATTGGACAGGCCAAGCTTTCTGTGCATTCGGCGCGAGGGCCGAAAAGGGCCGTGTACCCATTGATTCTGGCGTTCAGGGCGTCCCAGTGGATGGTATGGGCGGCGGCTGTGCGGCAGAAGCTCGTATGAGCGCTGCCGGATCTGGTCAATGAGCCGATCATTATATGCCTAGGCACCTGTGTTTTCTTTTGCATTAGCGCCAGGGGGGCACCTTCAAAGAATCAAAGCAAGCTTCGGGGCCATGGCACTAAGGTTAGTATCCCGCCGGTTATCTTGGTACTCTTGGGAGGCTGAGCAACTTTCCCCATTGATGGAGAACAGGACCTCTCTCTTTGGATTCGCTCCTCCTTCTGGATCAACTCTCGGATGCGTGTACTTGCGTGCCCGTACGAAACGAGTGTACACAACTAGGATGCGTCGTATGCACAATTGAATGCTGACGGAAGCGTCTGTCTACTCTTCGAAGGAATCATGTCTTACACGACGCCCCCCATCACGTCGACGACGGTCTACGGGGCTCTGGAGACCTACAGCGCCGTACACGCGGCGCCGGCGCTTTTGACTCGGTTCATGCCACCCGCGCAGTGCGAAACGGATTGGTATTGGGATACGGCCGCCTTGCGATCTTCGAGTACGGCCTTTAGCGATGGCAACCACAACACGGCGTGGAGCACGTGTCAACCGTACAGGTTCGTACTCGGCGTTATTCTTTCCTTTCCCGGCATGTCTTTCGAGGTGTGACTCAGATACGGCTTTGTCCACTGTCCATATAGAGGCATGAAACAACCAGATTGCTCCTGCTATCCAAATCGGGATACCCAACTCTCCACGTTGCTCTTACACGACCCAAAATGAGAAATAACTGACACCACTTGTTGAATAGCGTGAGCACCTCGACGTACTCGGCCGGCATCTGCCCGTGGCAGTCCGAGTTCAAATCAGTGACGCAGGTGTCGTGGGATGGGGTCTCGTCTTCGTACTATGTCGGCGCGTGTTGCGCAAGGTAGAACGATCACTCCCCTTTTCTTGTCAATTGCATTGAACTAATCATCGACATCAGCACCGCGTCATATGACACTTATCAAAGCGGTGCTGCAACGGGGTTATATGGATGCATCGCGACGGTCACTTCAGATGACGTCGTGGCAACGATGGTGCAGGAGAATGACGAGCCGACCGCCGTAACATCCTTGGGCCCCATCACGGTAATCGCCGAGCCACTGTACATGGTGTGGCACGAGAGCGATACGACATTACATGCTGGATCGGACTCGAGCTCACTCCTCGCCGCCATGAACATGGCCATGCCATCCGCAACAACGACTGCTACTTCGACTCCCACGCCTTCATCGGGAACGGATTCGGAAGATGAAGCTGAAGAGGAAGAGGAAGAGGAAGGATCCGGAATGACCAATGCAGCCGTAGCAGGCATTTCGGCCGGGTTTGCAGTATGCGGCATGCTAATTGCAATGCTCTCTTATTTGGCCTTTGTCCGACCCAAGAGACGCAATGCAACAGAGCCAACCCCGGCGTCGGGATCGGGATCAAAACCAGGGCAGAGTCCTCGAGGCGGCCAGGCATGGAACGATGGGGCAGTATACGCCAACGAACATCAGACCCCAACACCGAATACGATAGACAAGACGCATTCCTTGGCCAACCAACACAGCGCCGAAACATTAGACAGCCGCGACCCCCAAATGTCACACGCATTGCGCCCGGCACACCAAGACAAGGACGAATTCTTAATAGAACAGAAAATGCTGCTCAGATGAGCCACGATGGTCATGACAGCTACTCATTTGGAGGGACCAGACGACTTGGACAAGACAGGCTTCGGTCATTGTGGCAACGACAAATGTCTCATTTTTCGATAATACCCAGAGAAGATCGCAGTGCCACGAAAGGCCTGCTCGAGAACATGTGCAATTTTGGAGAGGACTATAAAACAGTCAGGACTCGACAGGACTGATACTTCAACATTTGGCTCATATCTCAAGCGGAAGGTCTACCCAAAATAATAAGCCAAGCAAGCAATATCGCAGATCAGAATCACCATATCTTGCCAAGACTCGACCCACAGGAAGATGTAATTTTCCACCAGTCATACGGAAAAGTTTATGAGGCACAAGCTCGACCCCTCGAAAGACCTACTTGTACTTGCTATATATCGGCGCGAATCCGCATTGCAATTTCCAGGCTTCAGATATTCCGTCTATCTCAGAGCCTCGAAACGAATAGAATAGTACTTGCACGTCAAAATGTCTCTCGAAAATCACGCCACAGCTCTGCGGGCTTCGCTGGAAAAGGCCAGTCTGTCTCGGGGCTCTGCTTCGGAGCTGATTCCATCCTCGTTTACGCCAAGCACGGTGCTCAAAATCAGCTTTGGCGACAAGCTCGTCGACCTGGGCAACTTCTTCCGGGCGGGGGAATGCAAAGTCGCGCCTACAATCTCCTTTGGGCCGGAAGAGGCCGCCGCGTCTTACACGCTGATCTTGACGGACCCGGACGCGCCGACACCAGACGATCCCAAGTTCGCGTTCTGGAGACATTGGATCTTGAGCGGTCTGCAACCCCTGGCCGGAGGCGCCGCGGGAGAAGTCGCGTCGACAAAGGAGCCGGTCACAGAATATCTTGGACCGGGACCCAAGGACGAGTACGTTTGAGCCGGGCGCTGAAAGTGAGCGAAGAATTAACACAAAATTACACAGCTCAAAACCGCACCGCTATCTTTTTCTGCTGTACAGAGAGCCCGAGGGCCTCGATCTCAAGAAGGAAGATGCCGGAGGGGAAGAATTCGTCGAGCGGCGGTCCTTCAAGCCCGCGCAGTTTGCCGAGAAGTTCGGCTTGAAGCTGATCTCCGTCAACTGGATGACGTGCGCTGGTGACGGATGGTCAGAGTGAAACCGGAAACATCGTTACATCATGGTCTTCAGAGACTAATTATATACAAGAACATAGCCAAGTCGATTGTTCAAAGTGCCTCATTTGTCTGCCTATTTTAGGTGTGTATGTGCCATCATATTTTGCCAACTGGGCTCCTGTAGTTGCTGCAGAAACACCATGATACGTCTTGTCATTTTCGACGTCGACGTAGGGTATTTCCAGGTACCTTGGTCCCGGTGTATATTGTCGAAAGCCGATTCGTCGAGAGGACAACAACGCCATGCCAAGAACTACCCGCTGAGCCTCGCCCAGTATGCACTGCAGTCGGGCGCAGCTGTGCTCCATCCACTTCCATCTTCGTCCTTCTTCTACCAGCCAGGCATACACAAACCCGGAGAGGACATCAGAGTCGCAAGGTTAGAAGAAAGCGAGAACCATGGACGGCGTGTCGGCCGCAGCCAGCGCCATCGCCATCGTCCAGGCGGCGGGCGCGCTCGGGGTGGTGGCAAAGGCATTCTACGACACCTTTATCAGCAAGGACAACCAGGATCGGGGCAACGATGCGGCGGCACGGGTGAAGAGTGTCGGCGAGTTTATTGAGAGAATCAAGGTGTTACAGCTGGCGGCAGACTCATCTCAACAGCCAGCCCTCGAGAACAACACCACAGCAGCGCCGGACTCCAGCCCCGGACAGCCCGCCCGCGGTGCAGCGACGGAGGCGGCAGGGGCAGCAGGCACCACGCAGAGCGCCGTCAGCAATGCCGTTGTCGAGTTGGGGCTCGGGCAGACGCTCGATCAGTGTCAAACGCAGCTTCGGGGCCTCCAGAAGAAGATCCAGAAGATAGTGGTCTCCAAAGGCGCAAATCAATGGCAACGATTTAGAACGTCCATTCGCCTGAAGATGAACGAGGCCGAATTTACCCATCTGGACGTCGTCATCACGTCCCTATTGCAGAAGCTCAATATTCTTGTCTCGCTGGCAACCTTTGAACAGTCGAAACACAAGTAAGTGGACACAAGCCTCCGAACGTCTTGCTCAGTGACTGATTTCTGTTCATCGCTATGCACACAGCCAAAAGGCACGGGGTGAAGCTACGAGACTTCTCCGAGAGATAGAGCTACGTAGCCAGGCGCATGCGGCTACACTTGTCGAGATGAGAGGCACCATGGAGAGCACGGGCATACAAATTCAACAGCAGACGGTCGCTCTCCAGAGGCTGACAATCACGCCGCACCTGGACAGAACGGAGAACGGCTTGTCCGGAGCCACGACAGCTGTCACGGGGGAGCCAATGGAGGTCGACGACAGCCCTCCTTCTGCAGCAGCGCTGGATATAGTACACCACCCAGGCTGGGACATACGGGAGTGCCGTTCGGAGGACACGGCAATCTCGAGACCGATCCTGGACTGTATCAAGCGGTGGATGAACCCCAAGGACCAAGACGCGTCGCGGGTGTGCATACGGGCTTCCGGAAACGATGATAGAGCCCACGACCTCTGCAACCGGGTGGCAGAGGAACTCACGGTGGCAGAAGGGTCGTTGCTGTACTACAATGGGCTGCCGAAGGACGGATCGCCGCCAGCCGAGGAGTGGTATACGATGGCGCACCTGGTCTGGTGGCTTACGGCGCAGATGCGTATTCCTGTACCTCACACTGATGGGCATATGCCATCGAGCGGCTACCAGCCAGACATTGACTTGTTAGTCGACCAGCTGCAGAAGAAAAACGACTTGGTCTATATCGTCCTCTACCTGCCGACAGAGTCGTGCCAGAGTGATTCGGATTACAAGCATTCACTCATAAATCGTCTGTGTGCTATCAAAAGCAGCCAGGCGAGGATTTTGCTCTTCGCGGACGGCAAAGACAACTTGGCTCTTGGAAACTTTGGCCCGAACATATTTGTCATTGACGACTTGATTCACCACGAGCAAGTGCTACTAGCCGAATGGCAGCTGCAGAACATGGAAGAAGAATGGTGACGGCTTGGTAGCGTAGCGACTATCTTGGTGTGCATATCTCGCTTTACATGTGTGGACCAGTTCAAGATGTGATTTGTGATTAAAAGATTTGTATTGGTGCAATCATCTTTCAGTTTATCGTGCTGAAAGAGTCGCTTGCCGCAGACCCCAGCCGAGAAAGATTTATGCCCGCTTTTTCATGACGTCCATCATTTCGTATCGCGTATTCCCATTGCCTTACAGGACGAAAAGGATACTGGTATCTATAGATAGGTCAGTACAGCGTACCTCGATACTCAAATGCGAGTGTCCATACCTAGGGGGTGACTGCAGCTTAGCTGCGGCTTTTGCGTGTATTTGGTCTCCAACACTTCGCGGATGCTGTTCAGAAGCTGGACATAGCTTTGCTGGCTGTTCTTGCTCAATGCCGTGATGAAAGCCCAGCTCATGGCACCGGTGGCCTGCTGAGCAATGGTTGCATCTGCAGACGTCTGATCGTCCTTGGATCCCGACCACATGATCACGTCAGCCGGCGAAGTTCGCGTATCCTTTGTCCTCTTGTAGGCATCGTCTCCCTTGTACGCCTTCTTTGCGAACCCGAGAATGGAGCTGGCAACACCGCCCATATCTCCGCGAGCATATGAGCCGATGGCAGACAGCAGTCCCTGTCCAGCCTCGGCTGCCAGGTTGGGCTCCTTCAGGACACCCTTGGTACTGTACATGTACGGCAGGTCGAGAACGGAACCAGAGTGACATGAGTCAAAGATGGCCGTGAGTCGCACACCGGCTGCGAGAGGCTTCACCACAGTGGCGTGCAACTCGTCATCCACGATGTGGCCCGCGCTCTTGTAGTCTACCGGGTAGATGACCTCATCGGTTCCATCCTCCTCGTCTCCGTCAAGATCTCCGGTCTGGCCTCCGTGGCCGCTATAGTGCAAGAACAAGGCATCGTCCGGGCGAGCGCCAGCCACCAACCACTGCATTGCTCTTCGAATGTTCGCGGCAGTCGGCTGCAGGACCTGATCCTGCGCATCGTCGGTGAGGATGATCATATCCTCGCGCTTGTAGTTGTAGCGTTCCATCAAGAAAGCAGAGACATTTTTGGTATCGTTGATACAGCCGCGCAACTCGCCGTCCTGTCCAAAGTAGTTGATTCCGATCAACAAGGCCTTTCTCTTACCAGTACAGTGGGAATACTGGAATGTGTACTCGGAGGGAGCGCCGTGGCCGAATTGTTGTTGACTGTGCGGAGGCGGAGGAGGGGCATTCGAGCGTCCCTGGTTTCCGCCGCCGTATCCGCCAGAGTTATATCCTTGAGACTGGTTCGGATAGCCGTACTGGTCGAGGCCCTGGGGAGGCGGGTAGTTGGGCGGCTGGTGATGACCATAGCCGTGCTGCTGATACTGGCCCGGAGGCGGTCCGGGAGGACCACCACCGTATCCTCCTTGCTGCTGCCATTGTCCTTGAGGAGGGCCCTGTGGAGGTTGACCGTAGCCACCGCCGCCGTATCCTCCTCCGTGCTGTCCAGGATAGCCACCATGCTGACCGGGATAACCGCTGTGCTGGCCGGGATGGTTGCCGCCAGGGTAGCCGCCGCCGCCGCCGCCGCCGTAGCCTTGGTTGTAGGACATGATTGCGATGACGATGGCGATTTGCGAGAAAGTCGAGAAGAATGCGAAGGAGGGAAAGGAAAGAGGCGACGCCAAGCAAAGAACAAAGACCCGGGAATTTGAACCACGCAGGTGAGATGGTACGTCAGGCACGGTGATGCGAATGTAAGAGGTCGGTCCAGTAGCGCAGGGGCGGGGCGTTCTCTGTTGGAGGGGCAGTAATCAACAGGCAACCTGCAATGCGGGGCACCGCAACAGCTGACGAGGGATTCGAAGGCCCCTGGAACCTGGAGCGCCTGCAGCATCCCCACTGACGATGACTGGTCGAAGCGGCCAGAACAAACGGCCCAGAGCCGCCCTAGAATCCTCGCTACCAAGCCGGAATTCGGCAACTTCTGAGGGCTTGACTTGCTTGATATGCGCCGGGAGGACTCCAATCGCCAGGCCTCCAACGGGATGCCAATGCTGCGTTTTCGCGACAAGCACGAGATAGGGGACCTTGGGGAAACCTCTGGAACCTCTGGTAGGGCTGCGTTTGCTGAGAGAACCACTTAATGCCACTGAAACACAGCAAGGCATGCACCAGTATTGGCTTGGCAGTTACAGCAGCGGGTCTGATTGTCTGCTGGCAGCTGCGGTGCACCGGATTGTTGAATGAGAGTCATCTCGAGAGGTGTCCGCTTTGCCCAGTGATTTCTCTTGACGATTGCTAAACCTGTAATATAATAAATGATCTCGTTTGAGGGAATCGCTCAAAGCTCTCACCGATCTTTGTATTCAATTGAGCTTGCTACCAAAAAAAAACCCCTCCCACATCCCCCCGGAAAGAGACACCTTTCAGAAGTCGCACAACAAACACCATCGCCATGTCATTCTTCAAGAACCTGGCCGACAAGTTCGACGACCTTAGCGTCGATGGACGCAAGGAGGAGCAGCAACCGCAGCCGCAGTATCAAGGTAAGCTAAAATAATAATTAAGCATTACGTTCGTTCCTACATGACAAGTGACCACCTGTCTACCTACCTGGCCTAACCAGCAGTCAAAAGAACGACGGCGTCTCCCCTTGCGCATAGTATAAACGCTCTGCCACAGCTCCGGTTTCAGCTTTTAAGTTAACTATTCTAAACTATGACCAGGTCGTCGGGACTTTGGAGACCCTCACTCGGGCTCTTACGCGTCTCCCCCTCCGCAGCAGCAATACGGTTCGCAGTATGGACAAGGCCAATACTCGGCTCCACCTCCCCAGCAGTACAGCCAGTACAGTTCTCCGCCCCCGGGTTCATACTCGTCACCTCCGCCGCAGCAGGTCAGTATGATCAAGCCCTATATTCCCTTTCCAGACATATCTTTTTATAGACAACATATCACCCTTGACTCTGCCGAAAGAGGACATTGCTGACCCGGATGTCTTGTGAAACAGGGATATGGTGGCCAGCCTCAGGCTCCCGAGTACCGTCCTCCCCAGGACAGGCCTCCCATCCCTAGCGGCTGGACCCCGAAGTGGGATCAGCAGTACCAGCGTTGGTACTATGTAGAGGAAGCCACCGGCCGTTCTCAATGGGAGGCTCCCGGCTTTGATGCCAGCCGACCGCCCATGCCCGGCGCCGACTCCCGTGGTCACGAGTCTTCGTACGGCGGTGGTGCTCCGCCTCCCAGTGGCTACGGACACCACGACTCGGGCTACGGAGCTGGTGGATATGGCGGCGGCGGCGGCTACGGTGGCGATCACGGAGGCCAGGATCAGTACGGAGGAGGCTACGGAGGCGATCAACGTGGCGACAGCTACGAGCCCGAGAAGAAGGAGAAGAAGAGCAGCAACGCAAGCGGCATGCTCCTTGGCGCTGCCGGCGGTCTCGCTGTCGGTGCCGTCGGCGGCGCTTTGCTTCACGAAGCCCTCGGTAAGTCTTTCAGGAGCCCTCTCTTCCGCAGAAGACTTTCGCCATACTAATAGAGACAGATGATTCGTCCGACGATGAACACCATGCATCCTACGCAGCACCTCCGCCGGCTCCTGTCTACGCAGAGCCGCCCCCTGCGGCTTATTACGCCCCTCCTCCCGGCGATGAGAGTGATCGCGAATCCCTCGAAGAGGCCCGCGAGGACTACATGTAAGCAATTCCTTGTTGTGTCTTTTGGACCATCTCCAGAGCGGGTGCCGCCTTTGCCATGTCATGAGATAGCCGCTTCAATTCCTAGATGCTCGAAAGAGCCTTTTGCAGCCCAAATACAAAGTCAAGTGCTAATCCATCATGTTTTACAGTGAGGCTCGCGAGGATGCCGCCTCGAGTAGCGCCAGCAGCAGCGATCGTGAGGAGCTCGAGGAGGCCAGAGAGGAGTACCAGGAAGAGTACGAGGAGTACTACGGAGAGGATGACTAAAAGCTATGCGTTTTTCGAATGATGCATGATAGACTGGTCCGTCGTATGTGGGTGGTCTTTTTCGGCCGCGAGCATGGCATTACCATCTTGTGATGAATACAAAGACCAGTATCAAGTGGAAACGAGTCGGTCTTCCACCACTTGGACGTGACAGCCAGCACTGGCCAGGAGAAGCCTTGTGTTGCATGCTTTTCTTCCTCGGAAGAGGCCGGGGGAATCTCCAAAACAGCAAGAAATAATGCCATACACTACGATGAAATAATCTATTCATTGTTTAGAGTATAATATTGACCCAAGCCAAGTCTTGCCTCATACTCAGAAAGATAAATAAACAACAAACAACAAAGTTGTATGAAAAAAAATAAAAAAGGGGGAAAAAAGATGTCAAGGATTGAAAATCAGGGTCTGCGGGGGGCCGAGGCCCAAACCGCACCCCCGACATAGAAGAGCTGGCCAGCTCTGAACCACTTGACTAGTCAGTCTGAAATTGTGTTAGAAAAACGAGGCCATTAAGTTTGTTCAAGACATCACAAAGCCTCGTCGAAACATCTTGTCCTACGATCCGTATGCTAGTCATCCGCAACGGCATTGTGTGAAACGTGCAGTATGTTACGACCCACTGGGCGGTCCTACTGTTAGTATCATTTGCAGGCAGCTTCTAGATCCAGCTGCAACATGATTGTGTTTTTGTGACCAAAGGTATTGATAACCTGCAGGTTGTCCAGTGCTGTGGCGGCGAGGATATATTGCCCCCTTGGGAGTGTTCACCACACAGGACAAATACCATGTTCCCGCGGAAAGTGATACCTCCGAATCCTCTGCTGAACAGAGTGATAGCTCCGATGGATCATATTAAACCCACCCAGCCGTATCTTCGTCCCCGAAGAATAGCAACACGGGGACTGAGATCTACATGGGTCACTGGATCAGCACAGTCCCACCCTTGGAAACGGATACGAACTGTCGTATTGATACCAGATCAAGACCAGTAACCTCAAGCTTGCGCTGATCCGAGGTTTAAGAGCTATATAATACTGACGCTTTGATATGTTCAAAACCGAGGATACTGAGACCTCTTCTCTAGGCGCGAGAAGAGAGTAAATATCGACAATATTTAGGTGGTGTAAGGGAACCCCAGAACCGAAATACAGATCCAATCGTCGATGTAATGATATTGACCTGTAGAGTACCTACATCGATTCACGACTCGTGAGAATGTACTGTTCATATACGAACTAAAGGTACATGGCCTTTTTTCCCTCTTCCGGCACGAGATCACGTGTATAATGAAGTGCACTGCGGACTGCAGATCACGACTTATGAATATGAACCTGCTCTCGCAAAGATATTCACAATTATGCTGATGACAAGAGACTATCGCACATCAAACCCTAAGAGGAGAGACTCCGCAAACCCCCAAACGACCCGCCTTTGGACTCATAATGCGTGAAAAGTACAACTGAGAATTGGGAATAATCCATCTTCGAAAACTCCAAGACCAATACGAATTAAGAAGAAAAGAAATTGGCTCGTGGTATGCTTATGACTGCTTCTTGCCCTTGTAGAGGTATCTGGGAACGGTCAGTACTCGGCCAGGCATACTATCAGTGGTTAAATGAAGCTTACCCTCCAAAGACGCCCTCGACGACGCCAACGACGCTCAAAACACCAAGTCCAAGGCCGATGTTGTTCCAGCCCAGGCGGCCACGCTCGTGAAGGTCCCAAGCCTTGTAGCCGAGGAAGCCAGACAGGCCAATGACTCCCACCAAGTTGCTGATGACGAGAGCGCTGCTAGCACCATCGCTGAGGTTGCCAAACCACTTGGTCAGGAAGCTGTCGGCCTTGCGGGCCTTGGCAGCGGCCTTCTTCTTGGCGAGCTCGGCCTCGGCGCGGGCCTTCTCTTTGGCCTCCTTGGCGTCCTCCTCGTGTTGGATACGCGCTGCCTGGGTGTCGGTCTGGACATCCTGCTCTCCGAAGTCGGAGGGCACTGTCCGCACGGAAGGAGTGTCGACGTCGACGAGAGAGGCGGTGCTGGCGCTCTCCGAGAGCTGGATCTCCGGAGGCTGGGGAGCGGCGGCCTGGATGGATACAAAAATGGTAAGCTCGTGGCAATCACATGGGACTACTGGAGCTTTAGGAAGGCAAGCTGCGCGGGCAACAGCTGTGGGAAGCTACCGCTGCGGCGTATGCAAGGTGAAATAGACATACCTCCTCGGGAGACTGCTTGGGGCCTGATGCTGCTACTGATGCGTACGACACTGTTGGTTTCGGTTAGCCACGACCCAGCATTCTCGAGTTTCGAACGAGTCAATGTCCCGCGCGATAACTTGCGGGGCTGATAGCAGTGCTGTACGTACTGTTGGTGTTTGTGCTTGTCGCTGTGCTGATGATGACGACTTGAAGAGAGGAAGATGGTTCAATGTGCGAGGAAAGAAAGGCGACAGAGCTTTCTCAATGGATGGTTTTGGAGGTGACTGGAATGATGAAGCGCATGCGATGCAGGTCTGAGTCGAAGGAGAAAATCGGGTGGGTGTTTATTATGCGTGCCATCCGCCGCGCGCTCTTTCAAGCCAAGCTTAGGCTAGTTCGCAGCTCTCCCGAGCAACAATGACGTAGTTGCGGCTCCATAATTTTTCCATAATTGCGAGATCCAAGGAAAGAAAGCTCCTTCCTAGCTAAAATCGCAAACATCAGCCAATCATGATGGTAAACCAGCCAAATCTAGAACACCCAAGCGGTTTTCATATTCGGCGGCCTCACATGCTCAGCTACTCTCTATCTAAAGCTATACGGTCATATATATTCTTGCCACGTCTCTTTCACCATTGTCAAAGAAGCCTTGAGAGCCGAGACTGATGCAGCCAGCTCCGTTCTCCAAACATGTTGCTAGAAGCTGCATTGATCCAAGCAGTAGCAGCTAACTCGAATAGGCCCAGTCATAAAAATGACGCTCAGCAGCGGTACTGCGATACGCCGTGGAGGCCCCAGTAGGCGGCGACGTGCATCTTGTCTCTCGGCCGGAAAAGGACACGGTCTTGAAGACGTTGCCAGATCAGACGTCGAACAAATAAACTTTGCGAAGCAGTGCTTTTCTGACTCGCAGTCCGACCTCAGCCGTTGCTTCGAGAGCATGATCGCAATAGTGATTGCGGCCGCTATTGCATTAATCTGTGAATCTGTGGAAACATTCATCAAACTAAAAGAGCGAGCAGCATTCAACGCATGAGAGCCGCTGCGGTGGGGGAAGAAGACGCTCAAAACTTCTCACAATACATACTTTCACACTCGACTGCGCTCAGAGTTTTTGGACCACTTTCGCATTTACGAAGCATCAGGCTCATTGGTTCTGTGCCGACTACGAAGTGCGACCGACTGGTTTTCATACAAATTACAAAGACCTGACTGCGACTGCTAATGACTTCCCACGAATGCATGTACAGAGTACTCCGCACTGTAGAGATAAGGCAATTGTAGGGTACCCCAGCCTTGGCGATGGCATTGCCCAAGCGCCTAGATCTTCAAGGGGCCAAGCAACGAACCAACCAAGCAATGGGGAATCGACTGTATCACAAAACAACAAAGCTTCCAGACCGAATAGTCATGGTCGCCGATAGCGATCTTGTTGTGGAAGTTCAAAGGACCACGAAGGGACTCGTTGGAAGGCCTACCAAGTTCAGGCGCACTGGGCATTACCCTCGAGGACACGGCTTTGAACATCGGATTACAAGATGCTGGGCTTCTGCTACGGATAGCGGTTGAAGTTTCCAGCATATACTCGGTATCCACGTGTCCGCCTCGTTGTTGACGGCCTGCGATCCGTTTGGACTATACATACTACCTACAATGAGCCCCTGCTCAACGCGAACCTATGCAATGTAGCCATCGCATCACCTCGATAGTTATTGGTTCGCTTGCCGTCACATTCGAAAGTCAATCTTCTGGACTTTTTGCCCGACATCTCACGTACGCAACCTGCTCATCACTCCACTCCACCAAGGCCTAATACCTCGGAGATGTCTACGTGGATGCTTTTCAACTCTTGGTCATATCAGGCTGTCTCTTTGGCTGTACTCTGCACTGTGCCGTCCAAACCCAATGGCTGGCACTGTATCTGAGCAATAGATCCTTTTATCGGCCTAGGATGCTGCCCAAGAGTTTCGTTCAGGAGATGACGAATGCGCTATACTTGGCACATATTGATGTCTGATATCCTACCATTGAGAGTGCTATGGTTGTCGGCCACTGTCGACGTGGATGGACATCTGTTATCATGCGTATGTGTCTGCAGTGATTCAACTTGAACATGCCAACATACTATGGTCATGCCACTAAAGGCGTCATGTTGTCAAATATAGCCGGTTGGGCATAAAGACTCCTACCAGCCTCGTGGTAAAGGTGATCCAGATTCGCTTGTCTGGCGGCGCTGCATGCCCTCGGGCAAATTTGCCCTACGACAGCTCACAGACACTCGCCAATTACACCTGATTCGCCTTTCCGCCTCTGGTCCTGCCCTGCAATCCTCGGAACTGAGCATACTTAAACCAAAGCTGAGAGCTAGATTTTGTTACTGGAAGTGAACGCTAGTATTGCGCCTATACTTATCCGCCACAATGTGCAAAGAAGGAGACCCCTCGACCTTTCTCGAGGGCTTCATACAACATGTCCAAACGCTTTGCCAGGACAGTTCTTTCCAATATCTCAAAGGAGTCCTCGAGGAAAACAGCAATCTCAAGGAGCGCAATCACATCCTCGACATCACAAATGACGAGAATCATCGGGCAATCGCAAAGCTCCAAGTACAGCTCGATGACTGTTCAAAGCGCCACGAGGAGCAGAGCGAAGAAATGGCAGCCCTGACTCAGGAGAGAGCTTCACTAGACGAGAAGATGTCCCGGCTTGAGGTCGACGCAGAGTCAGCCAAGAAGGAGCTGGAGAGCAACGCGGATGCCTTTTCCAGACTCCAAACCGAAGTCTGCGAGAAAAGTGCCGCCCTCGAAGCGAAAGACGCAGAGCTCGAATCCACCAAGACTGACCTCACCAAGACCAGTGTCACGCTTGGTAGTGTCCTTTCAGATCTCGAGGCAGCCAAGGCCAAACTCGATGAAACGAATGCTACTCTCAATTTGGCAACGCACGACCTGAACACGGCCAAGATCCAAATTCAAGAGTCGAGTGTCGCTATAGAGGCCAAAGATGCTCTGCTGGAATCTGTGAATGATAAGCTAGAGGAGGCATCGGTGGAGCTCGAAGCTACCAAATCTCAACTGCAAGAAAGCACTGACAGGTGCTCGCATCTCCAGGCCGAGAACAATGTCAAAACCTCTGATCTCGAAAGTCTTCAAGTCAGCCTCGAAGAAGAGAAATCTGCTCTAGCCGCAGCTCAAGTCGCACTTGAGAAAACAACAGCTGATCTTCAATCGACGCGGAAGGACTTGGATAAGAGTAATACCCGACTTGGCGAGCTCAATGCGTTCTCTTTCAAGCTCAAAAGCCCGCCACAGGATCAGACGTGAGTAACCCCGACTTTGACGTGTACCACCATCATTGTACTGATATCCCAAAGGCAACAACATCTACAAAACATGTTTGCTCTGTCTTACAACTGGGCCGAGAGCCTTTTTGCAGATGACCTTGAAGAAACGGCGTTCATCCCGCTAACCTCGAGTACGACCTGGGCCAAGATGCGCAACCACAGCCGAGTCAATCGACTTATACCACTTCCGCTGTCCAACACCCGCGAGGCCAAAAAGATGCGCATCTCAGCCATACTTGCCATACTCGCGTGGGCATTGGCACAATATATCTTTCAGCCTACGTACCTTTTGCAATGCAACGAGCTCTCCGACCTCTTGGCAGGGCTGGCAGACGATGACCCAGTGCGTGAGAATTATCTCCGCAGCGTCCTGTTACCCGTACAGCCCTCGAAGCAGAAGGCAAATGGAAAGAAGCGCATCGATCAGGTAGTGACAGAGGTTTTCACGACCGTCTCACCCGTTCTGCCAGGCAGCAGACATGACGCGGCCCGCGGCAGCCTCGAAACTGCGTGCAAGCAGATCTGCGGACAGTGGATGCGTCTTCAGCTCCTCGACGAGAAGATCGAGCCTAGCTTCGACGCGTACGACGAAGAGGACTGGAAGCTACTGCACTTGGCGGCCCTCGAGGGGGACACTTCGGGTGGAGATCCCAACGCACCGGCCGACGTTGCGAATGGCGAGTCGGCCATTGCAGACGACGACAGCCACAACGGTGTGCGCGACATCGAGGAGATTGCGGCCGTTCTGTGGCCTTCCTTCCTTTCATTCCGCGGCGGCGAGTCAGAACTCATCTCTGAGGGTTACGTCCTCGCAAAGGCCCAGGTCAAGCCGGCATCTAGCGAGGAGAAGACGTCTATGCTGCAGGGGATGCACCGGGCAGCCCGACAAATCAGTCGCAGGGACCGTACCAAATCATTCGCGACCAACGGCGACGACATGAATTCGGAGAGGACTTTTTTACTCACAGAGCCGGCCGGGCAGGACAAAGGACAGCCAGTCCAAGACGAGTCCAGCGCCGAGCCGGCGAGCAAGGAAGCACACACCCGCTCAAGAAATGGGCAGGTAAATGGAGGTCCAAAATGATGAACGGCAGTTCCGAGCTTGTCTTCGGTGGCGTGTATGATGACGATGCCCCACGAGTCGCCCATTCTGACTCTGGAAGACGCAAAGCTCCGGCGGACGGAGGAAGTACCGAAGGGAGTTACAGGAGCAGGAGAACTGTATAATCAGTCCGTCATTCATTCAGCTTGCATGGTATTGTAGGATTAGCACACTCCTGGTGTTGGCGCTTGCTTTGAGGGATTGTTTGTACAAACAACATTCATACGGCAACAGAGGTCATCACGCATTTACGATTGGGCATAGTTCATCCTCACACCCTCTTCACTTTTCCTTTGTACCGATTAACGAAAATATGTCTCTTACGATTCAAGCAAGAGTATCTCAATATTTTTTTTTAACTTTTTATTCAATTCTAGTTTTGTTTTTCTTAATTCGCTGTATCAAATTGTTGATCAGGGTGATCGTAGATAGTGCGCGGAAAATGGATCTTCTATCACACGCATTAAAGCAGACCAAATTCCTTCCAAGCCAAGACCTCTCTCGTAGGAAATCCAACGAATCTCCTAGCACACATTGCTCTTGTGCTCCCCACGCACTCCCACTAAAATCTACGTCTCGTCCTGAGAAAACGCATCGATGAACCCGGCCAAACCCGTATCCAACTGACTGACCGCCGCGCGCACCGCGTCCCTATGGTCCTCGGACGAGACGACCCAGAGCGTGGTCGCGAACCCGTCTACGGCGCGCTTGAGGTCCTGCACGCCCTCGAGATCGGCCCGGCGCGCGAGCAGCGCGGCCACGGCGCCCGCCACGCTCGGCGAGCTCGTCGTCGTGATGTAGTCCAGGACGGCGGCCGAGTCGGCGCTGCTCGCGGCGTCGCCGCCCTCGGGCGCGTGCAGGTTGGCCGCGCCGGCGGCGAGGGTTCCGGCGGCGGTGACGGTGGCGGCGGCGAGGACCGCGAAGAGGAGGAGATGGAGAGCGGTGGTGATCATGTTGGCGATTATTTTGTCAAGCACTTGGTCGACTACGGCATAGTTTTCGTTTGAGAGGCGTGTTTGGGAAATTTCATGAGATATTGCAAAGTCACCAACATGTATAGTATGTCCTTTTGCATGTATTCCTGTGGCTTTAGGCTAAATCTCCGGCAATCGTGGCATCCATTCAGAGTCCAGACTATAGGCAGTATATTGCAGAAAGCGCCAAGGAGTGTACAATTGCCGAATGTACCCCCAACTTAATCCAGAAGTTGACGAGGTTGTGTATGTCAAAGTCGTGCTCGTGTCGGCGGCTACAAAGAAAAGAGGAGAGAAGACCAGAGTCGGCCCAAGCGATGGTCAACGAGAACCATTTAGATCCGCGAGGCTATGGGATGTAGTCTTGGTAGCACTATAAGCGCCGAACTCACTGATGAACAAATTCACGTGTCAATAAGAAAAATGCCCAAGCAATTAGAATGATTTGCATTTGACAAGTAACTATTTCGGGCATTCACAAGTAGAGCTCAATATGATTATCTCGAAAAGAGATGTTGATTTGGTATATTATGATTACATGTATTTGTTTTCTAGTCGCCAAATTTCACACAAAAAGTGCCATCTAGATCCCAAGGGCTCGATAAGACTCTATCTCCGCTTAAGAGCTGAGGTTGAAGGCGGTGGGGCCGGTGTAAGACTCGACGGCGGCGTTGGGGGCGTCGGACTTGGCCAGGTCGGAGCTGGGGATGGTGTAGGTGCCGGTGGTGGCGCTGCTGGGGGTGACCTGCTGGGAGACGGCGAAGACGAGGCCGGCGTCGCCGCGGGTGACGGTCCAGGTGCGGGACGAGTTCTCGCAGGTGCCGTCGGTCACGTCGGGCAGGGTGCCGTCGTTGTTGGCGGTGACCATGGCCTTGCAGGTGACGGGGGTGGTCTCCATGGTGCCGGGCTGGAGGACACCGAAGGAGTAGGAGCACTGGGTGCTGTGGGCACTGGATCGGGTCATGTTAGTCTCTATGCATTGTGGGTGAGTAGTGCGTTGTAAACACTTACATGCAGGCGGCGCTGAAGTCAGAGACGTTGAAGACAACGTCGCGCTTGCCAATGGCAGCGGCCGAGACGGCGGTGGCGGCAAGGATGGCGGTGGCGAAGATCTGCATCTTGAAGGTTGTTTGATTAAAACTTGAGAAAGTTTAAAGAAAGTGTGTTGTAGTGTTGGTAGTGAGTGTGAGAAGAGTGAATGTGTTGATGATGATAAGAGAGAAGTGTTGACTTGAGAGCAGAATTCTTGACATCTTTATACAAATCATTCCCAGCGTCTTGAAACCGTCGACACGAGCTTCTACCATGCGAATTCTCATACAACTCACATGAGGTCTGCTCCGCAACCCACAGATCATAACAGCTGGTGGACCCTGGGGCCCGGCAATACTCATTGCACGCCTCGTATTCGGTGGGGTGTGTTGGTATGGAGAAAGGAGTATTCGGACGGCATCGCAACAACGCCATAGTAAAGGGTCAGTATGGGGATTTCTTTTCATGCAGCAATGGATTTCCACGAAATAGGGATGCTACAGAGTGCAGGTTCAATATGGCTTAGTTGCTGTTCGAGTCGTAGAGTTACGCTGTCGCGAATAGTAAGTCGAGACGAGGGCGCAAGTATACCAGATTGAGCATGGTTACACCTTGTACCCGTTGCCTTGCTCTGAAGTAGACTCGTACGGTTTGGACGACATTGACCAGATATTGGTTCAAGCAGCAAGTTTAGACTTCACCACGATCAGTCCTGGCTGAGTGACATCTCTAGCCGTTGTGGCCAAGCTTTTCCGAGATTCCGATCGGTACTTCCAAGCGACAACCGGCCTCAATCTCCCGAATGGCGCTTGGCCGGTGGTGGAGAATGGCGGGGAGAATTGCCAGGCACGTTCTTGGCGCCATTGAAATGTGGACAAAAGCACTTCTGGTAATAAGAGAAGCCTGTCAAGCGTCGGCAGATTGACCTTTAGGCCTCGAGACGCTGGGCGTTGACCGTTTGACAATGTTCTATTATGGGATCCATTGCCCCATTGTACTTCGCAAACAATACTAGTACGGCGTACTCGTACTTTATACTGGATCAAATCCAAAGTATTTGCAATTGGACGTGCTGCATAGTGCACGGGTTCATGGCAATGGCCAATCAAAGTGAGTTCCGAAGAAGTACGGATAGTACTTTGCCAAGACCTGCGATTCGCCCATTGTCTAATCCAGAGGAAAACTTCCAGAAGCATTCGAGATTCCTAGTGGCCTCACATAGTATTTCTTAGCTGCGGTTCATCCGACGTCCTCCCGGGTGACCCAAAAAGATTAGCGTATAATAGTATAATTGTGCAACACCAGGAAAAGACACGATACTACCTCTGTCCACATAGCTGGAATAAAACTCACAAATAAAGTTGCGCATAGAACACAAAGATCATCGTTTGAGGCTGCAATCGCTAGGGCTACGGGCATATGCTGGGCATTGCTGGCCGGTCTTGGACTTGGTCCGATCCTCAGCTAAAGCCTCCTGTATTAACCCGATCGGGGGGCACCATGAGCGTTGTTGTGGACCCTGATGTGCTGCGTTCCTGGTGAATGCCGAAGGCTGAAGCGGCCCCTTGCGACTTAGCTGCGGGGATGCCGGCGGCCCGTTGAAGTGACACGCCCTTAGTGTAATATTGTTATAAACTGGGACCGGGTCACCTGAGGGAGAATTGTTCTGCTGAATTTCTTTCGGACGCGCCGGTCTTGTCTTGCGCCGGAGTTGCGGGTGTATCGGTACTCTGTAGGGTAGGCTGTTGGTTGGTTGGTGTACACTGTAGGCCAACGGACAAACGACGAGCGGATCACTTCTCTTGCCACCCAAAATTGTGATGAGCCCCTTGAGCCCACTTAGCCTGCGCGCACGTCGCATGTCTCGACAGAATACGAAGTCTGTCTCATGAGCCACGACTCAGCCTGGTTCGGGAGAACACCGAAGGGCCGAACATTGTCGAATCCGAAAAATGTCACGACCGCTCCCGACAATTTGCCGTTGCGCCTCAGACCGCATGACTGGGTCCCTACCTCGGGAGTCGCTCTGGCGATACGTACTTGATCACAAGTTGCTAGTTTTCGTTTCGATGTGATACCCGTCGCGCTGTTCTGGCATTGGCGGTCCATCTAGAGTTGGGAATCACCTGCTCTCACGTCGAGTCCGAGGAACTCGAGCCATGCGTCGTCTCCCATGACCTCGTCCGCGACTTCGAAAGCATTCACATTGGGCCACATCATGGGGAACACGCTTCCTAGCTGTGTCTGAGGGCTCTCAGATATCGGCTCCAGGTTCGTTCGGGTCGAAGCATTGAGCGCTCCATGGACGTTGACATGACTGGTCTCGGGTATCACGCCTCTGCCCGACTGGTGTTCACCAGTATCGAGAGGAGCCCCAGTTTTTTCTGCTGCGCCTTGGTGCTCCGATCCGCTCAAATACTTTCCGCACAGGTCCATGATCACCTGATAACAACGAGAGGCGCTGCTGTTCGATGGACTGAGGGCCTTGATCGTGCGCAGAGTTGTTTGGATTTGCATCGCACAACTCGGAGCGTCTGGCTCAAAGGGACCATTGCGAAGACAGATACATGGTATCAGAGCGGCTTGGAACAGAAAGTATCTGCCAAAGTCAGCCATCGAAAAAAAGCAATGGGGATGATTTAAAGGCAAAAGACGGGGATTACTTACAATGCGTACCAAGCAGTCAGGTTGTTATGGTTGTTTTGAGACCAGTATTCACTTATCATGGAAATCGTGGACTCGGCTTCTTCTAGGCAACGGTTGAACGCCGTTGCATCGGCCTCGGACTCTTCACTCAACACTCCTCGCGCATTGAGAGCTTTCCGGATCACAAATGGCCGGTACATGATGATGCGAAAGTTGCGTCTTCGCCATTTCATGACTGCGTGCGCAAAAGCATACTTTGGTGGCACCGTGCTCGCCTCGTCAAAGTATGACGGGAGACTTAGTTGCCACGGCTCCAAGAATTCTTTATCGAGCCAAAGGAGTTCCTCTGCTGTTGGCAATGGCTTCGATATGACTCGTGAGTAGATCTCATTGGTGGAGACATGAAACCGGGCCTGTACGTTGACGGCGGTGTAAGGTGTTACGCCGAGATTTTCTGCTGGATAGACCTTTGTGTTTGCTGTGAGTTCCTGTTGGACAATATGTTAGATTCTGGAAAGTACCGTGGTATACTTAGATCCTGACTCACCCGATCTGTTACATTCAATGGAAAGGAAACCTCGACTCCATCCAGCGGCCAAAGTATCGGGCGGCTGAACGTGATGGTGGCGCCGACATCGAAGACGCACAGGGCCCACCAGATACGGCGACGCATCTCCATCTTCAATGGCGAGATATTCCACCCGGGAAACTCCTTATGAAAACCAAGTCCAGTGGCCATCCGGACAGCCAAACCAAGGTAATTGTATCCAGAGTTCGGCTTGTCCCTCTTTTGCTGGTAGTTGGCAAAGAGAGTGATTGCAGAGACAAGGGAGCTATTTCCCATTTCAAGTAGGTCGAAAGATAGCATCGATCTTGCGCGGGAGAAGAGCTGAAACTCCAGATCGCTGTATTGCTGCGTTGACCCGTACACGCCCAGAGCAGCAACGATGTAGGCAAGGACGTGCCAACTGCGTCCGTGCGGTTGAGGAATTACCTCCGAGTATTGTGCCCGGAACGTGGGTTCGTGAACAATTGGGTAGCTGACATGATACGTAGAGAAATACGCATCAATCATGGTGTCCGTGATGTGTCGGTTGGGATCAGGCTGTGCCAGCATTGGGACATGAGGACGAGGATGAGAACTATTCGAGAATGTTCTTGTTCTGCTGTTTGGCTCCAGGATACGGAGGAGAGCAGCACCAGAGGCGACGCCCAGATATCCACCATCTTTCTCGTCGACGGCAAGTGAAGCCATCCCATCTTTGATGGGACCGTCCCCGACAGCATTGAGAGCATCTGATCCCACGGAAGCAGGAGTGGCGGCGTCGAGTTCATCCCATTCAAAATCTTCCCGAGGTGGTGTTTCGACAAGGTCTTGTCTTCTCGACGAGTGATTGGCAACCGAGGACTGAGCCGCAAAGACTCGTGTGCTGTGATGGGCAGCTGCAGTCGATGTCCTCCGCCCGGGCCTTTCTTCGAGGTGTGAACCAGCCCTCTCTGGCTGTGTTTGGCGCCTTTCTTCGCCTACTGGCGGAGCCCCGGGTGCAAAATCTTCATTTGCGACATCACCAGTGCTTTGTGGGGGCTCAAATGAGGAGAACTCTACCTCCAAGTCGGCCGTTGGAGTGCTAGGATCGTGGGCAGAGACGGCCGGAGCAGGATTTGTGACACCGCTGCTTTGCCGCCGCAGATTCCTGATGAGCGCCTCTGCTTTTTCGAGACGGGCTTCTACTTCCGTCAGATGCCTAAGATATTGTCAACTCCATGCTCAGGTATCCACCAGATGGATGATGAGATACAATGCCATCATCTATCATGATACACTTACCTCCTAGTCAAGGGTGTTCGCGCATGTTTCTCATAAAGGCAATGTCTGCTGTACTTGACGCACAGAGAACATATCGGAAGGACCTTGTCACATCGCGCTTTTCGTCGGCGACACTCTGTCCCGGCATTACGAGATCAGTGCCTGAACAGTGCGGAGGGGCATATGCACTCACTAACCTTTGCAGCTCTGATCCGCAGCACCGAGAGTGAGGTCGAATATGCTACTGCTACCTGCGGCGGCCGACATGTGGCGCAGCAAAAAGAGGAACTCTATGGAGTGTTTTGACTGTATTTGTATTGACTCGATACCGGCATATCAGATGCGTGTGATCTCGTCAAGTCGAAGCAAAGAACTTGGCAGAATGTGAAATGGTCGAACTGCTCCAAGCTCCCGAGATCGGAGTCAATCTGAAGCCGGCTGCGTTACCGATGATGACTTTGGTATATACGGGTAGACAATCAATAGATCTCGAGGCCAGGGAGTCTTGGACCGTATACACTCGAGTGCTTATTGCTTTCTCCGGGGTGTTGATTGCCCAAGGACCAATTCACAATAGCATGAGTGTTATAATTTAGTTCGTCTTCACTTCCTCCTGATCAGTTCCCCGCGTGGAGAAGGAGCGCTAAGTGGTAAGAAAGTACAGTGGATCAGACCCTCTTCCGCGGGGTTCGTTCCCGGCCCCATGTCCACTCAGGCGATACTGCTAGCTGTACAGAGTATTGCAACAAGCCAACACAATAAAGTCATTCTGAATATCACTAATAAATACCAAGCTGATTATAATAAAGCACCAAACAGTACACTCAGACGAGCTTGAAATCAGTTTGTGTTCAATCAACTACTATACAACCTCAACTTGAGCAACAGTGCCCTTGGTGTCGGAGCCTTTGACCCGCTCAGTATCCAGCGCCTGCTCGCCATCGAAAATAACGGCAATCTCCTCGAGCGAACGCCCCTTGGTCTCCGGGAAGAACAGATATACTACCGGCAGGAACAGGGCAAGCAGACAACAGAAGACGATATAATATTTCCAGCCAATGTCTTCGATGCCGATCGGATTGCAGAACGCGGCGATGATGAGCGACCCGTAGATCGAAAAGAGTTCGACGGCGATTCCCTTGCCTCTGATCGAGTAGGGGAGAATCTCGGTGGTATACCCGAAAAGCAAAGGTGTCTGTTTCGAAGCCGTTTATTAGTGGATGGAAAATGAAAATGAGAGAAATTATAGTATATATCATGGACACGAGGAAACCTCGGAGAGAGTTTCCACTAGGGGACAAAGCAAAAGTAGAACTTCGAGAATTCGGCCACTTACCCATGCAACATCGTAGTGAAAGTAGTAGACGAACAGACAGACCACCACCACGATGCCAGCAGCACTGGATCCTGTGTCGGCATTTACCGCAGAACATGCCGTCCACACGATATAGGAACCCAGCATGCCGATGCAGCTCCAGAGGAACAAGGTCCGGCGGCCGAGGCGATCGACGAGGAAAGCGGCCGAGAGCGCGGCCCCAAAGTTAAAGATCTGGAGCAGCCCGTTGATCAAGGTCTGGTCGTAGGTCGACGTGATGCCGACCGTGTTGAGCACCAGCGTCAGGTAGTACGAGACCACGCCGATGCCGTTCCACTGGGCAAACATGCCGACGCAAATAACGATCGCGGTCCTCTTTCTGTTGCCCGGCGTCGCCACGAGAGCGCCCCACCCTGTTGTTTCTGCCCCCCTCTCCTGCTGGATCGTCTGGACGATCTCGGACAGTTCTCGCGTCACGAGGGGTGTGGGCTCCTCCCCGGCAAGTGCTTGACCAGCGTGATACCGCAGTAGCGTGTTTGCGGCTTCGTCTTCGCGGTCTTGGGCGATGAGCCATCGAGGGGATTCGGGTACCCATTTGATGAAACAGAGCTGGACAAGTGGGAGGGCGGCTTGGATGATGGATGGTATTCTCCACGACCATTCACTCTCGTACGTTTGTGTTCCGTATGTCCTACATATGTATGTCAGTATTTGCGTGCGAGTCAAGCACGACTGGATTGTGAGATGGAGACATACGACCACGAGGCAAGGATGGCGCCTAGTATGTTGTTAGCCGAGCAGCCTTTTAGTTCCTTTTGGTGAACTTGCCTAGATAGTACATCGTCCAGAACGCGCTCGTATATTTTCCTCGATGTGTTGGATATGCCAGCTCTGCGATGAGCATCGGGCTGGGCTGTGTCACAAACATGCCACCGAACCCAACGACCAATCTAGACACAATAAACATTGGTAGGTTGATGGAGGCGGCTTGAATTATGGTGGCAGCGACGATCATGAGGATACCGGCCAGAAGGATGGGCTTTCGTCCGAACCTGTTTGATGATTCTATATTAGAATACTGTGAGATGTAGAAAAGACGTTTGAAGCATTCACATACCGATCCGACAAGTCACCGATGAATGGAATAGCCAACACGGATCCAATGGACTGAGCTGCATTCACGAGGCCAAGCGTTACACCCGCAGGCTGGCCAAAGTAATCTTTCCACTGTTCGAGGGACTGTAGCCCATTCATGAGCGATCCTGCAGCGTCGTCAGTGGCATTGTAACAGGGGGTTTGACATTCGAAGTACAACGTACCGTCGTAACCACTGACAGAGGACGACAATAATGGTATCAGAAGGATGAGATTGAGTCTGAGTAGGTGCGGCTCCTGGAACCAGTAACGTCCAGTCTGAGGCAACACCTCCGCCAGAGCGGCTCCGACAATCTCGGAGTCTTTCATTTTGAACTACCTAAGACTCCTTGATGTGAACAGGCAAATGTGTTAAAGAACACAGAAAGGGATAGATGATATGTATCAAAACTCCTCTGACTCCACGAACGAGTTTCATCCAGACATGGAAAGGAGAAGTCGAAGGATATATACAGAAACAACTCATGCATTATTACCACCGGTGCAACTGGGCAAACCATCTCGATGGCATCGTCCAAACCGCTGAGCTGACGATCCACAAGCCCCCCGGATCTACGTACAGTAGTCGTTGCAACGAGACTCCACTTCCTCGCTTCTGTACCCCAGACCACTATGGTTTGATTCAATTTGCGGGGGTTAGTGTCGGACATCAGTCACCCTCAGTCTGTCAGCACCAAGAAGCGGCACCGAGACGCGGATAATGACTCGGGCAGGAGATGATGTCATTATGGTGGTGAAGAGTCCCAAAATGGTTGGTTGAGCTTCTTGCTCTTGCATGGTGAACCTAATTATGGAGGCCGGTCGTCTTTTGAGCTCTGTCTGCGGATATCAATGATACTCGGGTTTTGTATCCTTTAGCGACTCGGAGCATTGTAATCGTAAGGTTGAGAAACCAGAGGTATACTCGATATGTCAATTGGCGATAGATTGGAATTCTGCCCAAGCGTGTAAGAAAGGAAGGCTTTTGACAGCATCTTCCACACTTTGACACTTCACAAGTTTTGAGCATTATCTTATTCCTTTTTTTTTTTTTTTTCCTTTTCAGTCCGTCTGAACAATTTACATAAAAAGCGAAGTGCACGGAGAATTTTACTATGAAAGTATGCATAGAATGTGTGCGGCAACCTTGAAAATTGTTTGTGTGATTTGGCGAATGCAATGTCCATTCTTCTGACACAACATATCTCTACCTAGCTGTATATCCTCCGTCAACCACAAAGTCGGCACCGGTAGTGTATGAGCTAGCATCACTGGCAAGATACAAATACACGCCCTTGAGCTCTCTTGGGTCAGCATCACGCCTCAATGGTGTCAAGCTGAACCACTCCTCTTTCATCTCGAACGGGCAGTCTCCAGATATCTCAGTGTCGATATAGCCTGGCGAGACTGAGTTGATACGGCCTCCCCACTTTGCCCATTCAACGGCCATGGACCTTGCGAGATGGATCTGGGTCAAGCGTATCAGTATGGCTCGTAGACTCGTGACTTGGAGTGTCCACTTACAACACCAGCTTTGCATGCATTATAGCAGCTTTGTTCTTGGGGCACATTGGCAGCGTGGCCACTCATGGATGCAGTCAGAACGGCAACGCCATGTCCCTGCTGTCGAAAGACAAGCCCGGCGGCGCGAGCAGTGTAGTAGACTCCATCAAAATCGATGGCTCTTACCCGGTCCCAGTCCTCGACCCTGTCGTCCAGGGCGCCGGCTTTCGATGGGACTCCAGCGTTCGCTATCAGAACGTCCAGGCGACCGAAGTCTTGGACGACCTGCGATACCGCGGCCTCGACGGCGGCGTAATCACGCACTTCGACCTTGTAAGTCCGGACTTGGACCTTGAAGTCTTGTGCGATTATTGCAGCCAGTTTCTCGGCCTTGTTTGATGTGTTGTACCAGAGTGCGAGCTGCGATGATCAGTTAATGGACGTTTGTAATGATGGAGACATCACTCACGTTTGCGCCTGCTTCAGCTAATCCCCGGGCAACCTCGTACCCGATGCCGCCCGCGCCGCCAGTGATGATCACAGTCCTCCCGTCCAGTCGGAAAGACTGGAACACACTGTCCGCAACCGGAGGGTTCGGTGCTCTGATGGACTGTCTCGCGGCCGGCATGGTAATATCTGTGGAGTTTTGTGGGATACAAAAGTGTATGAAATGCCTCTCTTACGCAATCAATGGGAATCGACAATGACTTATCAGGTTTCAACAAGTAAAGCTACAGTCTGCCTAGTCTGTCTGCAGCGCTGAGACTCGAAGATATACAATCCCAACTAAGACACACGGAGTTCTATGAACAAGCAGTACTGAAAGTCTTGTGAGATCCCGGAGCCTGTGACCCCAGTGGGTATAGGTTGAGCTTCGTCCGCACCGGGTCCACACAACCTACTGAGGAAATCTCGTCGGACACAGAGTAAAGTGCGCAAGTAGGCCTGGTAAGCGGGACATGTTGCACTAGATGAGACGGGAGTTCGCGGCTACGGAATGGATATGACCATGCCAGTTTTCTTAGGTAATTGTAGATCTTCGGCATTTCTCGCGTTGTTGGGTTGCACCCGGCATCGTATGAGCAAAACTTGTGTCAGTGTTTCGCATTCCAAAGGGGCCGGTTTGGCAAAACATCACAATGCGAGTATCCTTATCATGCTCCTGTAAAATAGGAATTCCGGAGGTCGGTTAGCAATCATAGGAGTAAGCCACGGCTGTCGAGTAGCTGGAATGGACGGGAACATTATCACGGGGATTGGAACAGGAAAACAAAGATGAATGATCCAGTACTCGAACTGCCAATATTTTGCAATTCTAAATTTTTGAATCGCAGTCGTTGTGTCTTGACTGGATCAGATTACTTCCTCGATACTAGGTACGAGTCGATCCTCCCGGCCCCTGCTACTCTCCATAACGAGGCGCCCGTTCGGCATGTCATTGTAGTCTGCCCTGGCCAGCGCCTGCTCCATCGTCGGCTCGATCCCACTCGCGACATGTCTTTTCGCCACCCTGGCCCGCGCGATCGCGGGATTTATATCCAACAACCACCTCTCATCTAGCGACTCCGCAATCGAGGCCCACGCGCCGTGGTCGCTCAGCACGTAGTTCCCTTCGACGATGCAGACCTCGGCGTCCTTCTCCACAAGCAGCCCACCGGGCGCGGGATCCTTGATCGCATGATCAAAAGTCGGGACGAGAACGTCCTCGCTGCCAAAGGTGCTCTTCAGCCGCTGCACCAGTTCCGCCGCGGCGGCAGCGTCGAACGTCCACGGCGCGCCTCGTCGGGCAAACGCTTCGGTGGCGTTGGGCAGGGCGCCGAGCTCTGCCCGCGTCAGATGAAAACCGTCGAGTGAAATAACGGCCACCTTTGGCCCTAACGGTATTGCCTGAATCCAGCTTGCGACTTTGTAGGCAAGCGTGCTCTTGCCGGAGCCCGGCGAACCTGCCAACCCGACAATGATGCGTCCTGTTGCTCCCGCAGGACCGCAGGAGGGAGGTGCTTCTGACTTGGATCTCCAGAGCTCAAGGACTCTGGTAGCAAGTTCCTGGTAAGTTGCATCCATCGTAGTCGGGGGACAGAACCCAGGAAAAGAATGTGTCGCCTCTATACACTCGACCACGCCATGATTGTCTACTGCCTCGTCCTTAAAACAAAGCCGCAACCGATATTAGTCACAGCTCAACACCTACCGATGAGTTTTACGGATTTCTCCAGGTGGATAACAGCGGACGACTCTCTACCAGGAACTCCTGAGACGATCATGATTGCGCCTGGCCAATCACAATCGCGGGCGACAGAAGTCCGTTGCCAGGAACCAGAGCGTCCCACCATACATGTGGAGACTGCAGCTAAAGAGCAAAGAATGCTGGTTTTGTTCACGTCAATATAGTCGCCAAGTTGGCTCTGGTACAATAGGAATGAGAGATACGTTGATAGCTACAACTACTAACTTAATCAAACTTGTCTCTGGGATATTCTCATTCCTTGTATCGAAACATCGAAACAACATCAACCCATAACAAACGCGTCATAATGACTGAAATAGTGAGTCCAGCCTAGCCGTATACTAGAGCAAGGGGTACTAACAATACTCGCAGAATCCCGCTTTCGTGCTGCAAAAAGTCAAAGAGGTCACTTTTGAGGACCGCGACGTCCCCAAGTTGCGGGACGAGCACGATGTCCGCGTCCACATTGAGCAGACCGGCATATGCGGCAGCGACGTCCACTACTGGCAGCGCGGCCGCATCGGCGACTTTATCTTGAACAGCCCCATCGTGCTGGGACACGAGAGCGCCGGAACGGTGGTCGAGGTCGGAAGCAAAGTGAAAAATCTCAAGGCCGGAGATCGTGTTGCCATTGAGCCGGGAGTGCCGTGCAGACAGTAAGTTGTGGTTTCTTTTCGTCCCTGAGTGCAATGAGTATACACTGACGAATTTCCAGCTGCGACTACTGCCGGTCCGGGGCTTACAACCTGTGCGCCGATACTGTATTCGCTGCGACTCCTCCATGGGATGGGACTCTCCAGAAGTACTACATCGTGGCCGGCGACTACTGCTACAAGATCCCCGACCACATGCCAGCCGAGGACGGAGCTCTGGTCGAACCCGTGGCTGTAGCTGTCCAGATATGCAAAGTCGCCGATCTCCGCGCCGGACAGACGGTCCTCGTCTTTGGCTGCGGGCCCATCGGTGCGCTCTGTCAGGCCGTTGCGAAGGGGTACGGTGCCTCCAAGGTGATCGGAGTGGACATCTCCAAGTCAAGGGCGGCATTCGCAAAGGGCTTTGGGGCAGACGGGGTTTTCATCCCCGAAAAGCCGGACCCTTCTCTCGACCCGGTCGATGCATCCAGAGCGACGGCCGAACGCATCGTCGACCATTTTGGGCTGGGCGAAGGAGCCGATATTGTCCTCGAGTGCACCGGTGCCGCTCCGTGCATACAGGCGGGTGTCTTTGCGGCCAAGAAGGGTGGCACCTACGTCCAGGCTGGTATGGGCCAGGAGAACGTCGTCTTTCCCATCACGACTGCCTGCATCAGAGCGCTCAACATCAAGGGGTCCATTCGGTACACGACTGGCTGCTATCCCCAGGCCGTGGAGCTGGTGGCCTCGGGCAAGGTCAAACCGAGGGCATTGATAACGCACAGGTTCAAGTTTGAGCAGTCTTTGGAAGCCTTCGAAGTAGTCAAGAAGGCGTCGGAAGATACATTGAAGGTCATGATTGCTGGTGTGCAGTAGACATATAATATTGTAGAAGTTTGTCGAAGCGTTGCCAGAATATTGAATACAGTGAATAAAAGACTCACAACATCGAACATATCACTTGGTGAAAGATCAACTATTTCCAAAAATCCTCAAGTCGACGATGAACCGAGCTACTGATCCCTTCTTGGCCGCGATTTCCCACGTCGACGTAATCATGAGATTGATACATCCATTATTCTGCATAGTGATGCGACACGCGGTCTCCTCATTCGAGCTGGTCTGCTACTCCAAAAGGAACACGCTATGATCGGGCGATTCCATGCCTGGACGCCTGGACGGGCTGAGGGTGACAGTCACCCTGACCCCATTGAGATATCCCCGAAAGGCGGGGAAATCGAGCCCAAGTGCCCCGGAAAATAGCCCTGTGGGATTGAGCTAGGGGAGGTCACTCGGACGCCGTGGAGCTAACATCTGGATCATACAGGGGGTTTCCCTACAATGTGCCTGATCGGGAAGAGCATAGCAACGCAGATAGTCCTCCGTAGTCGTGGGTGGTTCTCAGCGCGCCTGTCTGATGGCCGTACAATGACGAAGTATAGATCCACTCGTCTGGTGGAACTCTCTCATTCATGATCGTGGCAGGCCACGACCAGTAGTATTTCCACAGACGAGTTTGCTTTCACTTTCGTATTCTTTTTATACCAGAGGATAGCCCCCTGTTTCTCTGCACCAGCAATACCAGTTCCCAACAATTCCAAAGCGTCATCATGGTTCTGGCACCGCACCCCAACCCAGACAGCCCAGTGCTGTCTCATTTCGACCTCACGGGCAAGACGGCTCTCGTCACCGGCGGCTCGAGAGGCATAGGTCTCGAGGTCGTCCGTGGTCTCGTCGAGGCCGGCGCAAATGTCGCCTTTACTTACTCCAGCACACCCCCGGCAGAAGCCGAGAAGCTCGCCGCCGACATCTCGGCCGCCAACAATGGCCGGACCGTGGTAGCCTACAAGGCCAACGTGCGGTCCAGGACCGAGATCGAAGCCGTGGTAGAGCGGACAGCTAGGGAGCTGGGCGACGGCGGCCGGCTGGACATCGTCGTGGCCAACGCCGGCATCGCCGACCACATCCCGGCCTCCGAGTACCCCGAGGACAAGTTCCGCGACATGTTCGACGTCAACGTCAACGGGGCCTTTTGGACGGCGCAGGCGGCCGCCAGGGTGTTCGAGAGGCAGTGGAAGCAGGGCGGCCAAGGCGCGCCCCACCGGGGCTCCGTCATCTTCACGGCGTCCGTGTCGGCCACGCTGGTCAATGTGCCCCAGAAGCAGGCGGCGTACAATGCCAGCAAGGCTGCTCTCGTCCACCTTTCCAAGTCCCTCGCGGTCGAGTGGGTTGATTTTGCCAGGGTCAACAGCGTCTCTCCGGTAAGATTTTGTTCGACGATATCCTCATAAAGAAAGTAGAGAAGGCTGACAAGACCTGCATTCTCGCAGGGATTTATCGATACTGATAGTAAAGCCGCCACTGCTCATCATGGCAACGTGCGCCAGCCATCATTGTGTGCTTGTGCTGACATCTTATAGTGCTCTCGGTCCACCCAGAGGAATGGAGAAAACAGTGGTTTTCAATGATACCCGGCAGGAGACTTTGCAAAGCAGCCGAGCTCAAAGGCTCGTATGTCTACCTTGCCAGTGATGCCAGCAGCTATATGACAGGTATGCTACCTAAACCATGGATATAAAAAAATGCGTCTGACATGAGAAACAGGAGCGGATCTAATAATTGATGGCGGATATACACTTCCTTAGGCCTAGAGAAGAGAAACACCTAAATTTGAGCTATATGCGATACAATGGCATTTAGTTGAAATTTTGACATACATCAAAGAGTAGAACAGTCCACTTCCGTGCCTCAGATCCATTGTGCAGCTAGATGATAACTCATGCTTCGACTACAATGAGAGAAAACTTGTCAAGACCTTTCATAGGGCGTGGTGTACATTCCTGGAGGCCAACCAGTCGTTTCAGAGCTAGCTGAATGTAATTGACATGCCCTGGTACGGCGTACTGGCTATACCAAGATCTCGTGTTACTCCTCCTCCCTGGATGTGGCACAAATTCTGCCGTGGTCAGCGCGTCGCCGTACGACCAAGAAGAGCAGAATCGCGATGCTACTTGTGATGTAGGTGAACCTTGCACANCCGTGGTCAGCGCGTCGCCGTACGACCAAGAAGAGCAGAATCGCGATGCTACTTGTGATGTAGGTGAACCTTGCACATCCGCACTCACANCTGCCGTGGTCAGCGCGTCGCCGTACGACCAAGAAGAGCAGAATCGCGATGCTACTTGTGATGTAGGTGAACCTTGCACAGGCATCTTTCAGTTAGAACAGCTCCACAGGACTGACAAATTATATACTCCAGAACGGCTGCTTCTTCAGCAGCTTCGACGGCGGCTGCGCCGATGACGCCACCTGCATGTGCGACCAGACCGCCCACAGAGAGGCCTACTTCTGCTGCATGGCCGAGAAATGAGACGCGTCCGTCCTGCCCGGTAAGCACAAAGGAGCCCATCGCGTCCAAAGATTGAGAGACAGACAAGACTGGCCAGGATATTCGGCAGACGGCCGAGTGCGAGGCCAGGAACATGCCCTTTGGCGACTTTGACGTGGAGGCCGTCTGCCGCATCACGCTGAGCACATCTTCCACCGCCACCGCCGCCTCGTCGGCTGGTACTGGAACTGCGACGACCGGGACTGCGTCGTCTGCGACCACGACGGACTCTGCCGCTGCCAGCACTACTACGGCGGCTTCCTCGTCGTCCACGGCGAGCCAGACGAGCTCGGGCACTGCTTCGGCGACGCCCACTTCAGGCGGCGCATCGTCGCCCCGGGTGTTGGCTGGTACGATTGGTGCTCTGCTCGTGGCGTCGGGAATGTTGCTCCTGTAGATTATAGACGCACATTCATAGCCTGCGAGATTAGTAGGTATAACGTGTTAATCGTAATATAAATCATGCCAACATATGCCTGAGAGAACGAACGGTTAGCGTTCGAGAGTTGTATCATATCATATTGACGCGTTAACAGGCAAGTATTTGATGATTGAACGCTTTAAATTTGCAAATGCTGTCATAGGGAGGATCTTATCCAAAAGATTCCTTTCCCCGGAAGTTCTAAAAATGTCTATCCTCTAACATCGTAGTCTATTCGTCATGATCCATACAATTGTTGTTGTACTCTGGACATTTATGCGCTGTCCGACCCCGACTGGAGAACCTGCTCCCGGTGGACGCCGCCCTCTTGCTTCATGTTGTCCTCGGAGCGGTACTCGGCCTCCTCGGCGCGGATCTCGGCCAGGAGCTTGCCGTGCGCCCGCCACACGGGCTGGATCTGGAACAGGCGGTCGACCCGCTCGAGCGGCACGCCGCTCGTCTCGGGCACGAAGAAGAAGGCGAAGAAGAAGGCCAGGAAGGACAGCGACGCGAAGAACATGTACACGCCGTAGCCCATGGCCTCGAACATCTGCTCGGTGAAGCGCGACACGAGGAAGTTGAAGAGCCAGTTGCTCGCCGTAGTGGCGCCACTGGCGAGGGAGCGGAAGTTGGGGTCGAAGAATTCCTGAAGATGGGATATTAGCCGTGTGTTCAAAGCATCGAGAACATGAGACTGCGAGGAAACTTACAGAGTTGAGGACCCAGGGAGTACCGTTCCAGGTCGGCGTGTAGATGGCGGTCCACAGGTAGAAGAAGAAGATGGCGGCGATACCACTGCTAGTCAGGTGATCCTGGGGGTTCTTGGTCGGGTCAACCACGTAGATGTAGGCGCCAATGATCCACATGCAGATGGAACCACCAATGGCACCGCCGAGCAGGAGCTTTCTGCGGCCGAGCTGGTCGACCAGGAACAGCAGCCAGACAAAGGTTGCAACGGCCTTGACGACACCAAAGATTCCAGTCATCAAGTTCACGGTGTTGGTGGCGATACCGATGCTGCTGAAGATGGTGGGAGAGTAGTAGTTGATGGCGTTGATACCCGAACCGTTCTGCCAGAAGAAGAGCATGCAGCCGACGAAGAGGCGCCACTGCAGCTTGGGACGGGCGCCAAGGGCCTTGAAGGGCTGCCAGAAGCCGAAGCCGACGGTCTGCTTCTGCATCTCGTAGATGTGGTCGATGCCGGCGATCTCCTCCTCAATGTAGGTGTCGGTGGGCTCCAGCTGGCGGACCCAGCACAGGTTCTTGACGGCCTCCTCGCGCTTGTTGTGCAGGAACAGCCAGCGGGGCGACTCTGGCAGCAAGAAGGAGCCGATCACGAGTAGTCCCGACGGGATCAGCTGCACGGCGAAGGGGATGATCCATTGCTCGCGGCCCTCGGGGAGACCCTTCTCAACACCAAACTAGGGAGGGATTCATGTCAGTTTATGTTTTTGTGAATGAAATGATGTACTGATATAAGAAAAACTCACGTTGATCCAGAAACCGACCAAGCCACCAATTTGCCAGCCGAGTTCGTAAAGTCCGACCAAGCGACCGCGGATGGCTGGTGGTGCCAGCTCAGAGATGTAGATAGGGATGATATTCTATACGGCTGAGTCAGTATATATCATTCAGATTACGTCATATTTAGTGTCGAAAGAAAGCTGGGTCGTCGCCGAGAGGAGTCATATATGAGTGTATAGTATAGGGGTAACTTACCGATGCAACACCTGTGCCCAGGCCCGACAGAACGCGGCCAGCGTAGAGTATTCCGAGTCCGATGGAACCGTTGGCCGCGCAAGTCAAGGCAGCTCCGATGGAAAAGACGGCGGCTCCAATCGTCAGACAGACCTTGCGGCCGACAAAATGACTCAGGCAGTAGGTGAGAAGGGCACCGAAAAAGGCGCCAGCGACGAAGAGAGACACAATGTTCTCACTGATCAGATTCCTCTGTGCCGACGACAAGTCGGTCAGGTCGAATTCGTCCTTGAAAGATGTGATGCCGACCGTGGTGCCGATGAAGGCGCTCGTGTAGCCAATCATGCATGATCCACAAGAGGCCGTCGCGGCGAGGATGTAGATGCGCCAGTTGTAGACCGACGGCGGCGTCGGCCGCTCTTCGACGACTGTGAGGATGCCCATTTGGCCTTGACCTCTTTTGATTCCCTTTTAAAAACAACAACAAAAACCCCAGTGGTTGTTGATGTATGTGTTACTGCTTGGCGAAATAAAAAGGAGGAAGAGGGTCGAGGAGGATGTGTTAGTCACACAAAGGAGGTGTCGAGTTGGTTGAGTGAGTGAGTGAGAAAAATTCGAGGCCCTAGTGATCCATAAGTACTTCCAGTTTCTTCGGCGAGCGGAGCATCAACCCCATGACGGGTCCCCCGTAACTCGACTCAACACTTGCTTTGTCGTACCCATTACTCTGGGGGAAATAATCCGGGGCAAATTGGGAACTGGGGATGCGAGTTTAAACTGGGGATCAAGCGAATGAGCGGTTGTCGAATCCATTATCTCCATTCTAATATTTGATATCGCCAAATGTAATTCGTGTCCATTGTCGTCTGCGGCGGCGTCCCGAGTCCCGACAGGGCGGGCCAAAGCTCCGGGGTTGTGTTTTTCCCCGTGGAGACGAATGGATCTGCGATAGCGGACACAGGCGTCATCTGTGAGAGCAACGGGGACCCAGTTTACCTTAATCATGACTCTGTGCGTGAGTGACAATCCATGATTATGCCGCATCTGAGTGGACACCTGCGTCTCTGCACAACTCTCGCGAATCTCGACACGGCGGACTAATTCGACGTTGTTGATGTTCAGTTGCGGCTCCCTGGACTTCAGCCCTTGGACTTCAGCCGCATTCACCTCGACCTATTCTCACCCTGGGCTAGCGACAGACTTCACCCTGTCGCACTCCCGAGCCAAGAAAGAATCTGCACGGCATTGGCAAGCCTCTCCCGCCTCTCGGGGCGCGCGGCTTCGCCATTCGCCGGCCTTCTCTTATTCCCTCCCTCCTATGCCCGGCGTGGCCAAGGAGAGAGAGGCCAAGAAGGGCCAAGGTCCCCGGGCGCTCAATTAGGGGCAATGAACACATCCGGATGGTCGCGCGTTGCACTAAAACCGCCTTTGCTGCTACTACCGTACATTAGTGCACATTATAAATACCTAATGCTTGCTCAACTCGCTCCCTGCCCAGCTTGGACCTAGCTCTGCCCCCACTGGCTATACACTTATCCATCAGAGGAGGCAGGAGGTATGTGCTCTCACCTCGTGCACCAACGCCTGCATTTATTCCGGATTAGAGCTTACGACATGGGCGACGTGATTGGCCGGGGCCTGGTGGTTGTACGGAGTATGCGCTGGTTCCATTCCCAAAGCTGATTGCCGACCGCCCTGGGGATGACGCACGCTGCGCTTGGAACACTGAACATTCTTCCCTCCTCGAAAGCCTTAAAGAGTGTATGATGGGCAGCCAACTCCCGAAGCGCCAAAACACAAACGCGTTCGTTGTTTTCTCGCTCACCCCAATGACCACACCAATTACACATCCCAATTGCCAAACTTGATAAGATGTGGAAACTCTTCAAAAGCAAGGCGCTCCTCACATGAGATCACCGTGCTTGAGACCGGCATGGCTTGTTACTACTTTCCTAACCTACCTGGTAGCCGCAGACTGTTGAGCTAGCAGCAGCAAATGTTGAGCTATCAGTGTGTAATGCAGGCAGGTCCCCTGGTGGATAGATGGGTGAGTGGTGAACCGTGAGTGAGGGCTCGTCTCGTGAAACCCGTCCCCGTTCACGCTGCTGCCCCGGCCGCCTGCTGTGTCTGCTGACTGGAAAGCCCGGACGCAATCTGGGCAATCTCATCACAATCACAAGCGATGACCCTTTCTGGCGGGGTCCAATAGTCCCGCCACCGCTCCCGGACATTCCGCTGATCATGGCAATTCTAGAACAAGTGTGGTCTTGGACTCTTGGTCAATTACGGAGCAGTTGTAATTCGTTTGAATATATATCCTAGATATCGTAGCCGAATATTCGTCAACCAGGAGAGGAGAGCTGACACGTTGCCCATTCCCACACATCCATTTGTCACTGATGGAAATGAGAGCTCCCAGGACATTTGTTTTCCATCCAGAAAAAATCACTCGGCAGTGAAATAAACCACGCAAAGAAGGAAGAAGCAAAAAAGAAATCAAGTTGAGACATGTAGCTCGGTTCTGCCACCGCCGTTGGTTTGAAAGATAGGGGGCCTAATAGTCCCAAGTTGCCAACTCCATCACTGCCCATCATGCCCTATCTTAGTACCCGGTAGGAACTGCGTCTACGCAGCTGGCGCACCCGGGACACGATTTGCCGCTGATGGAGACGGTGCAGCCCACAGTCGTCGTGACGCTGCGCGCCGGGCCCGTCGACTCGCCCGGCTTGCAGATGCTGGTGGGTTCGATGCAGGCGATGTCGCACATGAAGTGCGGCGTCGTCCTGACCGTCGTGGTGCTGGTGCACTTGGTGCTCTTGGGCAGGCACGCCTCGCAGGCGCACTCGTGCAGCACCGTGGCCGTGCAGGCCGAGGTGATGGTAGGGAACGGCCGGAGGCTCGGCTGGCCCTTGGAGCAGGTGGTCGTGGGCAAGATGCAGGCCGGGCAATTGATAAAGCCCGTGGGCGTGACCGTGACCGTCTTGGTAGGAACGCAGGGCGTCAGTGCCTGGGCGATGACACCCTGGAAGACGGCTACGGCAGTGATGAAGGAGGTTCTCATTTTGTATTGCTTTTTATGCTTGAGTTTCTGGATTATTCCTCATGAGTTCTCTCGTTCTTGGCGGTTTTGTACGGGCGACTTGGCACCCATTTATACTGCTTCGCTTCGGCCCTGTCTCACCCTCGACACGATGGAGTTCCTTTTGTGGTATACCCGTGAAGAGGTCCTCGTAATCATCACGGGTTTACAACGGCGTCTGGCTGGACAAGTTCCTTCGTTCCCAGGGCGGAATCAAGGCAATCCGAAAAGCCACTCAGAAAAGGGATGAACAGAACTGGACCAACTGGACCAACGGCGTTCGTGGGGTGCCACGCCACTCATCAATGATTCTCCGAGTGCGGAATAGGGATGACAGAAGGCGTGACACATTCCTTTTGCTAGTGCTGAAAATGTCGCCCGTCGTGGCTTCAATCCTCGAGAAATGTGTTAAGGTTTGAGACGGCCCAGAGATCGAGAAGCTACGTTGCTGCGGGCAGCAGCAAGCAAGCTTTTTGGCATGTCAAACTAATTGCCGGTTTTTTTCAAGGTTCACTATAAACAGGCTGCAGCAAAGGACGCTTGCCGTAGTCCGAGACATTAGTTTGATAGGTTAGTCCTTGATAGTGTTGCTTTTCCAATGATCTTGCAACCAGATTGCTGCAGCTGTCAGCGTCATCAAGTGCCTCAAGATGTCTTATATCTATCGTATGAGCCACAAGCGAGCAAGATATACGAGCACGCATTATACCACCGGCTGATACCGGGTACCATAGTCATATCTCTGGTGGATGAAAGACTGTTGAAAGGCAAAAAGGGAGTTCCTGAGGTCTGATAATCTCGCCAACGAGAGCTTTTTATTGCTTATTCTGGCGCGAATTCCAGCATAGGACATGGCATGTTTGTGTTGTTCTATCGTCAAACGGACTCGTATGAGAGTAGTCTTACCAAGTCAAGAAGCAAAGGAATTCCAGAGAGCCATCGTGAGTGGTTCATCTTCACGAAGCAGCTTCGGCCGTACAGTTCCGTGCTTGTAATATGAGGAGAACAAGTTACTTGCTCGTGGACGTTGCGTCAGTCTATGCTGATAGGTCCCTGTGCATAAGCGGGGCAGCATTTTACAATACATAGCTTATTGGGAGGGTTCGTCCGTTGTCAACGCTACTGCCGCTCTGGCACTTGAGCAATCCTTCGGACGTACAGATTGTCCCCGCACAAGGGCACGATGTGTATAACGCCCTTGACTGGAACAATTATCAAGCCACCCGAGATGGCCAGGCATCATCTCTAACTTAGTAGTCTCATACCTACCTCACCTACTTGTCCAACGATTCCCTCTAAGCAGCTAACCTAACCTAGCGTATGGCACAGCTTCATCAATACGAGGGGTGTGGCACAACTGCTGGTCACGGTTCTATTATCATCAAGGCCTCGTTCAGGCTACATCTTTGGCTGCATAGCTCTGATCACTTGGTTTCTACACTTCTGAGTTAGCGCGGGTTGTATATAGGCAGGGGCCTAAGCAAGCAGTACATGTATTGACATGAAACGACTGATATTTATGTTCAATCTCATTCTATATTCGTTGCGTGGCGCGGGCATTGTATGCAACCAATGATTCGCGATCATGTACTGACTCAGAGAGGCATATTTCTGCCAGCAGCTCCTGTACAGCTTCCTACATTCTTTCACTGGCGAATGTCCCGATTAAGAAGCTGAATAGTTGCACCAAACATAGGCAGTACGTTTCGCACTGCATTTGTCACTGCATTCATCGGCGATAATGTGAAGGATTCTGTATTAGTGGCACAATCAGTAGCACGATCAGTAGTACAAGGGCCCACATTTGTAAGCATAACCATACGGCATTGCTCTCTGACTCTATCGTGGGCAGGCGAGAGTGTGGTCGAGGTATATGTTAAATAGACAAGTATAAAGCCGATGAGCTTCCATTTAATATTCTCGAGCATAGCGTTTCTTAGCTAAGCGGGCAACTTTGCAGTATAAGTCACAGAAAACCAATAGAATATGGCATCTCATCCCCCTGGTGACTGTTGCGGCCAGGGCTTTAAACACGAGTGGGTACACCATGAATTGTTGAATATACTCGATGCTGACTTTCGCGACAGAGGCGAGCCCGAAGGACAGATTATCAAGGTCGCGTCCAAATGGGACGGCTATCTGGCAACACCCTCACATGGGACCGAGCACAAGGACGTGTCTATTCTTTACATACCAGATATCCTCGGTCTCTACAACAATGCGAAGCTGCTGGCGGACCAGTTTGCGGCCAGGGGCTACCGGACCTTGGTGATTGACGTGCTCAACGGAGACCCGGCCCCGCTGAACTTCCACAGCGAACCGGGCTTCCATCTGCCGACCTGGGTCTCGGAGGGCACCGGCGGCAAGAATCCTCACACCAAGGAGGCCATCGACCCGATCGTCTCGGCTGCAGTCACTTACCTTCGCAAGGAACTCGGCGCCAAGAAGATCGGAGCCGTTGGGTATTGCTTTGGAGCAAAGGTGGGCATTCACTCGCTCGTTCGCCCGCCGGCACGATAGTCACAATGAGCCAGCTGCTGACACTTTTACTCTACAGTACGTCGTCCGCCACCTGGTCTCTGAGATAGACGCCGGCTTCATTGCGCACCCGTCATTCGTCGACGAGGACGAGCTTGCTGCCATTACCAAGCCACTCTCCATCGCAGCGGCCGAGACCGACTCCATCTTCCCGGCCGAGTTGCGTCACAAATCTGAGGAGATTCTGATCCAGTCGGGCGTACCGTATCAGTTGAATTTGTTCTCGAGTGTATCGCATGGCTTTGCTGTCCGCTGCGACTTGCAGCAGAAGGGCCAGCGCTTTGCCAAGGAGCAGGCCCTATTACAGGCGGTCGCATGGTTTGACCATCACCTATTGTAGGAATTGCAGTTCCCATGTGACTTTCCGTTGCGGATGTTAGTATAACAAAGCTTGATTAATATCACACTTTTGCCTTGTGAGGTTTTATATTGATTCGGTCTNGATGTTAGTATAACAAAGCTTGATTAATATCACACTTTTGCCTTGTGAGGTTTTATATTGATTCAGTCTNTGACTTTCCGTTGCGGATGTTAGTATAACAAAGCTTGATTAATATCACACTTTTGCCTTGTGAGGTTTTATATTGATTCGGTCTTTGAAAGTTGCAATCCGTCTTGTTCGCGGTGCTGGTGCTGCGCTGCGGGTTCACCATAATGTTGGTACAGGTGCTGATGCGGCGCAGCATTCGCTACATGTCAAAGGGATAGACGGAACTTATTTGCTTACTTTCTTGTCTTCCCCCTCTCAGCCCGATTTCAACACTATTTTGCGTATCTCAAGTCATCGTTTCATAGAGCGAAGCGCATCATGTTTGGAGACTTTCAATACCGACACCTACCGGCACTATTTACAGCCGCCGCCCAGTGCTGGGGCACCATCTGGCCGCTACTCAGCGGCAACACACGCAGCGTGCTGCTGCACTACGGGCTGCCAGAGCGCATCGCCGACGTGCCCGAGACCTGGACCGTCTGGCACGTCGGCCACGCCCGCACCGCCTGCCTGGGCCTGCTCATGTTCGTCTTCTACGCCCGGCGCCGCTACGACGTCCTCGATACCTTTCTGGCCGTTACCGCCTCGTACCTGGGCTTTGTGGACTGTTACATTCTGTGGAACGAGGGGCTTGTGTCGATGGGCGTCTTTCGCCTGCTGAGTTCCCTCGTGTTTGCTGCCCTAGGCGCTGTTGGTTTCACGCAAGGGGCTTCGTCTAGGGAAAGTCAGCGCGAAAAGGAATAGCCGCGACCATACGGTCTTCTGGTTTTATAAGGTTAGTTTAGCACGACGGATATCATATCAGAAGTATAATGAAGCGACCATGGTTCTATCTTATGCATCTATAGCCTGCACAATCCGCTACTAAATCATTGATGGACGACACTCGATTCCGAATTGAAAGTTCTCATTCTTCCTGATATTGATACTTGCTCACGATCGAACCATACTCGTCGAACCTGATAGAATCATACTTCNTTCCGAATTGAAAGTTCTCATTCTTCCTGATATTGATACTTGCTCACGATCGAACCATACTCGTCGAACCTGATAGGATCATACTTCCTGGGAGCATCATCCGTGATGAACTTGGGCAAGGTAGCGACCGTACCCGCAAAGTCGGGACAGGTGAAGAATGGTATCGAGTAGCGGGGCGGAAGCCCGTCTTCTGATACCGCACCAAGTGCTGGAACTGTAACACGATGCAAGGCCGAGATGAAGTAGTCTGCAACATGTCAATCAAATGTGATCGATCAGGTCGAGTTTTTACTAGTGAAAGAGAACTGCGTACCATTTGTAAAGCGCTGGAACATGTCGCCAATGTTCAGCACGAAAGACCCATCCTCGGGTTCCGCTGGCAAGTAATCCTTGGTTTGGGGGTCTTGGAGCTCTAAACCCCCACGTTCGTCCTGGAACAGCAGAGTAAATGTGCTAAATAAAGTCCGAGTGGGATTAGCGAGAGTCATGATAACCATTTTAGAACCACAATGATGTGGTCAAAGTTACTTACCCCCAGTCGTGATGAGCAGGTAGTCTGGCCAGCATCTCATTCTCCAATTTCAGTTTACTGATCGGCGGGTAGTGCAGCAGGCGCAATTGACAATGACGATCCGAAATGAGACTCAGCAAGTCACGGTGGGCTTCGGTATCTCGGTCGATTCCGAGGCCTATACCGATGACTTCGAGAAGCAGCTTGCTTACGCCGGCCAATCGCTCGTACCATCCCGACATGTATGCTCGGTAGCCAGGAAGAACGTCGGCTGGAAGCCAGATGTTGTCTTGTACAGGGTCGTGTTCGCTGCCGATCTCGTAGCTTTCCTATGATAGTGCATCGAGTTAGCACTGGGACTATACGGCTGCACTACTCAAGAGCAGGGTATAGTGGAAATGCTTTCATACTTTATAGTCCGAGATCTTGCGCAGACCCTCATTGACGTCGCCGTTGCCATTCTTAAGCAGCTCAACATCCTCTTTGGAATAGACCTTTTCCTTTCCAGTACCAGAGTATCCTCGATGCGGCATGGGTCCTGGCGGGTGAGGCGCCTTCATCTTGTCGTCGTAGGGCAGACCGAACAGCTTTCGCGTCCAGTCCAGTGCCTCGCGAACCTCATCTTGGCTCAATCCGTGGCCAATGACTTTCGCGAATCCGAGGTCGTGGAGAGCTGCGACTAGTGCTTTGGCAGCCTGGAGCCGTTCCTCTTCCGAATTCGAGGACGAGGCGCCCGCATCGGCAGTAAATGCAGACAAATCGACGGTCTGGATACCTCGAGGATGCATGTTCATCGATGCGCGATGTAATGAGAAGCTTTCTAGAGGCAAGTATTACAGTCAATCTCAGATTTGAGTTGACTTCATATCGCGAGAGTATCACTGAAATGGAGGGGTAGTCCAACAAAATCGTTTTTTTGAATTGTTACTCTACCAACTGCTAGAGGACATGGCATGTCATGTCAGATCACCAACGTGCATGACAATGATACCCTTCGTGACCCGCATCGCATACCACCCCTCGCACGCATGCATGGCGCCAAACCTATGTTCAAATGGCAGGCATCATGTGTCAAGTTGGTCTTCAATGTCATGAAAACTCCTCCCATAGCACGCCTGGTTCCATGCAAATCTCTTGACTTTTACATTGTGCAACGATTCGTCGCTCATTGCCGTCGAAAACACATTATGATGCCAGAACAACCCTACCATCCTACTTCTCCACCCACCAATATGACTTCCTGCATTAAATGGGATCGGGAATTCGAATTGCATGTCGATTGGGTGAATTGGCGGAGTCGTTGCCTGAAGTGAGGGTCGAACTGCTCGAGTGCTTCCTCCTCCGAGTGTTGACGTCTTCTTTACCACCTTCTCCCGCTGCAGCTGGCTCAGCTATCGCCAAGAACATGGTCAGCAACCACCACTACACAGACCGCCGTTTCTGAATCCGTTCCTTACCATTAGCATCGGGCGCCAGAAACTGACGAAAAATCTCATACCCCTTGTTCAGCACCGCCAGCCGTCGCTCAAGCTCTTTCCTCTCACACTGCACCCGTTCAGGCTCGCCAGCGAGCTGAGCAATCAGCTCAGGTGGCATTTCAAAGACCTTGAGTGGAGAGAGCATGGCTGGGAGGGCAGCCATGAGCAGAATTTCGACGACCTCAACGGTGATGCTATCCAAGAACTTCTTCTTCTTGGCAATCTGGACAAAGAAAATAAAGAGCAAAATCAATATCACTCAGTCGTTGTAATCCATGAAATATGAACGTACCTTATAGTATGCTTTCATCTGATCCAGCGCCACTGAAGCGGCCGCCTGATGGATGTCTGGCTGAGGACTATTCTCCACAAGTGCCTTTTAAAAGTCGTCCAGACTCTGCTTGTGATACCGAACAAGGGTCTTTGAAATGGTATTAGAAAGATCCTTCACTCCAAAGAATTGGCGCAATGTTTCCGTGACAGCTTCTGTAACACGGTCTCGCTTCCTCTGCCTAGTAGCATCGTCAAGAGCTTTCGTGAAGTCGTCATTGTAAGTGATCAAATGTGTGTTCTGATGGGCGGCCGAGATCTCCTTAGTCTTCAATTCCATTGCTACTTGTATGGATTTCATGGCTGGATGTAGGATTTTGTCTTTTAAGGGAATAGATGTCCTGACATCTGCAACATGATCAACAGCATCTTCCAAGAACTCCTTATATGCCTTCCAGACGACATGGACATGGCGGAGGGCTTGATTTTGCCACGGAGCTGCTTGGTCGTGGAAAACGTCCGCCACTACCTCGGAATGGAACGAGCCTGGAAGCTGTCGCCCGCGGGATTTCCGTATCTTCGTTGACATGTACTCGAACGACTCGTCGCTAGCCAGATACGACGGATCCTCGAGATTTTCGTTGTCGATATCTCGGATGCGATCACCGCTGGGTAGTTTTCTCGCAAAGACTTCATTCTTATTCTGGATGATTGCCCGAATACGACGGCCCACGCCGGGGGTTTCTTTGAAGAAGTCGTCGCTCCAATCACCGTCGATGCCGCTTCTCACGAGCTGCTGAAAAGATTGAACAACCTCGATCAGGTACCGCTGCTGTTGTTGGAAGGTCGTTCTGGGTTCGCCGAGCTCCTCAAGATCAGACTGACAAGTGTTGCGTAGTTTCTCGATTTCCTGGACCAACTCCGGCAGTTGTTTCTTCACATTAACGTGGAGCATCTTACTCAACCTTGTGCGCAGCTGGTTGATTCCTAACTTTGAATCTGGCAACACTTTCCAGACTCTGCTTTGGAAGAATTTCGTCTCTCGGTCATTGCGTGCAGTCGATGACTCGCTGGATGCCTTTGAATCTGGGTTCTTCAGAACATGCCTGTCATATTTATATTTGCTCGTCTTGTTCTGAGCTAGGGACAGATATTGGGATTCGCTTTTGGATTTTGGAAGCAAGGTATCCGGCTTGGTTATGACGCCGATGGTTCGCTTCCCACGAGAATCAACCGAACGTGCAAGTTTGAGCGCCTTCTGATTGTCCATATCACAATAAGCCGATACGATGGGCAGGATGATACTCCTTGACTGCTCCATGGATGATTGCAATATTTCCATCTTCACTCTGACGTTTGATTCCGACATGGTATCTGATTCCTCCTCATCTTCTCTATCCGGGAGATAACCTGATCCTGATATGTTCAGAAGAGTCAGATCAGGTTGGCTCGGCCCGAGAATTTCGATTCGGAGAATATCCCTTGATTCGACTGCTCCTGGGTTCGCATCAACGATTGCGCACTTCGCATTGGTGATCTGGTCGGACAAGCCGTCGAGGTTGTCCACTTCTTTTTGCACGCCAGCGAGTTCATTCTTTGTAGCATCCTTCTTCGCACAATCGGGCACGATAGTGACACTAGCCCTGACATGAGATGTTTTGCGCAATATGAGCTCCGTGGCAAATTGAACGCCCCGATTGCCCCTGATGGGAAGTGGCACACCGGATATGGCTTCAAGCACAGAAGTTTTGCCTGAACATGGATCTCCGCCTACAATGATTTGGAGGAGCGAGACAGACTCGCCAACTTTTTTATCTTGCTTGGTAAACTGAGAGCGAAGTGAATCGACGAAGTCCGACAGATCGGAAGGGTTTCTTGAGTGAACTGCATCTAGAACTTCGGAACGGGGTATTTCGGGCTCCACACTGCTTGACGGACATCCCAATGGAGCTGCTTTTCCCAAGTGGACGGGGAGTTCAAGTGTGATAATAGAAGGATTGAAGAGAACAAGGGAAACGATCGCATTATAAAGAAAAGTTGAATAGAAACTCTGAAGGATTCTATTCTGCTCATAGATTTGAAGCCTTCCCATTGTCTTTGATCTAACATTTAGTCATTTAGGCAATCGTTACCAGCCCTTCTTCCAGATACGTTCCCAACACAGCGAAAACGTGCGTGACTCATTGGACCCTGATCTGCAGCACAACAAGCGATACATGCTTGCGATCAGGGGAAGTTCTGATATCTTAGGACATAAACGACACTTTTCTCTGAATATGCATTCACAAACATGATTGAATGTCATCGTTGAGGCGTAGCACAATTACTCTGAGGTTTTTTGAAATATTTCGCAATACAGTGATCTAAGGCTACATCCCTGGTATATGCACCCTAGCCATATAATTCCAGATGAACCATGCCTATGGATTTCCCACAGTCATCGCATCCTCATTGACAATCGATTTGCTGCGGCGTTGTTTGCAATCAGTTTCAGTATTACCGCTGGAATCAATGTCGCATCTTTATAAAACAAATATTTCTAATCTCACCAAACAATAGAGCCTATCAAGGTGTCAAATAAACCAACAAGAAGAACAATATTGCAATTGAGGCCTATTACTGGGCGGGTTGGGCAGGTGGTAAAGGTAGATCTGGCTGAAAACACCAACCAAAAAAGGCGGGTGATATTTTTGGACAGTGAAGTGATGAGGGCCAATACTATTGTAGAGGAAGAGGACTCGATAGACAACTGGACCAAACAAAACCAGAATTTCACCAAAAAAAAAACGGCTGCTAGACCCCTCAAATTTCCCGGCACATACTAGGTAGAGGCACTTTTGGAACTCTTAACGCCACTGATGGCCGTATGCTGTCATTGGGTCGTCTGGAGGGCCCAACCTGCGTTGCCCTGTGGAATCCTACAAACCAATCTGTATTCATACCAAGTAGACTATTCGAACAAACCTTTGTCAATTGTCCTGTGGTGACCTCTGATTATCGGAAATCAACAATACACTTGTTTTGTCGAAGAAGAAACAATGCGACGATATTCCACCGAAGACAGCAGCCCGCTCCTAAGTGTGACAACATTGAACCACGCTTCTATCTTTTCCAGCCAGCCTTACGCCACATTCTCAGGCCTTTGATTCATATTGGAGGTTGTTCCGTGGCTCTTGGAGGCTGAAAGGGATGCAATCGAGCCGTCAATCGGTTTCGAACTGGTCTGAATTTTATCCCGGTCCAAGTTCTTGGCACTCTTGGCTGTCAAGTAGGTACGCCATGGTACGGCACACACGACTCTGTTTGATCAAGTCCGGGCTTTATGCTTATCATGCGAGACAGTCCTTTTCGAGAAGAATTGTACTGATACTCAATTCATCTTGCAATATGAAGCCTTCAATACTGGTATCGGCCATTTGATTTCCCTGATTATAGTCAATGTCGCATTCTGCATTGTGCAATGGGTATTGTCAACCCTTCGCTTTTCGTATGTTGTTCACAAAGTCACATATTTCCTCCAATATGTCGCAAAGTGAACTGATTTACCTTCTTCGTCGTCGGAATTGACTTGCCTCGCTCCCGCTCCCAGGCTCCTCATTGGCGAAACTATTCTTATTGCCAGAACCCTTGTTTCGAAATCCTCTCAGCCGTCCTCAAATTCAAAGTCAGTAGATTCCGCTCAGGCTTCCCTCATAGTCATGCCGCCCCAAACCAACTGTATTCTCCCGTGTGGCTGAAGCCGAGAAACAAGGCACACCCTACTTTCTTTTCCCATTCCCTTGATTGAGAATGACTGTCACGTCTTGATGAGGAGCTGATGAGCCCACTGATGCTTACTGTCAATGGTGTATAAAATATGAAGACTTTGACCAACCACGTCAGTGCCGGGTCTATATTATTTTACTTTACCAGAATCATTTCAGTGATACTGATTCACAAAGATTGATCGCCGATACAACATGCTATCCTCTAGTCTTTTGGTCCTTGTGGCCACAGTCATCGCAGTGTCAACAGTCTCGGCTGCCTATCATGAGTCTCCGCTTCATGTGTCGACAGCACCACGGCTTACAGACTGCTTCACTCTCGGGGGACGCTTTGCTGATGGAAAGCCCGCCGGACGTTTTATTGTCACCAATCGGGATTTAGAAGATGATTACCCTACACTTTATAACCACAGCTCCGGTGGTACACCACTAAGCATTGATGCGGCCAGCAGCAATCTCGTTGCCTACGACGAATGGGGATTCCTCAACGGATCCATCGCTACAGCCTCTTCCTTTCTCGGTGTCCTTGTTATGCGCTTTGAGCGTCCTGAGCGGGCTTCCGGTATTCCACTCAAGTGCCATCTGAGCCCCATTGGTGGTTATCTTGCCTGCGCGGTCTCAGGCCAGCCGGATTTACGCGTTATTCGCTTCTGCCGCCAAGATCCTGACGACGATAACCCAAGGGACGCTTATTTTATCATCGCGAACAGCCCGCCACTTCCAGAAGAGTGGTACTGTGAGGCCGTGAATTTGAAAGCGACAGCAGACACGGGCTGCTTGGGCTCTACATTCACCATTCCACCCTCAAAACCGACCACCACGTCTAAACTATCACAGACTGCCAAGACCACCCCAAAAGTCAAGACCACGGTCACGTCTAAATCATCACCGACTACTAAGGCGACCTCAAAACCAATCACAGTCACGTCAAAGTCGTCACAGACTACTAAGGCCACCACTTCAACGTCCAAGACAATTCCAACCTCAAAGTCGACTGCAGTCACGTCTAAATCATCACTGACTACCAAGGCCACGCTCTCAACATCAAAGACTAGTACGATCACAACTTTGCCGACCAGTACTGCCGGCCCGCAACAGGAATTTGTTTGTCCGAGCGGCTCTCCCACGCTGTGTGCGGATGGTTTTCTGGTCAAGTGCAGCGATCAAGCAATCAACTCTGGCGTGAAGTGGTACGTTTACGGTAACACGATCTCGGAGCTTCAATGTCACCAGGCCTGCGTCCTCGATCCAACTTGTACGGGGTACTACAACTACGAGGAGGAAATAGACCTGACACTCTGTCAGCACACCAACGACACATTCAGCCCGAGCACACAGTTTCGCTTCCAGTACTATTTCTACGTGACAGGGGTCAGGGGGTTCTGTAAGTGATACTATCATGGGTGATGGATCCTTCTAGTTTGTGCGTTGGGCAGACGGCGTAGTTACTGGACCCTTTTTGTCTTCTCTCCCGGAATTGGAAGAGTCACTAGATCAAATTTACAATCCACTGAGCTTTCATGCTCTGCTACAATGACTATGCAGAGAAAATATGCCATCTCGCCATCATTTCGGGGTTTCGCAGCATTCTTCTGCCGTGGAAATACATATCCGACGCCAGGCATGCGACGTTCGTACAGTGTAGCTTAGTTGTTCGGATACTGTACCTCATTACGTTCACGACCTCCTCTCGCATGCTGCCTACTTAAATCCTCGCGAATGTCTTCAAAAACTTAAAACCAGCACTAATTACTCACACATTGTTTGCATAGACTGGCTTCAGCCCGGCTTTTCCTGTTTTGTTTTGTGAATTCTGAGGCTCGCCGACCAGTCAAAAATGTCTCCACCTGTAGCCATGGGGAGCATAGACTTCAGCGCATCTCAAGATGAGACCTCGTCGAAGCGCCCGCTCTTCACCATAGATGAGCTGATCAGGGCACGCGCCGAGGAGATGGGGGATGCGCCTCTCCTCGGCTATCCAAACGAAGGCCTGCTGGATTTTGAAGAGCACAGCGCCAAGAGCTGCGATCTATACGCCGACGCGGCGGCACATAAACTCAAGAAGATCGGCCTGTCGGAAGTGGTAAGCTTTGGGCGCCCTGAACTGCCTATACCTAGCACCTTGGCGCTGATCATTTCTGGGCGCTATAGGACCCGTCTCTCACGAAAGCGCCCGTCGTAGGAATTCTAGCACAGTCGGGAATGCATGTCATTGCGACCACATTTGCGCTGTTCCGCTTGGGCTATTCCGTCTTTTTCATTTCGACCCGACTCCCAAGTCCGGCAATCGTGCAGCTTCTCAGGTTGACAGACTGCAGCACGGTCTTGACGACACCAACGTATGAGCCCGTCTTGACGGAAGCTGCGAAAGTGAGAGACATTAGCATTCTGCCGCTCTTGGAGCCTTCGGATTACTATGGCGTCGAGGCTCCCAAGATCTCGCGCGAGTACAATCCCGAGGAGGAGCGTAAGAAGATTGCCATCATCTTACATTCCTCGGGGTCGACCGGACTGCCCAAGCCGATCTTTTTGACCAACGGCAACTGCCTGAGCACGTTCGCGACCAACATGGGAATGAGGGCGTTGATCACTTCACCTCTCTTCCATGCGCACGGCGTTCTGGAGTTGTTCAGATCCATCTACTCTACAAAGCCTCTGTACATCACAAACTTCAAACTCCCATTGACGGGTTCCGGCCTCGTGCAGGTATTGAACCATATCAAGCCAGAACTGTTGCACTCTGTTCCGTACGTCATCAAGCTCTTGGCAGAGAGCGAGGAAGGTGTCCGCGCTCTCGCGGATGTCAAGATGGTCCTGTATGCTGGAAGTGGATGTCCTGACAGTCTGGGCGATTATCTGACCGAGAAGGGCGTGTATCTTGTCGGAAACTACGGATCGTAAGTTTTCATCTCAAGTTTCCAAAGACCCTGAGTGGCTACTAACACTGAACGCAGAACCGAAACAGGCAGACTCATGACTTCGGCTCGCTTCTCATCAGACCTGGATTGGAGTTATCTAAGAATGATCAAGCCGTCCGAGCCCTATGTGCTCATGGATGAGATCTCTCCTGGCCTCTACGAATGCGTCGCTCTGGACGGCCTTCCTTCCAAGAGTACCATCAACTCGGACAACCCTCCGCGGTCTTTCCGGACAAGGGATCTCTTTACGCGACACAAGACCCGCCCCGGTCTGTGGAAGTATGCTTCTCGCTTGGATGATCGGTTCACTTTGATCAACGGCGAAAAGGTCCTGCCCCTTCCGATCGAGGGCCACGTTCGACAGAGTAGATGGGTCCGAGACGCCATCGTTTTTGGCGAAGTAAAGGAATGCCCGGGCATACTGATCATCAGAGCAGATAATGCAGCAGGCTTGTCCGACGAGGAGTACTTTGACAAGATCTGGCCCGTGATCCAGGAGGCAAACAGCAGGACCGAGACGTACTCCCAGATCTCCCGCGAGCTGGCGGTTATCCTGCCGGCGGATACCATCTTCCCGCAGACGGACAAGGCAACGTTCATCAGGATGGCCACGTACAAGAAGTTTGCCAACGAGATCGAACAGGCCTACGCCAACTTGGAGCCGGACCAAGGCGGGCATCTGAAGCTCTCGGGAGAGGAACTCGAAAACTTCCTGCTCCTCAATCTCAAGGTCAACCTCAGCACCGACGTCTCCGCAGAAGACGACCTCTTTGCCGCCGGTGTGGACAGCTTGATGTGCATCCAACTGCGCAACATTATCCGCACCCAGCTCGATCTTGGCGGCAGGCATTCCGATCTGGGACACAATGTCATCTACGAGACTGGCAACATCCGTGGCCTGGCGAGACACCTCGAGGCATTGAGAGATGGGACTTCTGTTCAATCAAAAGACGAGCTACAGGTGATGCAAAACTTGATAGACAAGTACTCTTCGTTTACACCGCATAGTAGTGGTGGAAAGCCACTGCCAAGTCAGGAAGTCGTCGTGAGTATTCTGAAATTAAGATAAGCTGAGATTCGCAATGGTTTTCGTGGCTAACAGCATTCCTAGCTATTGACAGGTGCGACTGGTGGTCTTGGAGCGCACATGCTGGCTCAGCTGGTGTCAAGACCCCATGTCTCAACCGTATGGGCCGTGGTGCGAGCCAAGTCTGACGAGGCCGGTCTTGAACGAATCCTGCAATCTCTTTCCACTAGAGGCATTGATCTCAGCGACGAACAAAAACAAAAGATCATCCCCTTCGCAGGTGACCTCAGCCAGCCGGATCTCGGCCTCGGCTCCACAAGAGTGGCCGAGTTGAAGTCGAGTCTCACCTTGGTGATTCACAGCGCTTGGGCTGTGAACTTCAACATCCCCGTCCAGAGCTTCGAGGCTCAACACATCCGAGGTGTTCACAATCTGATCCAGCTATGTCTGTCTGTAGACACGACGAGCCCGGCACGATTCTTCTTCTGCTCGTCGGTCTCCTCTGCCGCAGGATCCCCGCGTCCCGGCAATGTGACCGAGACGCCCGTGGCACTGCCCGAGTATGCCCAGAAGTTCGGATACGGAAGATCAAAGTATGTCAGTGAACACATCACGATCAACTCTGCACGCAAATATGGAGCACCATCGCGAGTACTGCGCATCGGTCAATTGGTGGCAGATACACGTGTTGGAGAATGGAATGCGACCGAGGGCATGGCCTTGATGATCCAGACAGCAAAGACGATAGGTGCTTTGCCACAGCTCGACGAGGTTTGTGCCTCCCTTTATGAACATGTAGTCGCTTTCTGCTGACCTCCTCGATAGGAAATCTCGTGGCTTCCTGTGGACCTCGCCGCGACCACTATTCTGGAGCTTGCCGGAGTCACCGGTGGTGGCACCCTAAACGAGGCCGTCGATAACGTCACTGCAGATACTGACTTGGTCTACCATGTCCTGAGCCCCAAGAGGTTCCACTACACCAAGGAGCTGCATCCAGCCCTCCGCGAGGCGGGCCTGGAGTTCGAAGCGCTCCCTCCCACCGAGTGGATGGAGCGCCTGAGGAATTCGGAAAAGGATCCCTCCAAGAACCCCCCGATCAAGCTCCTCCAGTGGTTTGAAAGCAAGTACGGTACCGGAAAGAGTGACCAAGCTGGTCAGGATCTGCTGTATCTGACGGGGAAGACGACCAGGGACAGCCCTACCTTGCAGCAGATTCCAGACGTGACGAGTGTGCCGTATGTGCGGAAGATGCTAGAGCGATTGCAAAGATATTGGTGGTGACTGTTTGATTCTTTGATTGATTTAGAACTTTCGATACATACCTAGGTATATTTTGATCAAGACACTGCGAACTGCGACTGGGACCTCGCGCCGTCCAATACTGATATTGGCTCATTGTCTACGCCCGTGCACTACATGTGAACCGAAGTATACCAAAACAGCTAGGTATATTGGGTCAAATATAAGTCATACACAGCTCTTTCTACAGGATGAGAAATGTGATCTTCGGAATATCGAAGCCGTCAGCCCCGCAGCTTCTGCACGACGCCATCGCACGTAATCTGTAATATCCCTGGTGATTGCTGCGATCCCGGGAATAAGGATACACGAATCGGAGCCACAAAAGTAATGCCAGCAGCAAGGATAGATGGGATCCTGCTGTGAGGAATGTTCTCGTCTGAATCGGAAAGAATTTATTAGTTGGTAGCAAAGGACAAGCCGTCATGTCGGATGCAGTTGCTCCTCCTTTGCCCCAGGGCGCCGGCTACGGTGTTGTCGTTGGCCTTGGCGCTGTCTTCGCTCTGAGTGAGTGATTCTTGATGAGTTTCATCAATGTTGGTGTCTTTTTTGGGTGTACTGAGAAATATCTAGGCATGATATGGGTCACCAGAGCTATGAAAAAGACACTTCGTGAAGACAACCACTCGACGGAAACGCAAGTCCCAACATCAGATCTCCGGAAGTCGATATACTAATAAAGTTCTCCAGTTTCATGGTAGCCAACCGCAGCGTCGGCACCGGGCTGACGGCGGCCGCCGTCATCTCATCATGGCTATACAGCACCGCGCTCCTCGGCGCATCGTTGCTTACGTATCGGTACGGAGTCGCGCTGGGAGTCTGGTGGGGAGCCTCAGCGAGCACGACCGTGTGCTTCCTTTCGCTCATCTCAATCGAGGCCAAGCGCCGGGCACCCCACGCGCACACCCTGCTCGAGCTGGTCAAAAAGAGATACGGCTCCGCGGTGCACATCCTCTGGATCGTCTTTTGCCTCGTCAATAATATGCTAGTCTTCTCGAGCATGCTGCTGGGGGCTAGTACGGCCGTGGCTTCGTTGACGGGCATGCACGTCGTGGCGAGCATTTACTTGCTGCCGGTGAGAGACCTTCCGCTTCATGTTCTAGAACGACTGCACATGCTGACCTGTCTGTCCGTAGCTTGGAGTGTCCATTTATACCTACTTTGGAGGCCTTCGCGCGACCTTCTTGACAGACTTTGTGCACACCTTTATCATCATGATCATCTTGTGCTGGTTTACCATCAAGGTCATGACTGTTCCGAAAATAGGCTCCATTGGCGCTCTCTATGATGGAATCATCGCCAGAGATAAGGAAAACCCAGTTGCTGGGAACTGGCAGGGTAGTCATCTTACCATGAGGAGTGATGGCTGTCTATATTTTGGGATCCTCCATGTCATGTAAGCACCGAATAATCTAGGAGTACTCAACTCCTGCACATAAAAGATATGATTTGGTTGCTCACCTGCTTTAGCTCGAATTTTGGCAGCGTCATAATGGACACTGAGTTTTGGCAAAAGGTTGGCTCCCGATTAACCACAAAACTCTGCTAGCAGGTCACTGACAATTACGACTCAGGGTTTCTCTGCCGATGTTTCTTCTGCCGTACCCGGATATGTCTTGGGCGGCGTCGCCTCCTTCTCGGTGCCTTGGACGACCGGAACAGTTGTAGGACTCGCTGCGTTGGTTCTAGAACGCACACCTACATTTCCGATATATCCTCGAGTAAGTCCTCTGAGTGAAGATTCGATCCAGCAGAGACTAATACGTGCAGATGATGACCGAGGCGGAAATCAGTAGTGGCTTGGTGTTGCCATACGTGACGCAAGCCGTCGCCGGAAAGGCTGGATGTGTCGCCATACTACTGACGATTTTCATGGTACGTGGAACTTGGCACGGCTGACTGTTGGCCCTGCTCACATTTTTACCAAGGCATCAACTTCAATTGCTTCTGCACAAATGATTGCCACAAGTTCGATCATCTCTTTCGATATATACGGAACTTATGTCAACAAGAACGCTTCTAATCAGCAGCTGATCCGATGGTCGCATATCGGGGTGATTCTGTCATCTGTTGTTGTATCTACCTTGGCCACCGCTTTCTATTATGGAGGGGTTGACATGTCCTGGCTCCTGTACGTGATCGGCAACGTCGTCAACCCAGGTGTCTTCCCCACCTGTTTTACACTCTTCTGGAAAGGCCAAACAAAAACGGCAGCCCTTGTGTCACCCATTGTTGGGATCATTTGCAGCTTCTCGGTCTGGTTCGGCACTGCTTACGCGTACTACGGCGAGGTATCCATCGCGTCTACCGGAGGGACAATGCCCTGTCTTTTTGGCTGCGTCACCGGATTTTTCGTACCGCTACCGGTGTCTGTTGTGATATCTCTGATCAAGCCCGAGTCCTTCGACTGGAACGTCTTTCAGAAGATCAGAAAGATTCAGACAGGAGGAGAGGAATCAGAAGCATGGCTGAGCCCCGCGAGAGCGCAGTACATGAAAAGAATGAGGTGGTGGGCAGCTTTCTGGTCGGCAATCACCATTACAGGGCACGCATTTCTATGGCCACTGCCAATGTATGGCGCCAAAATGGTGTTTTCAAAGAATGTGAGTTGATCCCTTGAGCTCAAGTGCAGCATATCTGACCAACCGACAGTTTTTTACTGCCTGGATCGTGGTGTCTTTCATATACCTCTGGTTTACTCTGATGGTAAGCAACGTCTTTCCGATAATCGATGGTGGTTACCGGAAGATCTGGGCGGTTATCTGCAGTGAACGATCCGAAGATGCAACTTTCCCAGATAAAGGAGAGACTCCGTCCTTGCCATCTTCACTGCAAGGAGGTCAAAAAAGAGTCGATGGCGATGGGAGGGATGTGTGAGATCTTTCTATTCCTCACAGAACCCGGATATACTAGTGGTCATCTGAAATAGATTTTTATATTTATAGATATCAATAGTAGACAGAAGCCCTACTGAATAAGAAAATATTTTGCGGTCGGCACATCACCAGTCTGAGCAATTGAACACAATTCTGGAGCCGCATCTTGAACATAAGCATCACCAACAAGCTTATATCTCTCACCTACACGCCGGAGAACAAAACAGAGCGGGCTTCCAAAAAGCAAAACAACTTCGTCACCTGGTCTCGTACACTTTGGCCCGAGGCCGACGCGAAGACCGTCTGTGACGAAGAAGCACCGCTCCGAGTATAGAGCATTATCCAGGCTCACGGTGAAGGGCGAGAGGTATTTGTTCAACTTCATTTCCTTGGAAACCTTGTCGTCAAAAGAGTCGGGAATCGGGTCGAGCGAGATGAGCACGCGCCAGAGGTGATGGAAACTGTCCGGCGCCGGGGACTTGGGCTCGTCCCGATTGCTCGTGTCCATGTCTAGAATGAACGCCCTCCAGGCTCTCTCTTGCACGTGTTTCGGCAGAGACAGGTACAGCTGGACAAGCTCCAAGAACCTCTCAAATGTTCCTGCCGCCACGCTGATCGGTCCATCGTTGTCGTTGTTCTCGTGCTGGTTGAAATCTGCAGAAAACGGGCCTACCACTCGATCTAGCACGCCAAGACTGATCCCTCGAGCTTTGAGCACGCTGTCATTCTCGATGAAAGATACTACGGCGGGAAGTCGTGCGGTCTTGTCGTTTAGTGCTGCGACCTCGAAAGCGTATCCATCCCATACTCGGCTGTAGAGTTCGGGAACCCAGGATGGGCCAAATGTGTTTGACAACTCTCGATTTCCACGCAGGCAGAAAAGGTTCCGATCAGTTTCAATGCAGGCTTGTACCCATTTTACGTAAACTTCCGACGCACTCAGGGTATAGTCGGGAGTGACCAGCTGGCTCTCAGCGAGCTCTAGAAATGCGTAGAGTTTATCGCGGGGATCTGTTGCCTCAAACCTGCGAGACATCCGTAAAAGATGGCCAAGGGATCTTTTCGCGCGAGAGTCCTCATCTTCATTGAAAATGGCATCAAGGCTCCAGATGATCTGGAACATGGCTTCGACCGCCGGGGCACCTCTTGTTGTCAGCAAGCGAAGTGGCGGTCTCGTACTCTCTTCCATCCACTGAGCGTTCCCTCTGATGATGCCGAACAGGAATACAAACGCCGAAAACACGAGGAGCGATATCCACGTTGACCCGCAGCCGACGATACATCTGTTCTGGTGTGCATTGCGAAAAATGTCGCCGGCTAGCGCCAATTCTTGTATGATCCAAACACGGTGCCAGTACGAACGCTCACACAAGGCCCAAATAGCTTCCCAGTTCATCGCGCCTAGGCAGAGTCCGAGCTGCACAAAGCCCTCCGGGGGAAGGCTTCGCAGATATTCAAAGCCGTCGTCTTCCTCGCCACATACGATGGGCCAGAGAGTTTTCCCGATCTGATCAATCGCCGACATGGCCTCCTCGCTGCCCGAGTCGGGTGGGCCGAGCCAGGCGAGGACCGAAGAGGCCGTGGCAAAGATTTCACCCATTCGCTGCACTTGGCGGCCTTTTTCTTCATGGTCCTCTTGGTCGATGCAGAGAGCGTCGATCCATAATGTTCGAGAGCTGTCCGGTCTGCGCAGATGGTGAAGCGCAATCTTTAGATTGGCGGTGATACCAATAGAGGCATCGTTGACGGTAATTTGGTGCAGATCACGCACATCTCCCCAAGTGTATGAGAGAGCCTCGAACTTTCTCTCTCTAGGATGCGACACGGTTTCGAGATTGCAGTTTAGTTCTTGTTCCCAAGAACCAGGCTGCAAGATGAGAAGTCGGAGTTCTGAACCCTTTATCTTGAGCCCGCGATATGGATCACGTTTTTGGCTCATTGGTCCTTTTATTGAAGCGGTGTCAGTCGACCTCTGGAAATGGTCAGTAATAAGTATGGGAATGATTGAATTCTGCTTGAGTGGCATGCCAGAAAAAGAAGGCCCAGCTGATAAAATAGCACACCACGCATTAGAGAATAATGGGACAAATTACGCTATTTACCATCATCACTGGAATACGACGATGAGACCAAAAAAAAACGCNGGCATGCCAGAAAAAGAAGGCCCAGCTGATAAAATAGCACACCACGCATTAGAGAATAATGGGACAAATTACGCTATTTACCATCATCACTGGAATACGACGATGAGACCAAAAAAAAAACGCNCAGCTGATAAAATAGCACACCACGCATTAGAGAATAATGGGACAAATTACGCTATTTACCATCATCACTGGAATACGACGATGAGACCAAAAAAAAACGCAATAAAGCTAGAAAACTAAACCCTGGACGGCGGGGTCAGACACGTCGTCAATCACGTGATCATCTTTGTTGTTAATTTGAAATATTTGCAAAATAGTATTCTCAATGTGGTATCTACCTTGTTACTTGAGTAAAGTAGTACCGAACCTTGGCATGTTTAATAGGTTTGCATGGGGACTTGTTGGTTGCTGAGCTCCAGTTGCTGGATGCAACATATGGCTTGAGTTATTCGCTAGTAGTCTTGTCTCAAGGCATTACTATAATTATTGGTCCAAGAATGCAGTTGCCGTTGTCACAAACTCTGTAAACATCAGCCATGGCAGGTTCCCTATTATCCTGTCGTCTGCCATCCTTATTTGTGGTAGATATTGCTATCATCATGGAGTTTTGTAGCAATCAGATTAGCTGCTTCATCATGACACGTAAGAAACTATGCCGAGACATTGCCAATGAAAAGTAAATAACTCGAATCAATGTGAGCAATGGAACACTTCGTGATGGCCGGGCGTTGATTGACCCAGCTACGATTACGATATGAATACAAACAACCAGTGTATGGTGTGGGACATGACGCAGCGCTTTCTCCCAAGTCGACTTCAAGGCCGTTGACTATAGCCCAAGGAAATGAATAATTCCGCCAGAGTGCATAATGCCTTTCCGAAGCCACTGCGTCTAGTATGTCATGAGCATCTCACCTCGCTGAGGTAGCCCGACGTGGTGATATAAAAATAGCACAGCTTGGAACATTCTCACGACTACAGTATTCGGCGGGCCATACGCCGGGCACTAGGCTAATAAGATGCCACAGACAAATACACCGTTCACTCGATAAATGAGATGTTCTCTGGAAAAGCATGCCCGATGAGTAGAAATGAATCATAGCTTGGTCCCTTCCCTGAACTGCTTCAGCAGCCGTTGGGTTCTAAGCGTGGCGATCTTGGGACGCATTGTAAGCAAGACCCGGGTTAGCTGCTGTCCGGCTTTAGTGAAGACCCGAATTTTCCAAGCTCGAGGATGATCATCTCACCAGTTGAATAAACACGAGGAGGAATGAGCTTACTTCACATTCGGGGCTATGATCCTTAATTCCATGGGACTAAATTTTAGGGCTAAGGCACCTGAGGCGGGTTGTAGGTGGGCTTGCTACCTTGCCGGACGTAACGTGGCAAGCATAGCATCTTCATCTTTTTTGGTAACAAAAGCGGCCGCATAGTGATTGTTGATGACGCCGCAGTGCAAAGACGGTTGTAAATCGCATGGGTCTCCATCAGCGACTGCATAATATACGCGCAGTATTTGAGACTTTCTATTGCGGGTAGAACATATGAGAAGCGTACTTGATAATGGAATCAAGCAACCTGTTGACAGCGAAGGATTGCAGAGCGGCAAACCTTATTCAAGGTTTCCATGTGCCGCCCAAGAGATCGGAATCTTCCCCAGATTTCTCGGCATCAGATCGCGCATAACGATGGGTATGATCCCGCTGTCTTGGGTTTTGCTGCCATGCCACGGTGCTACCATTGGCTGCTTAGGTGTACAGCGGCCCGCTGTAAATTGCCAGCATTGCCTTAGACACGGGCGCAGATCATGAGTGAGCTTCCCACTGGCTTGGGCTCTGCGCCACTATATTCAGGGCTGCGATCTAACGTCACATAGCGACGGGCCGCCTTCTAGTCGTCTGCGCTTTTCTTTTAGATGCGATAGTGCTTACAGTCATCGTATTGTCCGAGCATGACTTTCTCGTGTTTGACGATGCACAGATCAACTGGGAATTGGACACGGGTAGATAAAAAGGCACTGGTTGCTCCAGCATCAAAGTCATTTCTTTCTTCATCACAGCTTCATTCAAACCAATCAACAAGTCTGCATTCAGATCAATAACAAGTTTCGCCTTGCATCTTTGCTCAAACAGACTACAAACAACCACATTTAAAAAAAAACAAAAAACAAAACAATCATCATGCGTACCTCTTCCGTCATCGCCTCGGCCGCCGCCCTCGCCGGCGTGGCCTTTGCCGCCCCCGTCGAGTATGCCACCGCGACCATTGTGATCGAGGCATCGCACGGCGGCGCCGGCAGTGACCTGACCAACACCACCATCAGCGTGCCCATCGGCCCCGTCTACACCAACGAGCAGGCCCTGGCCGAGGTCTCGACCCTCTACCTCACCGGCGCCGACGGCGTCGACGTCACCACCGTCACCTGCACGCCGTACAAGGCCGAGAACGGCACCGGCACCGGCGGCCTGCCCTTCACCAGCTCCAAGCCGTCGTACCTGTCCACCAACACCGTCGTGGTCGGCAGCATTGTCTGCGACAGCGCCTAAAATTGCAATCTGATGAATCAGAAGCTATCATTGATACGACGATGAGGACGAATATGTAATGAACGACATTTGGTGCATATCATGGCATGCGGGGGGCATTTTACTGCATGGGCATGGCTAAGGCATTGGAGCATACGACGATGTACCTCGTATAGAATGGCATATAGAGAAATTGTATTTATTATTTACAACAGAACCGCTTGCATAATTCAATAAATAAGCTTTTTGTGCGAAAGAAGCCAAGAATCTAAAGGAAAGGAACAAGGACACTACGATGTACATATATGATCAACATGATTAATACAGGTCATATATATTTTATACTATAAACAATTAACATTTTCCACAGAACCAAAAACGAATCATACACCCCAACTGCAGACAAAGTTATAAAAGGCTCGAATATACGAAACGTGCAAAAAAAAAAAAAAAAGCAAAAACGAAAAAGATCGGCTTTGCCCCGGGATCGAACCGGGGACCTCGTGCAATTCAATGAGCAAATACCCAAAGCACGAATCATACCACTAGACCAGCAAAGCTCGTGATGACTTTCATTTGATCTTATCATGGTTTGAGTTGTGTCGGTGAGAAGGAAAATGGCGCATGTGGATGTCCCGGGGTTGGGAGTGGGGATATTGGCTGTGGGCCGATACTCGGGTGACACGGGGTTGCTGCAAGTCCAAATGGCAGATTTTCTTTGCTTGACTGTTTCAGTTGAACTGGAAACTCTTGATACGGTCCTTGTATACCGTGTTGGTTGTCTGCTTTTTACATGCCTAGCAACGCGAGGCAGATCGGGCTTGACAAGATCTTTGAGAAGCTTGAGAATTGTCCGTTGTACTATCCGAGCTAATTTGTGTTTTATTGACTTAGATGTGGATATTCAGTCTCTTCGTCTCCATGCGATCCCCATTGTTCGAAAGATAGAGTTTGCTTGACATTGTGGGTGTGGGCAAACTGAGTTCCGTAAGGTCTCTCGGTACCTGCATGACTTTTGCGCACTGTAAGTAGGTTGCAATCAAACACCCGCATAAACCCAGGATGGACAGGATTGGTGAAGACAAGTATTGTTGGCGTTGAGGCATCATTGGCAATTTGAAGTGCTGTGGTTCCGATTATACTGGTCCATAATATAATAATATATTGCGTTCTTTCGTGTCCCTTCACATGCCGGGACCGTAGCGATAATCCAAGCCAAGCCATCACCTGTTATCCTTGTCTTACAGTGAACTTACAGCATTGGCCTTGGTGTCATGATGTATGATGGTAAACTCTTCGGATGTTGCAGCAAAGGCAACACCTCGCTTGGTGAATCCAGCTACCACTTCGCGGGCCGCAGGGTAGCCATAGATCAGGTACGATCAGATGCCAAGAAATTTTTCGCACAAATCCGACATACCACACCGACTCCCGAGCTTTGCTATACCCATAATGGTGCCTACTTCGTTGGCCTCACGTCAAATCCTAAGCGACAGAAAGCTTAACTGACCTTGAGCGGGACGATCCTGGCCATATATTCATTACCAAACCTCTTACTATGATTCATGACTGAGCTCTATAGTAACGGTCCCAGGGGCGGGGCTGACTCGATTTGGCAGGGCACCGACCTGGTCGCCAGTCGGCATCCGCAATGAGAATGGGCTCGGCAGTGCCTTGGCCCATACCTGCCCACTTGTACACTCGCACCGCGGAACAATAACGAAAGCGCCGATGCGCGCAGCAAGTCCGACTGCCATCGCGATCGCCGTTTTGGCCTGGGATACTGCTGGAACCGAGAGGAGCAAGAAGGTGCCCCTTGAGGCTCGTGATATTGCGACAATGTCTATAAGAGCCGGCGGTGCAAGTACATACCATTCAAATCTCCACCGGAATCACAACATCGACAACTCAGCAGTTGATACTATAAGATCAACATGTACGCCCAGAAGCTTCTCGTCCCGGCACTGGCGGCGCTCGCGACCGCCACCCCCGCGCACCGGCCGGTTCAGCGCGCCACCAACTCCACTGGGGATGGTGTCAATCCCGCGCTCTACGATGGATCGTGCTACTACCCCGTCCCCGATACCCAGTTCCCCGACGACCTGTCCGAGTACCTGGGCCGATGGTACCAAGTAGCCGGCACGTTCGCCATCTTCACCGCGGGCTGCCAATGTACCACGGCCGACTACGGCCTCAACGACGACGGCACCGTCAGCGTGCTGAACTCCTGCAAGATCTTCGGCCTCATCCCGAACGAGATCAACGGCACCGCAAGCATCGTGGACAGCAAGTACGGCAGCAAGGGCGCGTTCCAAGTCAGCTTTCCGTCCGTTCCCGGAGGCGGCGTCGTCTGCCCGGGACCGAACTATATTGTGCAGAGTAAGTCCAGGCTTCGTATTGCTGTGAGAACAAGGAGAGACACAGCAGCTCATCACCTATACAGAGTACGACCCCAACTGGGCCATTGTCCAGAGCCCGTCTTGGGGCGACTTGTTCATCCTGAGCAGAGTGCAGAACCCGTCCGAGGAGGATCTCGATGTAAGTTTTGGTCGCCAGAGATGATGCATTCTTTGGTCGAATGAGAGGAATCATCCATGCTAACCAATTCATAGGCGTGGATTGCCGAGGCTGCCGTGTTGGGAACCGATGCATCCTCGATCAACAAGATTACCCAGGGCAACTGTACGTCCTAAAGGATGGTGGTCAAACTGGAAGTTGGAGCATGGAAAGGCATAATCTTCTGTACATGTGTACTTGAGAACGCCTTCAAGTCATGTTCACGACGAGCTGTATATACAAAATGACGATAACGACGATTGTAAAACATCAAATTTGGGAAAAGTCTTATGCTTTGTGTGGTAATTGAATCTTGTTCGGCTGTGCTCCCCCAATCTTTCTTGCGCTTGAGCATCAGTATCGGAGATCCCAGTGGGTCCATGGTACTGTTAGCCTGATCGCATTTTGCGCTGGAGGCCCCCGAATGCCGAATAGGCGGGGGATTTGGTTAGCGTACACAGCCCAGCTGCAGCCAGTGTTCACCATCGTTGAAATGGCTAATCAGAGACTGGCCAGGCCTCGGATTGGGCAGATAATATATCCACCAGCGGTGTGCGGTTCCATGTGATTCTGCAGTTTGGAGATGATATGATGAACAGTACAATTGATTCTAGGAACCCGTGGTTGCAGGTGTAATTTCAACTTCTACCAAATATGAGGAAACCAGGCAGTTATAGGGGCTCGAACGTTGAAACAGGCTACCGGAAAGTTTTCGAAGCAAATGCGCACAATCAAAAAACGTCAAGATTCAGAGACGGACTCTAGATCTTAGTGGGGAGCACTACCAAAACCGATGACGAAAGGTCTTGCTTCTTAGGCGGTGGTTTCACAGGAGATATGACATCGTCGCACTAGGCTCCCGCAAGCTTGAGGCTGAAGCAGCAAATCAAGGAAATCGGGGGACTCTGCAGATGCTCTGATCAGTGAATCAGACTGGCAGCCTGATATAATAATAATTGAACCTGTGCAGAGAGTGCCATCGAGAGAAGTGGTTTTACTACCAGTTTCTTCCACTGTTCAAACCTCCACGTTACATACCGACCAGCAACCTGACACAAACACAGGGCCCAGCAACCATTCGACGCCAGCAAGCATCAGTTGTTACCCTCCGCCCGGTGCCCCCGCGACTGACTCTCCTGGTCGCTCCACAGCAGCTGAACCTCTTCTCTTCTGCCTCGAAACCTTGTCCAAGCCAGGCCCAGATTCCCCCAGTCTCACAGTAGCCGCGACCTACGCACCGACCACGGCGGGACGCTTTCCGAGCTACGAGGCACAGGCCCACCCGTCGTCATTTTCCCGCCCTCTGTCCAGCCACCTCATCAGCTTTCCAAATTGATCGTCTTCCTACCCGATACCAAACACTAAAAACTTGCGCACGCGAGAAGTTTTGCGATTTCTTTCTTAACCCAACCCACGGCGCAGAACTTGCACAATATCTTCTACTAAACACAAGCTTCTCCTGCGCTTTGCCATCAACGACAACACACAAAATGGCCCCTCCGCCTCCCGCCAACCTGCCTCTGCAGGAACGCCTCCTCGCTCTCGCGAAGACCCTGCAATGTACGTAGTGATACAGCTGTGCCCAAAGTCTCAGCACTCCGTTCCATTGTTCGAGTACGTCGCTAACATATCGTCATCGCAGTCGGCTGGTTTACCGGGTATGTACATCCAACAAAGGTCCCTCGCGCGCAGCGTTGAGACACGCACCTCCGAGCTTCCAATCCTCGCGATCGTATTTACCCGATGGCGCAAGAATAGCGGAATGCTAACACATGTTCAACAGACACTTGGTCCTCCTGATCTCCATCTTCAGGTACTCTCTGTCATTCATCCGTTTCAACTATTACTCGAAGACGGCTCAGACATGTTACCGACTCTCCTTCGTTGCCGCCGCGGTGACATACGGAATCGTTATCTACAAGACGTTCCGAGCCCGACAGAAGGTTGGCGCAAGATACCCGGCCGGTGCCGTCGGTCTGCTGTCCGATGAGAACGTTCAGTACTTTGGTATGTAACCAGCATCGCATCCGTTCGCGAGTCACGCGTGCTGACCTGTACACAGCCATGGCTCTTGTCTGGCTTTTCACTCCTCAGTACCCTCTGGCTCTGCTTCCCTATGGCATCTACTCCGTCTTCCACGTGGCAACCTACACTCGCGCCAACGTCATCCCTACTGTTGCCCCGGCTCAGGGTGCTGCTCCTGGGGCCAAGGCTTCCAGCCCCATCGCCGATGCCATTGGCAACTTCGTGAAGACTTACTACGACATGTCCATGTCCGTCGTGTCTGCCCTTGAGGTGCTGCTCTGGCTCCGCCTCTTCATTGCCGCCATCCTCTTCCAGCGCCGGTCGTGGATTCTTCTCGTCCTCTACACCGCGTTTGTTCGCGCTCGTTTCGCCCAGAGCTCGCACGTCCAGTCCACCGTTGGCCAGGCGACGTCTCGCATTGATGCCGCTGTCGGAAACCAGGGCACTTCTCCCTACGTCCGCCAGGCCTGGGATAGCGTCAAGGCAGGTGGTCGCTCGTTCCACGATGCGACCGACATCAGCAGATACACCAACGGCGGCGCCGTCCCCAAGAAGACGTCATAAATACCCACTAATTTGCTCGACTGTGCCTCGAACAGCCGTCCCAGTCCAGCGGGTTGACCATTATGTGGCTACGCTGCAACTGTGCACGTGTCGGTCGACTCAGTCATAATAACGACGCCACGATGACAGCTGATCATGATCGATCATGAGCGATTCCAGGCGATGAATCACGAGGCAGGTAGCAGATTGAATGCGGTGAAAACAGAAGTTTATGGCTACGAGAGAAGGTTGAGAGGGCTGAGGTTCTACACGAAGGCTTGAATTCAGAAGTGTTCCTTACGGAGTTGGCGAGCAAGCATTGCAGGCTGAGGTTCAAGGGAGGTACACAGTTTTCTTCAGCCGAGCATCGGTTACGGATAGGGCGTTGTCGCCCGGAATATAAAATATCGTTGCTTTCACTGGACTATTGTCAACAAGGGCGACGCGATTGACAAAATGTCAGGTTCCAAGGACTATTTTGATATATGGTTGATGCGATGATAGCGTGTTCCTTCAAAAGCTGCCAGGAACGCGCTGCGTAATATGTGCATAGATGACGTCGAAGCTAAGGCCATCACAGCGCCGCTTGCCAACTCCATGCCAATTACGAATATTGACGAGGACGAGAAAACATGGAAATATTGGGAGACAAACGACGTCGCGCCGGTTGAAGCATTATCATACGCTTCCATTTCCGCATGACATTGCTGCCCAGCAGACCGGCGACAATGCTCCGAACGTACCGCGTACAAGGCATCCATATTATCATGTACAGCTTGAGCCTTGCTGGCCATCAATCAAAGGTCCCCACAACGGGATGACGTAGCGGGGATCTGCCGCCGATCTTGCATTCCCAGCATAAACCTGCCAGAGCGCACCCGCTACCTAACCACGTCCTAGGTAGGTAATCAGCTAAGGTTACGTAGATTAAGTCGACTTGTCTGGGTTAGCAGGGACCCTCGTGACAGCTTTGAATCTTGTCTTGGTCTTGGCATGCCAATCAATAGCTGCTTGTCCCTGATGCTATATTGAACACTTGTTTCCGCCAAACACCTACTCCAAACATTGCCCCATATCTCATCATGGCTTCTCTACTACGACAGATTGTGGCAGGGCCGCGAGCACGACACCCCGAGGCCGGCTTGGATTTATGTTATGTGACGGACAACATCATTGCAACGTAAGCCCGCCATCAGAACATTCCCAACATTCACAGAGAAGCAGTCACTAACAGCAGCGCGACCGCAGCTCCGGCCCCTCGGATACTTATCCTCAGCTGGCCTACCGAAACCCCCTCGACCAACTCGTCAAGTTCCTAGACTCCAAGCACGGAAAGAACTGGGCAATATGGGAGTTCCGAGCCGAGGGCACCGGATACCCAGACGATGCCGTCTACAACCGAATCAGGCATTACCCGTGGCCCGATCACCACCCACCGCCCTTCCGACTGATCCCAATGATCATGGCGAGCATGCGCAACTGGCTCAACGGCAACGACCTACACGATGACGTGAGCCAGGAAGACAGCAATAACAACAATCTGATAGGCAAGGTCCTCGAGGCGTGGAAGGACAAGAACAACCCCAGGGTTATCGTGGTCCACTGCAAGGCCGGCAAGGGCAGGAGCGGCACTTCGGCTTGCAGCTTTCTGATCTCAGAGTGTGGATGGACACCGGAGGAAGCACTGGGCAGATTCACCGAGAGGAGAATGAGGCCAAAGTTTGGCCCTGGCGTCAGCATACCAAGTCAGCTTCGCTGGGTCGGCTATGTCGATCGGTGGACCAAGGGCGGCAAGAAATACGTCGACCGCGAATTGGAAATCGTCGAGGTCCACGTCTGGGGACTCAGGAATGGCGTCAAATTCGCAGTCGAGGGATTCGTCGACGAGGGTAAGAAGATCAAGGTCTTTCACACGTACAAAAAGGAAGAGCGCCGCGTCGTCGAGGGAGACGCACCCGGCAGCGCCGGTATTATGGATACCTTCTACAGCATGGCGGGTTGGGGCGTGAACCCTTCCGGCGACGGGCCGGGACTGAAGCCTGATCAGGAGCAGGATGTTGTCGACAGCGCAAAGACTGCGAATCCGGAGAATGACCCGGTCACCGCAGGCACGAAGTCGGATGTTGACAGCCCAATCAGTCCCAATTCCGGCCCATCCAAGCTCACCAAGCGGTACTCGAAACTTATTTCGCCCGTTTCTCGAAATTCGTCAACCCGCAGTGTCAAGCGCTCCAAATCGAAAAAGGAAAAGGCGTTACAAAAAGTCAAGTCATCCGGCTCCTCCACCTCATCTTTGGCATCCGACAACAAAGCCCAGATGGACACGGAGCCCGGTGGTCAGGCGGTGATCTTCAAAACCGCGGAACCCATTCGTCTCCCGACTAGCGACGTCAACATCACTGCTGAGCGACGCAACCGCGCACCATCCTCCATGGGCCTTACAATGGTCACGGCGGTGGCTCACGTCTGGTTCAACACTTTCTTCGAAGGCAATGGCCCTGAACAGGACGGAAAGCCCGAAGAGAATGGCGTCTTCGAGATCGAATGGGACAAGTTGGATGGCATCAAGGGATCCTCGCAGAAGGGGACTCGTGCTTTTGACCGCATGGCCGTCGTATGGCGCTTCGCCGACTCTCCTCAGGCTGCCGCTGGAGTTGTCATTTCTGAGCCCGCCGAGGGTGAGTCTGTACCACAGATGAAGGCCGCCGATTGGAAGGGCGAAGACCTGCAGGACCCAGGACTCGAGAAGAAGCTGGGACTCCGTGTGCAGAGCCCGGAGTCTGCAAGCGTTAGCCAGGCCAGCAGTATTCGCAGCGTCGAAGTGGGGTCCAAGGGCAAGGGAGCAGATGATGTCGACAGCGACTCCATGAAGGGCGTCAAGAGCGATATAGGCGGTGCCACACCGGCCGCCGTTGACGCCAAGGTAGAAAAGGAAGAGGCATGCCGGGGACGAAAGGGTAAGGAGGTGGCCCAGGAAGACCAACTGGCTGCTTATGCCGAGAAGCTACCAAGTCCAGAGGGTTCTGAAAGCTCCGGTAAACCGGAAAAGAAATAGCATTGAAGCCACATTGTCGGCTGCTTTCTTTTCTGAAGGTTGATGCCAGCTCATAATGACGGAATTGCATTTTGTACGGCACGGATACGATGATTTGATGCGAGAAACTACTTAAGACGGATACACAAAGATTGTCTACTCTGTACTATACAGCGATCAGCCAGACTCGAAGTAATACCTATTTGTAGAGATAGCTATGTTGTAACTATAATTTTGGTACAAACTTTTGTGCGCTGGTTTCTCATCAAAAATATGAGAGACTTTTGAGAAACGGCGGCTTCAAATCGTCTTGATCGCATGTGGATTGTGTTGTAAATGTTTGAATATTCTCAGCATCTCGGTAATCATTTGTCACATATCGGGCCGAGCAGGTCGAACGATGATGCGAGTGACAGAGACACACGCATATGCAGGCGGATCCACCAACTGGGTACGGGACGGAAGATTTTACCGCAATTGGGTTTTTGCAGGATTTATTGATCCATATCTACATGTCTACCTGGGTCCTTGTATGCACACGCACATATGATATCTACGCGCCTTGCCTGCATGATATGATCCATGAACTTGGCTGTCATGGTAGCAACTTTCGCTTTGCAGGTTGATGTCCTGGAATATCGGGTCCTTGGGTGCATGGTTGATTTAAAAATCTCGGGTCATTCGATTGAGCGGACTTGTCTGATCTGAATGGGTTTATTTTCTCGGAAAGAATAGCTTCATTCGAATCGATACGTGGGATTAACTTTGTTGGAAGCGTTCACCAAATTGCGTCTTTTGGACAGGCTCGGTCATGGTTGCCCGCTGCTGCCCGCTGCGTGAGATGACGGTGCTGTACCCAACTTTCATGTTTACCTAGCCATAATAAGCGCATCTGCCGTATTGGGATTCTGGTTTCTTGTTAGAGCTTTGGAGGTCATGGTTATTGGAGCACCGAAAGCTACCCCAATACAGCTGGGGAAGTATGGCTCGGGTTGCCAGATCCAGTGTGAATGCTTTCGGGATGTGACAGGCATGGCATTGAGCTATCTTGTGTCTTCGAAAAAGCTTAAGATGCTTGCTTCTCAGGAAATCTGCAGTTTTGATTCTTTGGCTGTAGCAATAGGATGACCTGGTTTGGTTGTGTAGAAGTGGTGCGAAAAAACGTGAAAGATCACAACCTACGTGATTCCACGAATTTGAATTTGATAGGGCTTACGGTCGGCCTTCTTACTCCGAGGAATGTTTGGTGGCGGTTGTCAAACCAAACGGTCATTTTGACGTCGAGATATCCCCCAATCTGACAATGGAATTTAGACTCCTCACTTAACAACGTAGCGGGGTCACTCAACTCATATTTATGTCTGTGAAGCTCCGTGTATGGACGTATATTAATCCATAGATCATCAATGGAAATGGACTTGAACGATCTTTCTGCCACGCCAATAAGTACTCAAGTGATCCGAATCGCATGACAGCAGGGCACCAATATGGCCATTGAAACACCACAGCTGGAGAAGCCCACCATAGATGGAGTCCCCTTATACGTAAACGACGGACTCTTGTCTCCCGACGAAGTCAAACCGCTGCGACCGTCTTACCCCTCGGAAGCCCTCGAGACGCTGCGCGAGCGCTACGCGGAAGACGGCTACGTGTTTCTCAAGGGCCTCCTGCCGCGGGAAGACGTCGTCTCGGCGCGCGGGTCCTACTTCCGGCGCCTCCAGCCCTGCGGCGTGGTACAGCCCGGGACCGACCCGCGCGACGGCATCTTCAACGCCTCCGCGGGCGCCGGCGCCGCGGCCGAGTATCCCGGGGTAGGCGTCTCGGCCGGCAGCGCGGCCCCGGCCAGCGCCAACGAGAAGCTGTTCACGGAGCTGGCGCTGAAGGCGCACACGGACGCGTGGTACATCGGTTCCGGCGAGAAGTACGGCCTCGTCAACCACCCAGCGCTGCTGGGCTTCGTGGCCGGGTTCACCGGCTGGGCCGCGGACACGCTCGGGATCCGCCGGACCCTGCTGCGGAACAACACCCCCGGCAACAGGGCCATCGGCGTGCACTACGACCAGATCTTCCTGCGGCACGGCGAGCCGAGCGTCTTGACGGCGTGGGTGCCCATCGGCGACGTGGCGCTGGACGGGGGCGGGCTTATATACCTCGAGGACGGTAAGCACATACCGTGATGCGATCATCTCATTAGGAATGTGCTGATGGGGAGAATCCAGGTGACCGGCTAGGTCAGAAACTCGAAGCCGAGTGCACGGAGAAAGCCAGAGCCGCTGGACTCGACGACGACGAGGTGCGAAACGCCTTTAACAAGTGCATGATGAAGAGCGGGTGGCTCAGTCCCGACCCGGCGGTCTTCGGGAGGGAGTGCGGCAGGAAGTGGCTCGTCACGGCCTACGAGGCGGGCGACGTGGTGCTGCACTCGGCGCATATGGTCAGTTTAAATCTCATGTTTGCCTGTTCTTCTTCTTCTTCTTCTTCTTCTTCTTTTTCTTTTGCATACGGAGTGTGTTGCTGACTATTTTCCTGAAAGATTCACGCGTCCACCGTCAATCATGATACGCAGGGGAGGATCCGGGTCGGCACTGACTTGCGATTTGTTGATTCGTCGAGGCCTTGGGACACTGTAAGCGGATCTACATTGTTGTCCAGAATATGATGCTAATTATTTGCCATCAGCGCTGGTCGAACCATTTTACTTTCACTGATGGCTTGTAATGACTGGGCGATGAGGAGAACGGAAACTGGTCTGAAATCTGAAGGTATCTAGGTAGGCTGACCGTGTGATCTGTGTAACACTGGGGCAACGACAACATGGTCAATTTGTGGCTGCGGCTGACGGTCAAAGACGATGTAAAACTTATGTCAGGCATTTGTCCATAATTCTTTATTTTCCAAGACTAGTTTAAACATTAATAACGCCACGCGTTGGTCGTTTAGATGGTCGTATGTCTCTTGTACATATCAATTCGTCATTTCAAAACTTCCCAGTCAGCTTCATCCCCAGTTTGAGGAGGTTCATAGCCCTCGGGCCACTGAGACCCAATGTGACGGCCTTCTTCGCCTTCCTGGACGTGGCTGACTCGGTAGCATTCCAGTGTCCGATGGCCTGCTCGATCAGCGTATTATTACCAACCACCTCGCCGAGAACATCCACGATGGAAGCACTGCCACCGCCAGTGAGACTGTTGATCACGTCGCTGGCCAGCTTGACCACGGAGGTGTACGACGTGACGCGCTTGTTGTTGAGAATGTGCTCGATGAAGGGGATGTGCACGCCATCGACCGTGGTGGCGTTGCCGGTCGCGTCGATCTGGACCTGGCCCTGGTTCAGGGCGTCGGCCTGGGCATCGAGGATCTTTCCAAAGTTGGAGACCAGGTCGTGCAGGTACAGCTCCCCCGAGAAGGGGAGGCTGTTGTTCCCGGGCGGGACGAGCACGTTGAAGATGGTGATGAGGCCGAGCCTGACGTCGCCGGAATACAGGTTGAGCGAGACGTCGCCGAGCCCGAGTGTCAGCGCCCCCCAGTTGGGCAGGTTCAGTGTGCCCTGGATGTTGGTGCCGTTCTCCAGCGCTGGGTAGATGAGCGACAGCTCCTCGATTCCGAAGCCGCTGAGCTGGTTTAGCGACTCGACTTCTATCGTCTTGTCAATGTGCGCCTTGGAATGCAGTGCACCCAGGCGAACGGTGGCGTCGCCTCGGACAGACATGGACGTCTTGGCATCGTCGAAAACGTTGTTGAACCAGTACTCCAGCTCCGTCTGGTTCATGATGGTGACCAATTGGTCGGTCACAATAATGTTGGTGTTACCATCGATATGCACACCGGGCAGATCAAGACTGATGAAGGGCGAATAGTCGGGCGTCTCGGCATTATACAACTGCAGCGTCAAGGGGTCGAGATTCGCCGGCAGCGGAGTATCTAACGATGTGTTGAGGGACACCTTCATCTGCGTCGGCGACATGGCCAGGAAAGCGCCGCCATTGACTGGTAAAGATTGATTGTTGACAATGCGCTGTACTATGGCTGGAAGAATAACGAGGAAACTTTTGCCAACTGTTAGAGCATATATCCCGAGCCAGGACTTCGTATTCGAAACTTACAGGATGGGCAGAAGAATGGCGAGCAATATTATTGCGGCCACCAGATACCAGCACTTGAATTTCCCACAGTGCCGCTTGAACTTCTGCTTCTTTGTGAGAGGGACAACTGGAGGCGCCTTCTCTGTGACATGATCTACTGAGGAAGAATCATCGGCACCAGTTGTCCCTGCGGCGGTTGCGCTTGCGCCTGTGGTCGCCGCACCACCGCCATGGCCGCCTTGGACAGAAGCCCTTGGGGTGTCTGGCTCAAAGTGCGACGTATTTTCGTGAAATACCGAAGTCATCTCGAACTATGGCCCTCACTAGAAGTCACACTAGACAGAAACACACACGAGCGACGACTAGTAGGTGAGAAAGTGCCAGTCGACTCGAGGCGCTCGCAACGATCGAAGGCAACAGCGCGGTGGGACTCTGGGCAAATCTGGGAATCTGAGATCTCTATCCCATGCTTCGAAAAGCGCACAGATGAACCGCGGCTCGCCCGCGCAGACAACACACATGGCGCAGATCACATCACATTCTCGACCATATCATCGCGAACTAGCACCAGGATTAGTGCCCAGCTCGGCAGGATGGTTGTGGTAACCCAAGGATGCATATCCTCGTTACTCCGCACGAGGAGGAGTGAAATTTTCACTCTGCTGCTCAGTGGCACTCACAGCATCTCGCGATATCAACCTTGTCGATGGGCACAGTCAATAGAACCGGGGGCCTGGTCATGCTTCTATCTGCTTGAATCGCCATTGGCCAGGATACTATGCCATGGCTCACCTCATCACTTCTCAACAACCCCACCGACCAATGGGTACAACGGGTAGTTTTGGACGGGTTGCGGGGGCCCCGGCACCTAGGGCACCAGTGGGGTTACAATATTGAAGCTTTTCCGGGTGCCGATCCTGTCCTCGAATTGTCCCGACCGTAACGTTCGGATATGGTGATGTGCTGGTCTGCCGGTCGCTGTGATATCATGCTGCGTTCAGCCTCTGCGACCATGCCCGAATCGTCCTCTTGGCGAGCGTCCTTGTTTCTCTATTGGACCGGCACCCTGGCATCTCGACCGGGGCCGCCCAGAGATCTCTCAAAGTCTAGAGAGAATGCGGGGGTCTAGTACTATTCAGTATTGTCTGCTGAGCGGGCGAGGCTTTTCCAAGCTAGAAACAAGAGGCTGGCAAATGCTGGGGTAGAGTTTGCAAATCGCGAGAGGCGGCATGTAAGTCATGGCTCAAACCGGATAGCTTCCACTAGACGTGGTCCCACTGGGTCGATGCTATTCCGTGATTGCACACGTGCCTGGTGCTGCTCGCAAGACTGCCACGAAAATATTATAGTGTTGGTCGTCCCTTGGTGATCCCCCTTAGCCAAAGCTTGACTAATAATAATCATTCAAACCGAGGCGTCCTAGCTTCTTGTCCTTGTTCGGCAGATGGCAACTTCATCCCATCTCTATTTGCGAGTTCCGCTCGCCCTATGGATATTGATGTTGGGTATAACAAAATGGGACGCGATTATAACAGACGAACGCACACAAACTCAATTTCAATAGAGGAAAACGCGCGATTTTAGGCGGTCAAGGCTCAATCATACCGGGATGCAAGGTCACCTGCATTCATGTCAGCCCACCATACATACATAGACGCTCGACAGGGGATATACTCGAATTCGAGCTATTGCAGCTGGCTTGGCTGGGGGCCCCCGGTCGTAGCCACTTCCTCTTCGGGAAGAAGCCGAGGAATCTGGGGTAAGCTTAGAGCTGCCAGACATACCAGACTGCTGAGAGACCCGAGCTCTTATCCACCGCATGTGATTACCCCATGTCGTGCAAACGGGTAAAGTGCCCAACCCGGATAGGATCGACTGCAGCTCATTGCAACAGGCAAGGCTACATCGATCATCTTCGTGATGGCTGAGAGGTGGGCATCATGGCGGGCGAGCGTGTGTGAGAGGATGAGGCGGCAGATATGTCGTCCATATTCTAGCCGTCGCCCTCCTTAGGTCGCCCAATCCCCTCGACCTCCATCTCCGTCTGCTGCTCCTCCTCCCCAGGCTCAGGTCGGTTTCCTTCATCGTCAGTTGGAAAAAGGGCCCAAGTTTCCTCGGTGCTTTTCAAGATCACTTAGTCACCATGAGGTTTTCCAGGTTTCTTTTGGCCGCTCTGGCCCCGGTAGGCCTGCTTGCAGATGGCGACGCCAGAATCTCCATATCCGAGCTGGAGCTTGATGCCTACCTCGCAAAGCACAATTTGGCATTGGTTCCTCGGTCAGATCTCACAGATGCCTTGACGGAGCTCAACGGGCTTCTCAAAAAGAACAACCAACTCCAGCAAGCCCGAGTCACAAAGAGGACTGTTCCTCTATACCCACGACAAAATAGCACTGGCTCTGGGTCTAGCTCTTCTTCAAGTGGTTCGTCGTCGTCGAGTTCTGGTGATCTGGGAGATCTCGTTGGAGATCTCTCTGGGCTAGGCGATCTTGGAGACATCCTTTCAAGTCTCACAGACCTCATCACGCAGTTTGGCGACATTGCGGGATACCTCAAAGCACTCCAAGGACTTCTCAGCGATGAGTTCCTCCAGGCTCTTCATGATGCCATGATCTACCTTGCTGCAACTCTCGCGCCACCAATTCCGGATATCACCAGAGATATCCTGACCAAGGCACAGCCACTCATCGACTTGCTGGGTTCGTTAGACCTGGCAGGAATTGTGGACGAGGTCAAGGACATTGACTTCCCTGGACTCATCAAGACGGTGCTGAGTCTTCTCACGGCACAAAATTTGGATGACATCCAAGCTCTTCTGTCAAACGGCGCAGCGCTGCTGACACCAAACTTCGTCAACGAGACGCAAGCCTTGATTGACGGCGCAAGCCCATTGCTCGCATCGCTGTCGGGCATCGACATCAAGGGAGTGATAGATGCATTATCACCTCTGCTGACGGCAGACTCCATCCAGGGTCTGGTCACACTCCTCGGAAACGCCGAGGCGCTCCTGACCTCGGATACCGTGTCCTCGCTGCAGTCGATTCTGAAGAGCGTTCAACCTCTGATCGACAGCTTGTCCCAAGTTGACCTCCAGGGCATTTTGGACGCCCTCGCACCACTCTTGACTCCTGATTCAATCCAGGGTCTCGTTGGCTTGCTCAATAATGCCGAGGCACTTTTGACTTCCGACACCGTCTCGTCGCTGCAGACGATTCTCTCTAGTGTGCAGCCTCTGATCGACAGTCTCGGCAAGATTGACCTGCAAGGCATTCTCGATGCCGTCCAACCTCTGTTGACACCTGATTCCGTGAATGGAATCGTGGGTCTTTTGGCGAATGCCAAGAGCCTCCTCACTTCCGACACGGTTACTTCACTCAAGACCATCCTGGCCAGCGCGCAACCACTTATCGATAGTCTCGGCAAGATTGATCTACAAGGAATCCTCGATGCCATTGAGCCCCTTCTGACGCCAGACTCGGTCAATGGCATCGTGGGTCTGCTAGGCAACGCTGAGAACCTGTTGACGTCGGATACGGTGACGTCTCTCAAGACAATCCTGGCCAGCGCACAGCCGCTCATCGACAGTCTCGGCAAGATTGATCTACAAGGCATCCTCGATGCCATCGAGCCACTCTTGACGCCCGACTCCGTCAACGGTATCGTGGGTCTGTTGGGCAATGCCGAAAACCTGTTGACCTCGGATACGGTGACTTCTCTTAAGACGATCTTGGCCAGTGCACAACCGCTCATCGACAGTCTCGGCAAGATAGATTTGCAAGGTATCCTTGATGCCATTGAGCCACTCTTGACTCCCGATTCCGTCAACGGCATCGTGGGTCTACTGGGTAACGCCGAGGATCTACTCACGTCCGATACGGTCTCGTCACTCAAGACGATATTGGCCAGTGCACAGCCGCTCATCAATAGTCTGGGCCAGATAGACCTCCAGGGCATCCTGGATGCGCTTGATCCACTGTTGACGCCAGACTCTATTCAGGGTATAGTAGGCTTGCTAGGCAATGCAGAGTCATTGCTTACGACGGACGTGGTGACCCAGCTCAAGTCTATCCTCTCGGGTGCCGGACCACTACTCGAGAGCCTCGGCAAGCTAGATCTCCAGTCTCTTATCGACCAGGTCACGCCAATTCTCAATGAGCTCGGCCAGATTGACCTCAAGAGCCTATTTGATGCCATCAGCCCGCTGCTGACGGGTGACTCGATCAAGGGTCTCGAGGGACTGTTGGTTAATGCCGAAGACTTGTTGACTTCCGACTTCGTCGACCAGACCAAGTCACTCATCGCCGGCGCCGCTCCCTTGCTGGCTACTCTCGGCTCCGTTGACCTGCAAGGATTGCTGGATCAGGTCGCACCTCTGCTGAACAGCCTGAGCAAGCTTGATCTGCAGGGACTGTTCGATGCCATCCAGCCGCTGCTCACGACCGACTCTGTGAATGGCATTGTCGGCCTTCTTGGCAACGCCGAGAAACTCCTCTCGAGCGACTTTGTTGACCAGACAAAGACGCTCATCTCTGGCGCCGTGCCGTTGATCTCGGCTCTCAGCAACGTCGACCTGGGAAGTCTGATTGATCAGGTCTCGCCACTGCTCAGCGCACTTGGTAAGATTGACCTGGTCGGACTCGTGAACCAGCTCCAGCCTATCCTGAACGCATTGGGCAAGGTCGACCTGTCGCAGCTCATCGACCAGATTGAGCCAATCCTAAATTCGGTGAGCCAGATCGACCTTGCAGGCTTGGTGAAGCAGATCACGCCTATTCTCAACGCCCTAGGCAAGGTCGACTTGTCGCAGATCACGCCTATTCTCAACGCCCTAGGCAAGGTCGACTTGTCGCAACTCATTGACCAGATTGAGCCAATTCTGAGTTCTCTAAGTCAAATCGACCTCGCGGGCTTGGTCAAACAGATTACGCCCATCCTCAATTCGCTCAGCAAGGTAGACCTGTCTGCTCTGATAGATCAGATTGAGCCGATACTAGACTCGCTCAGCCAGATTGACCTTGCCAGCCTGGTCAAGCAGATCACTCCGATCCTGAACTCCCTCGGCAAGATCGACCTGCAGGGCATCTACAACGCGGTCGCGCCGCTGCTGACGCCGTCGTCGGTCGACGGCCTAGTCGGGCTCGTGGACAACGCCGAGGACCTGCTCAGCAGCAAGTTCGTCAACGAGACGCAGACCATCATCGGCGGAGCGGTGCCGCTGATCGCCTCGCTGGGCCAGATCGACCTGCCGGCGCTCATCAAGCAGGTGACGCCCCTGCTCAACGCCCTGGGCGAGGTCGACCTGAGCGGCCTCGCCGCCGCCGTCAAGCCGCTGCTCGGCGCGCTCAACCAGATCGACATCCAGGGCATCGTCGACGAGGTCACGCCGCTCATCACGCCCGCGACCGTCGACTCGGTCGTCACCCTGCTCGCCAACGCCGGGGACCTGCTGTCGACGACGTTCGTGTCCCAGACGCAGGAGCTGATCGGCGACGCCACACCTGTAAGTTCCCCTTCTTCGCTCCCAAAGCCAAAATCTTTTCATGAAATACCATGCTGACTTGCTTCGCTACAGCTCGTGGCATCCGTGTCGGACTTTGCCAACGCCATCTTGCAGGCGCTCATGTCGCAATAATGAGGAAATAAAGGATATTCAGGCTGGCGCGGCACTGAGAGAGAGAGAGATGGGAAATACCCTTTCCCTCCAGTTGGTTCACAACATACAGGTTCTAATGATTAATGTAATGAGAGTCACGACGATGTTATACGAATAAACGTGAGCAAATATACAAAGTGACAAGTTTTTTGGTTTATGAAAAAAGGTGTAAAAATATAAACATGTGAAGTAGAAACCGGTCCCCGGCATTGTTACAACAAGTGTAGCCCGGCTTGAGACAAAGTATGACCGAGGACCCTTCAAACATGAAAGTGTTTGGAACTCGAAGTGAAGAAGGAAAAAAAGAGGAAAGGTTATATGATATGTTGCTCCATCTTTTGCAAAGTGTCCCGCCTTGCCAAACCGGGATCGAGTCCATCCAAAGTCATATACAATTTCCTTGCCCCCGAGGAGGGCTCCGCCGAACCTGTGCGGAAGAGTGGGGGCTTCTCGCGTCCATCCTCGAGGTTGATATCCGGCTACGGACGAGCAGCAAAGATTGCCAGGTGGTCGTCTTGAGATTGGATGTCGTGGGAGTGGCCGTTGATTGTCGGGATAGGAGTATCCGCAACCACGACACCTAGACAGCCTGCTCAGAATTGGTTGTTCACCGGCAGCCGGATGCCATCAGTTCTCTACTGGCGTCCGGGGACGCGGAGAGTGATGGGGGCGCTCCTCATGGCTCTCTTGATGGCAGCAGCCGACTCAGTCTCGTTGGTGGAAGCAACGGTGCTGTTGGTGTCGGTGGTGTTGGCCGTTCCGGTGATGTTGGCACGGGGGAAGTAGAGGCCATGGACGGCGTGCTCATGCGGGACGGCCAGGGCGGCGTGGAGCATGGCAAAGAGCATGACAGCGATAGCGAAGAGGCGGGCCATTTTGTCAGGAGAGGGTGGCTTTCTTTTTTCCTTTTTTTCCTTTTGATGAGAGAGCTGGGGGGGCTAACTTTCTGAGAAGAGGGCTTCGGTCAACGAGTGGTGGGAAAGAATATAAAGAGAGTGGGCGGTCCAGATCGTACAACGACTGACTAACTGACTGTATACTATTGTTCAAGCTGCTGCTTGGGAAGAGAGAAACAAAACAGACGAAAATGGAAAGGACCAGCCACCTGGTCATATACTGTTTGTGTCTGGGCAGACATCGGTCTGGGCAGTCCATGTCGATGACACCATTTTTGGATTACCTTGGATCAGCTTGGATCTTCCTTCGACGACTCACCTGCATGCTGTCGAGTCAATAAGTGACTTCAAGTATCCATCCCTATGGAGTTTACCTATCTCTCTGCCTGCTGCTTTTTGGCATTGGCCCTGCTTGTGCATGCATGCGTCGAGAACGCACATCCCCCTTAAGCGGCTCCGGACCGAGTCAAGCCCGGGCTGCATTAGCCTGGCCATGTCGAAACGGCCGGCGTTGGCACCGTCGCTGCATGGAGGTCGCTGTGCAACTGTGGTCTTCGGCTCTTGAGAGTTGGCGCATCAGAAAGCAGAAGGAGATAGACTTCTTGGATGGTGGCACCCCCAATCCGATGAGCTTCAGGCTCTCGATGGCGATCATCCCACTTCTAGAACCCCCTTGTGGATCCAGATAGGCGTTCTTGGCCTTCATATACTCAGTCTTGGCTCATGTAGCCGCTGAAGCTTCTTCGCATTAGTCATTCCACCACACCACCATTTTCCCACCTATTCCCATTCCCGGGCCCGTCTTCCCGCCGGCAAAAACCCTGAACCAACGTTCGCCACAAGCTTTCTTTCTCTCCCTCTGTCCTGACAACAACGTCGTATAGCTAACGGTGACGGCACCTATGCGCGAAAGGGAGCAGCAGCCAAGATGCGCTAGGTTACGGAAGAAATCGATCAGCGCCCTTTACTGATGCAACCGACATGGCTGACCGGTTCTGCCTGCCACAATCCTGGATCCTGAGCCTGTGCGCAAAGCCCATCGGGCCAATGAGCAGCACCGCGATATCGCGGCGGTCCGATGAGGCTTGGAAAAGGTGGGAAAGATTGGCCACGCTTATGCAGGAACACCGCGGATCGCTAGTCGCAGCAAGAATGCCTTTGTGATCTGGCCCTTTGACTCTCACCTTGGCTTTTGCTTATCCCGTAACGCGAGAACTAAGCGGAAGGAAGAGAATGTTTGTTTTCTCGCGTCTTCGCAAATCTATCTGAAATAAGAGAAATGATACGAACGCTTGCGCTTGTGGCGAACCTTGGATCGCGCAATATAACCCAAAATCTATGTTTGGATCTGCCGAGACGAAGCCTAAACGACTGTACGGCGGCACCTGTAAAAGTCTGGCTCAGTTCCCACCACAGGCTCAAGCCCGGACGCCGGGTAATGGCTGATTCGGGTCCGGGAAGCGCCTCTTTCTTTATTTTTGTGTGACGGTCCGCAGTTGCAGCCAACGTTTATAAAGAACTATAAACAAAGCCTCATGTACGGTGTACTCAAATCTCTTGTTTGGAGGAGGACTTGGGAATTGAAGGCGCTTCCAGACTTTAGGATCAAGAGTTCACGCGAATTATGCAGCGCCCACACACACTCACAGCTCACACACTTCTGCCACCAGATCTGAATTTGTGCCAGTCCCGCCTCTAGAGCTTGCTAGCACAAGAGCTTTGCGTCAAGAACGTCCCTTGGAATTCCAATCAACCATTGTCCATGGATAGCCACCACAGCCAACATACAGCCGAACACACCACGCAAGCTTTTCATCCGGCTTGGCGTGGGCGTGGCCAACACTGGCATATGCCTAGAACGAAAGCATATACTGCTCAAAAGGACATACAATTCGTCGAGATCCCAACAAAAAAGACATCTGAAAAATCTGCAATCGTGGCATCCATATGGCTGATTCCCGAAATATTGGCCACGCACCCGAGTTCCCTCGTTCACGATATCGGACATGCAATGCAGATGCGGGCAAGGTGATACAGAAGACAATAGCGGCAGCCAGCTGGTCGGGGGCCACAGATAGGTGATTGATGGATGGGTTTTTCCTTCAGGGGATGCAACCCCTAGTACCTCCCACCCCTCCCACTCCCAGCTGCTGTCAGCTTTCTAAGTTTATAATCAGGAGGCAGTTCCTTTCTATCGCTTGCATCCCACAAACCTCCCAAGATAAGGACACGGAAGAATCCTGTTTTTTGTTGAGCTCCGATGCGCACCAAAATAATCGATAAGATGTAGGTTCAAGGTAAAATCCCCATTGAGTTGAGTACAGGTATGGCATGGATGTATCGTATGCAAGAAGGTAAGTAAGATAATAGTAGACACAGGCTGTACTCTGTAGATCCTGGTAAGTCGCACAGGCTAGGCTAGGGACATACAGCTGTATCGGCGGTCGGTGCTTATCTCCGCCATGTTCATCGCGTCTCTCTCCGCCGCCCACTGCACTGCACCGACACACACACGTCGTCTCTAGAGATGGTCACTCAATTTTATCGTCTCCGGCGGCAGTGGAACCGCGACCGAGCCCCAGGCAAACATGCGAGGCGTCTCTCCTTCTCCGTCATATCTGTTGGCGCCCCTCGACTTTTGCACGGCAGCGACGCCACGCTCTGCCACCTCGTCGTGGTACTTTGCGATCGATTCCGCCAGGCCCACCGAGGGCTCGGAGGATGCACTGCTCAGCACCTTGGCCAGCGATAGCGCGTCCCTCATGGCATGTACACCTCCTTCTCCTCTAACTGCTCAATATTTAGCAAACCGAGCTTCTGCCGTTGCTTCTGCCACGGAATAAGGACAGACTTACACGGAGTCATGGGGTGGATGGCGTCGCCGAGCAGCGCGATCCGTCCCCGGGGCACACTCGAGATCTCCGAGTCCCGGTAGACGAACTCCTCGTCCCTGATGCCGTCGGCCGTGGTCAGCTCGACGATCTCGCGCAGCTGCGGGTCGAACGGCGCGAGGGCCTTCCGGACGTAGGCGAGCTTGTCCTCGCGCGACGCCGTCTGCAGCCAGTGGCCCGGCTTGCCGACGCCCGCGTCGTCCTCCATGTGGAACCAGTAGTAGTCGCCAGACTTGCCGTCGGGCGAGACCTGCTGCAGCCCGACAAAGGTCCTCGAGCTGGAGCCCGGCGACGCGATGTAGCAGCTGTGGCCCAGGGCGAGTTGCCGCTCCATGGCGGCCCCGGACAATCTGACGTCGCCTATGATGGTGGCGGTGGGAACCACGTTGAGCATGTCGCTGTTGGCCCGCTGCAGCAAGTGCTCTCGTACTGTCCTCTTCCGTTAGCCATCGAACTCGTGATACGCATGACCTCACGCACCAGTACTATTGACACCGTCGGCCCCAACTAGGATGTCTCCCGTAGCAGACGTGCCATCAGCGAATACCGGCGTCACCTGTCCCGCATCGGTATCCTCGATGCGCAACAGCTGCTTGCTCCACTGGATGGGAACGTCGGTCGCCAGCCATCGCCGCAGTTTAGGCCGGTTAGCACGCAGACATGGCGTCTCGGGAGTGTCCTGAACGCCGACCCGCTGCTCAGCTCCGCCTGTGTAGAAGCATATCTGTGTCTTCAAGTCCAGCGGGGACAGGTGGTTGACGGCCTCGCGGAGATCTGGTAAGTCTGATGGTACCGAGCTCTGAAGATCGTCGAGTATACTTCTGAATGTCAAGATTCCGTGAACATAGTTGGTCATTGGCAGATACATACGAGTGGATGCCGATAGCCCATCCTTGTGATCGGGCATCGTCGCTTGCGTCGCGTTCGAAGATCTCAAACGTGATCCCTTGCTTGCGCAGACACTGGGCGAGCGTTAAGCCGCCCAGACCAGCGCCGACGATTAGGACGTGTGGGCTTTTCTTGTTTGGTATCATTGTGTTCATCTATTGCCCTATGCAGACACTCTTGAATTGGATTCCCAAAGTCACGATTCGATCACGATATAATCATTTACTTTATATGCTTCGAAGTTGTTTGTCGGTGCCCGAATGCAGGGCGTCATGTCGGTCTTTAGCTAGTCGCGAGACCGTCCGGACTCTATGATGTCCGGAGTCTATGATGGCCCATCGAGTTCATTTAGGCCGATGCTTACATTGTATAGTGGCAGCGGATCTTACGAGTACCCGTCAATTTCGGTCCTAGCCCCGGGATTGCCTCGCAAAAGAATGGCGCTCCGATCGGTCGCCGCCAGTTTTGTCGGCAGTAAATGGAACACCTGCGGAGACCGGCGACTGGCTCGGCGTCGACATCGCAGCTTCGGATTTTCGCGGTTTGAATGTCTAGATGATGTGAATGACTTGTTCAGTAATTTGTTATCATATGATATTTTACCAGCCCCTAATTCAAGTGGGACACGGTCAGAATGAACGTTATGCGTTATGGGTGAGAATCGTTTAATCGTAATCAAGATGTAGGAAGGCGGGGATTTGATTTCGAACTCTACCATGGTTGCTGCCCATCGCCATGATTCTGGCTCCATGTAAATCTGCACAGAACTATCCAAGCAGTTCCTTCTGAAATGAATAGCTGGCTGACTAAGATTTCAGATATCAATCGCGGACCGTAGTTTCGGGGAGTGATCCATCTGAGCAAAAATAAACGCCGGCTTGTGGCGGCAAAAAAATCAAGACCTTTCACTATGATGCAGAAGGTATATATACGCCGTTGGGACAAACAACCGTGTGATTCTGATTGACTTTCCAACGTTCGTGAATGCTTGGGTGAAGTTCAGGTTCGCCAGGGAGTTCTTGAGAAAACTCACGATGACTGGCATTCATCTACTAGTTCAGACTGGTGACGGCCTGGAGAAACTTTCATGGAAACTTAGGTCAGGGCTAAATCGAAGCTTTTGATGTTGTGCACGACACTTTAGATATCTTTTCCCAGCGGTTATAATGTTATTTACTCCACTTTCTGCAGCCGCAGTGCTGCTCTCATATTTAGCATACAGAAATCTGCGGTATATAGGTACGCTTTCAACGATATGCGCGCTTCCCCCAGTATACGAGCTCGATTGTATTCAGTCATCTCAGAACATTTGGTGATTTTATCAAAAGCAACCAGTTCGATGCCTATGCCGACATGGCTATTGTAGCAATGAACGGAGCTTTGGGTCGTCCACCGCCTATGTTCATGGATCTGAGGCCAATCAATGAACATACGGTCGTGGTCGGCGACTACGAAATTGCCGATCAGCTTATCAAGGCCTCCAAGACGTTTTTCTACAAGCCCTCCGAAGTAGACTCAGGAGGCGCGCTGCACTGGCGGATTGTATCACCAGTATCCTAGTGACGATCGTGCGTAGCAAGCATATCGAGCTTCATAAGAAGAATAAAGGCACGTATAATGCGTGAAGCGTTTTTTTCTCTTACCTGAAGGACATCAAGAACCTAACACCTGGCATCCCGGTTGAAACTTGCGCTTCGCGCACCTCTGTCTGCAGCACGATATTGCCGGCATAATGCGGTCACGGGCTTCCTACGAGTTGTCTCGCACCCCTCGTGCCATACGTCTTGCTACTGCAGCAGCCCTGCCGCTGTACGCGCCCGATTCATCGAATGTCCCGATTTAATACAACAGATGCCATATATATCAGCCGTGGTCAAGAAAACACTACGGCTGCACACCCACCGGGCGGCACTGCCCGTATGATACGACCCCGATCATCTGGGTTTTCAGTCCTTATGCCAAGTGGCGAGCAGCAATGTCTGGACGGGTGAATGGTTCACAACTGCCAAAGTTTTATCCACATGGACCCCCGAGCTTTTGGCGACACGACGGGGCAGTATAGTGAGGGAGGGAGCTGTACACGGTAAGTTGACGATGAACGAAGAGACATATCCTGCACTCGGTCAATGGTAAAAATGTAGGGCAGCCAGGTAACATCAAAACCAGTCGACGGCATGCTCGTGGAAGTCGAGTGGAAAAAATTGTGGAATAATCTTTCGAAGCAGCCTGTATCAAAGCTGCAAAACAGACTTGGTGTATATCGTATCGCATGTTCTCTATCATATGGGGAGATACATGATCTGGGCATGCCACTTGGGCAGATAGTGCTGTGGTCTGGACTCGAAGAATTGGTCGTGACTTGTGAGGACCAGATCAGAATGATCAGAGTGTTCCAACGAGCACTCGGGCAGACTTGCGTATCAAATTAAATCATAGAAGCCATTGAATTTCCACGACTGAGTTGAATATTTCTATAGTAGTAGAAGTATAACAACGATTTGTGTTATTCTCGCGGTGAATGGTATTAGAAGCCAAAGCCAACAGTGAGCCCGAGTCACGACGTGACAGCCCAAACCCGACGGCGGGACGCGGAGGCCCCCGCCATCAGGGCCCCGGGCCCGCCGCCACGCGCCAACTTGGACTAACGTTTTTCCTTCCGCAAATGCTGAGGCTCCCATCTGGACGCGCTACCTCCAGCTCAATCCACTAACCTAAATAACCTGGGTAGTATTCGTGCCGCAGTGGCCCATGGATCCTAGTCTTCTCGATTACACCTGTCATTAATTGATCGCGAGAAGCATCAAGCCATTCGCGATGGCATTGGTGAACAACGATCAGATCAAGAGCTCTGAGCTCTTGAACTCTTTGCCCACCTTTCGCCATTTGTATATATGGCCCTTTGCCATCATCTGGCCCATTTTCGCCCGCTACTACCTTGATGCCGACCTGTACGACAAGCACATTGGCGGACAGGAGTGGACTTTTGTCTGGTGCGGCACAATCATCACGGCGCAATCCCTCGTCTGGCTCAGCACCCACTGGAATGTCAACCTGAGGGCCTCTTTCACCGCGAGCAAGGCCAACGGCATCGACGATGCCGAGCTCATCAAGATCATCCCCGCCGCCAACGCTGGCACCCCCGAGATCTGCAAGCTGGAGCGCGAAAACGTCGCCGGCAAGACCAACACTTCCTTCCTCTTCCAGAAGCGCCGCTTCCTGCTCGACCCTGCCACCAAGACATTCAGTCCTCTCGCGTATGCTGTAGACGCCGAACCCAAGCCGAAGCTCGACGAGTTTCAGAGATCAAAGGGAATATCCAGCCAGGCAGAAGTTGCCCGTCTTGAGCAATACTATGGCACCAACACCTTCGATATTCCAGTTCCGACTTTCACGGAACTCTTCAAGGAGCATGCCGTAGCCCCGTTCTTTGTGTTCCAGATCTTCTGCGTTGGCTTGTGGATGCTGGACGAGTACTGGTACTACTCGCTCTTTACCCTCTTCATGCTGGTCGCGTTCGAGTCCACGGTTGTCTGGCAGCGCCAGCGCACGCTCAACGAGTTCCGAGGTATGAGCATCAAGCCATACAACATGTGGGTTTACCGATCAGGACAGTGGACCGAGGTTCTGAGCGACAGGCTGCTTCCTGGCGACCTTGTCTCGGTCAGCCGAACCAAGGAAGACAGCGGAGTTGCCTGCGACATGCTTCTGGTAGAGGGAACCGCCATCGTCAACGAGGCTATGCTCTCGGGTGAGAGCACGCCGTTGCTGAAGGACTCGATTCAACTCCGCCCAAGCGATGCTCGTCTCGACACCGAGGGATTGGACAAGAACGCCTTCTTGTGGGGTGGAACCAAGGTTCTCCAGGTTACTCACGGAAACCCGGACGAGGAAAGGCCCAAGCTTGCATCTGGAGTTCCTTTGCCTCCAGACAACGGAGCCATGGCTATCGTCATGAAGACCGGTTTCGAGACTTCGCAAGGTAGCTTGGTCCGTACCATGATCTACTCTACCGAGCGAGTATCTGCCAATAACGCCGAGGCACTGTTCTTCATTCTGTTCCTGCTCATCTTCGCGATCGCCGCATCTTGGTACGTTTGGGACGAAGGTGTCCGTAAGGACCGAAAGCGATCCAAGCTCCTGCTGGACTGCGTCTTGATTGTCACCAGTGTCGTTCCTCCCGAGCTGCCCATGGAGTTGAGTTTGGCTGTCAACACTAGTCTTGCCGCTCTGGCTAAGCTGGCCATCTTCTGCACCGAGCCCTTCCGCATTCCCTTCGCTGGCCGAGTAGACGTCGCCTGCTTTGACAAGACTGGCACGCTCACAGGCGAGGATTTGGTCGTCGAAGGTATCGCCGGACTTGGTCTGGGTCACACTGGCACAGACACACCCGTCGAATCAGATGGAGCACACAGCCACATTACAAGAGTCAAGGATGCTGGCATGGAGACCACACTCGTTCTGGCCACCGCCCACGCTCTTGTCAAGCTCGACGAAGGTGACATTGTTGGTGACCCCATGGAGAAGGCTACACTGGCCTCGCTTGGTTGGGTCCTCGGCAGAAACGACGTGCTGAGTGCCAAGCCTGCTGCCGCTGCAGCAGGCGGTATTGCCGGTTCCGTTCAAGTCAAGCGCCGATTTCAGTTTTCGTCTGCCCTCAAACGTCAAAGCTCTGTGGCGACCATCAACACCATGGACTCCAAGACTGGCAACAAGATGAAGGGCACTTTTGTCGGTGTCAAGGGTGCCCCCGAGACCATCATGCGCATGCTTACTGTCGTTCCCAAGGACTACGAGGAGACTTACAAATACTTTACTCGCCGTGGTTCCCGTGTCCTTTCTCTGGCCTACAAGCAGCTGACCACCGACAACGAACTCGGATCGGGCAAGATCAATGATCTGAAGCGCGAGAACGTCGAGGCTGATCTTACGTTTGCCGGATTCTTGGTTCTGCAATGTCCTCTAAAGGAAGATGCCAAGCAAGCTGTCCAGATGCTCAACGAAAGCAGTCACCGTGTCGTCATGATCACTGGAGACAACCCCTTGACTGCTGTTCACGTCGCCCGCGAGGTGGAGATTGTTGATCGGGATGTACTGATTTTGGACGCACCCGATCACAACGAGGGTGGAGAACAGCTCGTCTGGAAGAGCGTCGATGACAAAGTCAGCATCAATGTCGATCCCTCAGCGCCTATTGACTCGGAGATTCTCAAGACGAAAGATATTTGTGTCACCGGTTACGCTCTGACCAAGTTGAAGGACAAGGACAACCAGGCAGCTTTCCGATCTCTGCTCCGTTACACCTGGGTCTACGCACGTGTTTCTCCCAAGCAAAAGGAAGACATTCTCATCGGAATGCGAGACCTTGGCTACTACACTCTGATGGCTGGCGACGGCACCAACGACGTCGGTGCGCTCAAGCAAGCCCATATCGGTATCGCTCTTCTCAATGGTACACAGGAGGATCTGACTCGGATTGCCGAGCACAGCCGAAACACCAAGATGAAGGAAATGTACCAGAAGCAGGTCGACCTCATGAAGCGTTTCAACCAGCCCGCACCACCTGTTCCTGCCATGATTGCGCATCTCTACCCTGCCGGTCCATCCAACCCTCACCTGCAAAAGGCCATTGAGCGCGAAGCCCAAAGGAAGAAGATTACACCTGAGGAGTACATTAAGCAGCATGGTATTGATATGACTGAGACCGTCACAACTCCTGCAGCTCAGCAGCTGATCAATAACAACGATCCCCGCCAGGCCAAACAGCAAGCAGCACAACAAAAGGCTGCTGGTTTTGCCGACAAGCTGACCAGCGGTATGATGGATATGGAAATAGATGACGAGCCTCCCACTCTCAAGCTTGGTGACGCTTCTGTTGCAGCACCCTTCACCAGCAAGCTCCGCAACGTCATTGCCGTGCCCAACATCATCCGCCAGGGTCGTTGCACTTTGGTTGCTACGATTCAGATGTACAAGATCCTCGCACTAAACTGCTTGATCAGCGCCTACAGTTTGTCGGTGCTTTACCTTGAGGGTATCAAGTTCGGCGATGGGCAGTACACCATTAGTGGTATGCTCATGTCTGTGTGCTTCTTATCCATCTCTCGTGCCCGTGTTGTTGAAGGCTTGTCAAAGGAGCGTCCTCAGCCCAACATTTTCAACTTCTACATCATTGGTTCTATCCTCGGCCAGTTTGCTGTCCACATCGTCACTCTCATCTACATCGCCAGATACTGTGAGCACCTTGACCCGTAAGTCCACGTTTCCCCTCTTGAATCAGAGCATATCACTAATGACTACAGGCGTGGTGAACTTGACGTCGATTTGGAAGCAGAGTTCAGCCCCTCTCTTCTCAACACTGCCGTCTACCTGTTGCAGCTCATTCAGCAGATCTCGACTTTCGCCGTCAACTACCAAGGCCGTCCTTTCCGTGAGTCCATCTCGGAGAACAAGGGCATGTTCTGGGGTATCATTGGCGTCACTGCCATTGCATTCTCCTGCTCGACTAAGTTCATTCCCGAGCTGAACGAGAAGATGATGCTCGTGGACTTTTCCAATGAATTCAGCACCACCTTGACAGTCGTCATGATGCTCGATTTTGTCGGGTGCTATTCGATCGAGGTCGTTCTGAAGCAACTCTTTAGCGATTTCCAGCCACGAGACATTGCCATTCGCAGAAAGGACCAGGACGAGCGCGAGAAGGCGCGCAAGGCCGTTGAGGCGGAAGCAAAGGCTATCGAGGACGAGAAGGCGCGTCTCGTCAAGGTTGAGGAGTTCGAGAGGAAGGTGGAGGAGAGACGCAGAAAGATTCAGGAGTGGAGCCAGGGCCGACAGCAGCAGCCCGCTGTCGCTCAACGCTAAAGTGTCAAGATGAATGTACACAATCGTATAGACTAGAAGGAGCATAAAGGAATCCATGATTTCCAGCTCCGCCAAACCTGTACCAATAGTCATAATAACCCCTCTCGGGAACGGACTTCGGTCCAGTTCCACATCAGAACAATTCTGACGTACAATCATAGCCGGAAGTCAATGGATATGAAATGAGAGGAGCTTCGTGAAGCTTGGTCTTGTTCAACCACTTATATAATGGCCCCAAGATCGAATTGCTCGTAGTCGGCTCATCTTCGGGTGGAACTAGGTTAGCAGTTGGCGTCTCATCTGACTCATCGTATAACGCTATTTATCGAGAACACGTTGCGGGATCGTAGAAAGAACATCAAATCGATACAGTAATTTGTACTACGAGTCCATGTGTACAGATTTTTGTATAGCCAGGTGTAACTCGCAATCACCCACCCATAGTTCTGGGTGGAAAGCCAGGTATAAAGTGGCGGTACAAACCTGGCTGCCCCTCCATCGACTGGCAACTGCTACTTGGACTAATTGGCAGTGTGAGAACCCCCTTTACTTTCCATTCATTGAACAACCAACACATTTGGCACTGTCCGCTGTTCGGTTCAAATTCATCCCAGTGCTCGTAATACTTGATTGAAGACGTGGTCGTTTTATTTCAGATTTTCTTCTATATCCAATCATGGACTCACCAAGGCCGAAGGGCATCGTCGTGTTCGGTGGTGGAACCGCCACCAACAGCCTGGTCGACGTGCTGAACGACCTGCGCGAGAGCAGAAAGTGTTCGCTGAGTTATGTCATCCCCATCAGCGATAATGGCGGAAGCTCGTCGGAGCTGATTCGTGTATTCGGCGGACCCGGTTCGTGACCAAAATCTTTTTCCAAATCCATCCACCCCACCGGTGATGAGAAGTACAAATAGAGCTCTGACTCGCGAAAGCAAAGGAATCGGCGACGTGCGTTCCCGTCTGGTCCGGCTGATCCCCGACAACAGCTCGGGCGCCGACGCGGGCGGGGACCTGGCGGCCACCAAGGCGCTGTTCAACCACCGCCTGTCGTCGGACCCCGAGGCGGCGCGGTCCGAGTGGCTGGACATCGTGGACGGGCGGCACCCGCTGTGGGCGCGCGTCGCGAGCGACAAGCGCGAGCTCGTCCGGAGCATCTTCAACATGGTCAACATGGAGATCGTCAAGCGGGCCCGGCCGAGCTCGACGTTCCACTTTGGCAGGGCCGCCGTGGGGAATCTGTTCTTGACGGGGTGAGGAAGCCAGCGCTCGCAGAGGACACGTGAGGGATCAGAAAGCTAATCGCAACGGGAAAAAAAAAAGGGCACGCATATTCACCGGCTCCCTCGAGTCGTCCATATATCTCCTCTCTCAGATCTGCTCCATCCCACCGTCCACATCAGTCCTGCCCGCCATCAACAGCAACTTCTCGCACCACATCTCGGCGGGCCTCGCGGACGGCACCGTCATCACGGGGCAGAACGCCATATCGCACCCGAGCGAGCCGACGTCGCTCCCAGACGTCAACAACAACGGCGCAGCAGAGGACACGGACACGGACGCGCACGACCTGATCGAGGACGCCAACCTGCCGGGCAGCCTGCCGACGCTGCGGCGGCAGTACATCGAGTTCTCCAAGTCGAGCGAGGACAACGACGACCTGCCGAGCCGGATCGAGCGGGTGTGGTACATCAACCCGTACGGGCACGAGATCCGCCCCCGGGCCAACCCGCGCGTCGTCGAGGCCGTCGGGGCCGCCCACGCCGTTGTCTACAGCATCGGCTCGCTGTACACGTCCATCGTGCCGAGCCTGGTGCTGCGCGGCGTCGGCCACGCCATCGCCCACGCCGGCGTCCGGCACAAGGTGCTCATCCTCAACTCGGGCAACGACCGCGAGACCGGCCCCAGCGCCGCCCCGTTTACGGCCGTCGACTTCGTCCAGGCCATTGCGCGGGCCGCGGCCGAGAGCCAGGGCGAGTTTGGCGGGTTCGGCCGGCACAACGAGGTGCGACGCTACGTCACCCACTTGGTGCACATGGAGGGTGAGGGTACGCCAGTCGTAGACAAGGATGCCCTCGCAAGTCTGGGAGTTGACTGCATCAGAGTCTATGGCCGTAGGGTCGACGGTGTGTTGAGGTACGATGAGCAAGGCTTGAGGAGCGCTCTCGAGGCCGTTTTAGGGAGAACAGAAAGGGGCAGAAGCCGAAGAAACACTAAGCAATAGTTTTTGATATGAAACCTTCGAATAGATGAAGACTTAACGAAAGTGCAAGCTTCGTGTTGAATGATCTCAATTCATAATGTGTTCTTGATATATGGTCTCCTATATATATATGTGACCTCCGCTAACCCTTTAATTAGATGAAACGGCGAAAGAAGCCTTTTACGTCTGAACTCGAGAGAGAATCGGATGAATTGCTGCTCAAAACTTACAGCAAATATATTTAACACCCATGTTGCGACATTGACGCGCCTTGCACATTGCACTTCTCCTGCACGTGTATTCCGCGAGTGCGTTGCAATTCATACGAGGGTGTTCGCGATAACCGTTGCAAATAACCTTTTGTCGGCACGGTTAGGGGCGATTGTCCTTCGTTCGGCGCCTAGGCGAAGCAGAAGGCTTTAAAACACCAGGCCGATTCCAGGCCTTTCGTTGCAGTTGGAGCGGGAGCGGGCAGAACCATGCCTGTAAAAGACAGCGTTGACAGCGCCATCACCATCCACATCGACCGGCCCATCGAAAATGTTTCTCAATGCTTCGGCGAATGTATCAATATTGATATTGGCCGTGCTTGCTCGCTCAACTTGGGGGTTGCCGCAAGTGAATAAGTACGCAGATGAGAACATCGAATTGAAGAGCAGATGTGGGGAGGCGATACAATTACAGAAAATGCGTTGGTAGAAGGCTTGAGCGGCAGAACAATAGAGGCTTGGGATGAAACATGTAGTTATGTTGACAAACGGAGAAGCGGAGCACATGTGTAAACAGACAGAAGCTCCAGCCAAAACCTCCATCTGGAAGCAGCGAACGCCTATCAGCATATCAGACGGAAGGTGCAGAAGACTTCGGGCAGATTTGAACCCTGTCTGATTCCGTATTGATAGAACGTTCTCCCACAAGAAGGAAAACATTCCCTTCGTCGTCCGTATCATACTTGAATGCAGCCCAAGCAAAAATGTCGACTAAAAGACCTCGACATAGCAAGAGATGACTAAGTCGTCGATAAAAGCGTCAGTATCTGTCTGCCTTTCAGAATATAACACTAAATTGATGCGACGATACTTCAATATGATACTTCTGTTGTTCGGATGATTGGCAGGGAATAGGGATGCTTTCTTATAGGGTAGAAGCCATTATCTGCGCTGTCCTTGATATTGCCTCGCAAGAGTATTAGACACCACAAAATTATCAACACTTGGCGCCAGAATATTCAATATGTCATTACATTTGAAAGGATTCATATGTGAGCGTGACATTGTTTTCTGTCCCATCATGACAACGCGAAGCGGGATTTGAATCAAACCCCAGCAGTTCATGAGTTTGACTCTCGCAATGACCAGATTGACAAGCACGCCAAAAATTATACCACTACACAGATATTTGCGACTCGACCGCTTGCAACACATTACGATGTTGAGTTGGAGGTATTCTTTTGAACAACAACAGTCGTCGCAGTATTGGAGCAAATGGGGTCATGGAATGACAGCCGGGATTCAGTTCCTGTTTAGGGGTGGGTTATGTAAGCATCATTGAATCCCCAGCGGCGTAGAACGATATACAGACCCCGCGAATGCAATATAGTCTCAAGGGGCCCGAGTGGGTGGCCATGTGGCGAGGCGGTATTTGGTAGACTGCAAGTTTAGAGTAGAGTAACATTTCTGGGCCCAATACGGTTGCCTGCCTGAGTGACCCGTGCTTCTCTAAAAGGCTCCGTTGTTCATCCAGTCAGTAGCTTTCGGAAATAATGCTTTTGTTCGATGACTGAAGGCAGTTCAGAAAGACGTGGAGTCTCTCGGGTCCCTTGACCGCAAGCATGTACTCGTGTTTACAAAAATGGTATATATGTTTGGAGACATGCCATCTGAGCCTTCAACACTAGGAATCTGCTGCAGATCTTTTCAGGGCCTTGCCCCAAAGAGTGACATTACGAAGGTTATTTATATACCACCAATCAAAGATCCGGGGAAATCTGGATCTGGAAACTCTTCTGAGGCATGACCTACTACGTTAACGCAGTACGGAGTATGCTTCTTGATCACCATCACAACCTCTAGTCGTGTAATATTATCCAGTCTCTAGATATAGAGTAACGAATTGACAAAGATGGAGATCTCGTATCCGAATTCGATGTAGTGGCAATGAAATGAATGATCCTTCCGGATGTCAACGCCCAGAAGTCTTACCAGTCATGCAACAGCGCATCACGAACACTGTGCATATGGAAATTCCGGCGATTCTATTCACTACACGACAGATCTCTTCGCTGAAGCACTCCAGTTTTGCATACGCCCATGGTTCCAGGACTGGGCTCTGCGATTCCGAGTTGCATATGGCAGCGTTCAGAAAGGCAGGTGCGTACGGTGTAGACGGTCAACAAGTGCGAATTCACCAGACACCATAATTAATAACGATCCATGCCAACACACATACAATTCGGGGCATGTACATCAATGGCATGGATAGTTCGCATCCTGGCGCCTGGCGCCTTCCCACACGAGAGACTTCGGAGAAAAGCCGGCAAACTGTAATTCAAGAGCGCTCCTTCCAAGCGGTCAGTCTATCTCTGCGGCAGGCAAAGTTCAACTCAAACTCCTTAGGAAGGGACGATCCATCAACGCGGCGATAACGGTGATCTAGACAAGCTGGGCATTACGTACTAAGACCCAAACGGAAGCGAGATGCAGATGCACAGCTGACCGACACAGTTGCAAGTGTGGGAGGAGCACCACTGTGATGAGTAATAAGTCAGCATCGATGAGCAATTGAGCGAGCGAGCATTTGCTGTTGGAACTCCGAACAGGGAACTTTTCGCGCAACAGAGTCGCCAAGACGCTTACCCCCGGACGACGAGCCAAAAGAAGTCTGGCGTTTTGCGAAATGCGAAATGCGAAATGATGCCTGCTCCTCCCGGTCCAACGACGGCGCTCGAATCTCAAAGCATTTTCGAACCTCCCCGCCGGATGTCGCCCGCGCGCCCATCCCCCATCCTCCCGCGCGCTGCCGTGCTTGTGTGCTTACGTGCCATCACGGCAGACATGGGGTAATGAGGTAGGAAGGAAACACCACTTGGAGACCCCGGGTCCTTCACATGATGATTCGACCTTTTTTCTGCGGGCGGAGCACACCATAACGAAAACACCAGATTGCGCAAAGCCGGTCTGCGGCTCCCCAGTTGTGCGCGCTTCTGAAAATACGCAAAGGGCCCACCTATTTACCTCCCCCAAAAAGCAGCCCGTGGGGTCGGCCAACGTCGCACCCACCGGTGGACTCCGGGGAAGAGAGACGTTGCCCAGAAGGCTTGGTGAGCTTGTGCACTGGGTCCGAAAAGGAGTTCATGTGTGTGTGGGTGTGAGGGCTTGGCCTTGCCTGCACTATAAAATCCCGACTATTTTACCCCGTCCTCTTGGGTCCTCTTGGCCAACTCTTCTCAGCTCCATCGCCTCTTGGCGCTTCATCAGTTTTCCCACCTTTTTGGGACATGGATGCCCTCTCAGTGGCCGCCCGACCCCTTGGTTTGCCCTTGGTCTACTTGGCACACTGCTCAATGGTACGATTGGGACACTGAGCCCAAGAGAAGGCAACACGCCAGACGCCAACCTTGAGAGAATGCGGGGACCCCACCAACTTGGCCTCTTGGCCGCGACACGAGCCCTGGGGTTTCTTGTGGTTTCTGGGAAACTTGTGGGCTTCGGTTCCATCTCCAAGGGCCCAGCTCGTGGTGTCAGTGGCAGAGCCCACTTCCATACACACCTGCTGTCCTGCTGTACCACATATCAGCCATGCATTCGTACACACATCACCGCGCCCATGTACCAACTATGCACGCACGTATCTGGGGAGCGATACCAGGTAGGTCGGCCAAGCCAAGCTGGAATTATGGAGTATGCGGGGCGTGCTGATGAATGTCTGACCTTGGGAGCCCATCTACTCAGTCTATCTGACGGACAAGTGAGCAACAATGTGATCACAAACATTCGACGCTGCAGGGATACCTGGTGAATGAGTCGAGGCGATCCTCTAATCCCAACGTTCTCTTTCCCATTCGCCGCTATTCGTTGCCGGCCGTGGATCTAGGTAGTGTATCTCGTACACGGCACGGCCTTGCGTCTTTCTCGGAAGACTGTTTGCCGAATCGAGTCCATATAGATGATAAAAGCCCTTTCTTCCCCTCCCTCTGGAAGAGTAGGTTCAGCTCGTCTCTTCCAGCCTCTGTAGGATTTGTTGCGTAGTTCCTACCCTGCCCGATTCTGTACACCATAATTGTACGATTGGACTTATCAAAAAGGCGCAAAAATGGCTGGAGGAGTCAAGAAGCCCGTCAACATCTTCAAGTTGAAGGACTTGAACGAGCCCAAGGGTGTCTTTAACTGGCGCCTGTGGTTCGCCGTCATCTCTTTTGCCCTGCTCGGTGCCGCTCGTGGCGTCGACGAGGGTTTGATTTCGGGTGCCTTTGGCTCGAAGGATTTTCAGAAGTCCATCAACTATTCCTCTTACTCTACCACGGAACAAACCAACATCAAGGCCAATGTCTCGGCCATGGTACAGATCGGCTCGGTTGCCGGTGCCCTCTTGTAAGTGTTGATCCCACATCAACAAAGTCACCCTCTTTCTCTTTCGCACCACTCACTCGATCTGTAATCAGTGCTTTCTTGATCTGCGATCGCATTGGTCGTATCTGGGCCACACGAGAGCTCTGCGTTGTCTGGATCATCGGCATCGCCATCTTTCTCGGCAACAACGGTAACCTCGGCGCCGTCTACGCAGGTCGTTTCATCGCTGGCCTGGGAGTCGGTCAGACTCCCGTCGTGGGTCCTGTGTATATTGCTGAGATCGCACCGGCGTCTGTTCGTGGTCTTTGCACCTGTATCTTCACCGGTTTCGTCTATCTCGGCATCGTGTTGGCCTACTTTGCCAATTACGGCGCTCAGCTCAATCTCGGCGATGTGTCACATATTGTAAGTAAAACGAATAGACGTTTCTCTTGTATATTTGCTCCTTCTCTCATTATCCTGGCCCTGAATATGGCTATTCATCCAAAGCTTTTGTCTACCAATGGAAAGGAGAATTAGCTAACGTGTCATCTCAGCGATGGATGGCCCCAACTTCCTTGCACATTATTTTCGCCGGATTGATCTTGATCCTCTCACTGTTTCAGTATGAATCACCGCGGTTCCTCGTCAAGCGCGGTAAACTGGACCAAGCCCTGGAGACCATGTCCAAGCTGCGCCACCTCCCCAGGGAGGACCCTTATGTGGTCAATGAAGTCAGTGCCATTTGCAGAGCCCACGAGGAAGAAATGGAGGCCACCAAGGGTGCTGGCTGGTTCGGAGTGCTCAAGGAGATGTTCCTTGTTCCCAGCAACCTGTACCGCATCTACCTCAGTTCCATGGTGCAGTTTCTCAGTCAATGGTCCGGTGCTGGCTCCATCACCTTGTACGCTCCGGACTTGTTCAAGCTTCTAGGCATCACTGGACAGAACGAATCCCTGCTGGTCACGGCCGTGTTCGGTATCGTCAAGCTGACTGCTGCCATCATTTGCGCCCTTTTCCTGGTCGATGTCATCGGAAGAAAGCGGGCTTTGCTCATCGGAATCACATTCCAAGCCATATCCATGCTCTACATCGCCGGTTTCCTTACCGCCGTCCCCGAGCTTGGTGTTGTCGACGACTATGTTCTGCCGACGGCCGAGGCCGGTGCGAGTCGCGGCGCTGTCGCCATGATTTACATCTCTGGAATGGGTTGGGCTCTTGGCTGGAATAGCGTAAGTTGTGCTGATCCATTGCATATATTCTCATTGATTGACTCAGAACTGACATTTCTTGCCCCCACCAGATGCAATATCTCCTCACGGCTGAATTGTTCCCTCTTCGGATCCGAGCCGTCGCCACGTCATTTAGCATGATGCTTCATTTCGTCAACCAATACGGCAACTCGCGTGCAGTAAGTTCAAATTGCCCACTCCCTTGAGCTCTCGCAAAGCGACAGCAACTAATATGACGATGCTCCAGGTTCCCAACATGCTACTGCCCGAAGCCGATGGCGGCATCAGCCCCAAGGGTACCTTTTGGTTCTTTGCCGCAGTCACCATCCTCGGTGGCGTCTGGGTGTGGTTCTCGGTCCCCGAGACCTCGGGCCGGTCCCTGGAGAGCATGAACAGGCTGTTCGACCTGCCCTGGTACAAGATCGGCCTGCACGGAAACGAGGACGCCGACCGCCAGGACGTCGTCATGAGCGAGAAGGAGCGCGAGGTCGGGCCGGCCGAGCAGGTCGAGTATGCGAGCCCGGAGAAGCGCGACGTCTAGGGGTGGCCCTGCTTGAGTCTTGAGCTGGACTCTATTTACTCATCATTGGTATATACTCGCTATGCACAAGTCATATGCTGCCTGTATAAGGCGCAAGTTGCCGATAGTACAGCTAGATATATTTACGACTATCCATGATATAGAACAAGTATACCTAAAAGTTCGATCTGTTTTGAAGCCATGAGATCGCAACTATTCTCGCCTGCTCGGGGCCATATACGAGTGTCTATGATATCGACAATACACATCGTCGTCATGTAGTCAGAGTCCCATGTTCTGCCAGTTCCTTGCAGCAGCACCTATGCTCCTTCAAGGAAGAAGACAAGTCACTAGCCGTAGAAGAAACGGCATTGGGTGTTTTTGTTCCAAATAAATCAAAGCATATAATTTGTTAAAGAGGCTGTTGTGACATGACAGGTTCAACATGAGGCGCAATTGCCAGGTTGTAATCGCGGATACGTTGCTGCCGTTAACTATTTCTATGTTTCGTTTATATGTTGATATCATGGACTCATAAATCTAGAAGGAAAAAATATCATACATATTTACACTGGCTCCGAAACGACGACAGCCGGGGTATCATTATTCATCACCTCTGTCTTTCCTTCATCATCGTTCCCCTGGCTCTTGTTTCTCTTGAACTTCTGCGCCGGCTTCTTACAGACTCTTGCAACACTGGAGAAGAAGGCACCTAACGCTCTGTACACAACGGCAACGGGCTTTCCGACGATATGGGCGATCTTGGCGAACCACCGGTCGGGAAAGATACGGATCAGCACGGCCCAGGGCAGTGAGAGCGAGGCCAGGACGAGGCAGATGGCCCACTGCACGCCGTTAAGCTCCTTGATTGAGAAGACGTCGCCACCAACAAAGACGATGGCGACCTGGGCGCCGACCATGATACAGCTGATGACAATGAAGAACTGGTTGCGGTGAACGCCCTCAAAAATGTTGAATTTGTTGTCCAGCCGGCGGTTGTTAAACTGGTTGAAGATTTGCATCCAGACAAAGGTGTTGAAAACGATTGTGTCCAGCTCCTTCATTTGATTCTCGTTGTTGGCATCGTAGCCGAGAATTGTCTGTCCAGCAAAATACAGCGTGATGGTGATGGCAAGCTGGAAGATGGACTGTCCGATGATCATCTTCCACATGTTGGTAGTGATGAGCGGTGCGCTCTTTGGCTGCGGAGGTCTGTCGAGGATCTTCTCTGTGGGCGGGTCCGTGGCCAAGGCCAGAGCTGCAAAGGTGTCCATGATCAAGTTGACCCAAAGGAGCTGGATGGCGGTCAGAACACTGGTGAAGTCCGAGCTAGAGACACCGCTAATAAAGGCGAGGAGGACTGCGGTGATGTTGACGGTAATCTGAAACTGTAAAAATTTCTGAACGGCGTCGTTGACGGCACGACCCCATTTGAGAGCGACAATGATGGAGGCAAAGTTATCATCCATCAAGACGATGGCGGATGCTTCCTTGGCAACTTCGGTTCCGGCAATACCCATCGAGAAACCAACGTCGGCTGCTTTGAGGGCTGGCGCATCGTTTGTACCATCGCCAGTTACTGCGACCGTTTCGCCAAGAGCCTTGAGGCGGGTGACGAGGATTCGCTTGTCTTCGGGAGAAGAGCGAGCAAGCACTTGCAGCTTAGGCAGAGTTTCGTTCATGGCTTCGTCGCTTAGTACCCTGAACTCCGGTCCTTCCATGACAATTCCATCGCCGACGAGAATGCCGCACTCTTTTGCGATCGCCTGGGCAGTGAGGCTGTTATCACCCGTCACCATGCGTACGACAATTCCAGCCTTCTGAGCCTTCTTGACAGCTTCGGGGACGCCTGGTCGTACAGGATCCTGAATACCGACAAGCCCAAAGAATACAAGGTCATGCAAGACCGAGGACAGTGTAACGTGACCATCCTCGGTCTCGACTCCAGCCGGAGGCCACTGAGCGTAATCGCGATATACGAGGCCGATAGTGCGGAGTGACTTCTTTGCGTAGGAATCGATGGTGGCCTGAAGGGCTTCGCGGTCAGATCCACTCATATTTTCCCGTTCCAGTGTCGCGATGTCGGCCTTGGATGTACAGTATCCAAGAAAGATTTCCGAAGCGCCCTTGAGAAGTAACCGGTAGGCACCAGAGCGAAGTCGGATGACCGCGCCCATACACTTTTTGGTCGAGTCGAATGGCATCATCTGGACAGTCTCCTCGTTTGCGCGTATCTCAGACAATGATTGCATGCCGAGGTGGTCCTTGGCCAACTGTAGGAGGGCGGTCTCCGTCTTGGAACCGATGAAACCAGTGTCTCCGCCATCGTCACCTTCGAATGCTGTTGAGTTGATTGCGACCGATTGTACGAGGAGATCTTTGGCAGAGGTTGACAAGTCCGATGCCCACTGCGACAGGCCCTTTTCGTCGCCATCGTTGTTGTCAGCCTTGGCGAAGCGAGAGGTGCCAAATGTTCCGGCAACGACTGTCATCTTGTTCGTAGTCAGAGTACCAGTCTTATCAGAACAGATAGTGGTGGCGTTTCCCATTGTCTCGCATGCTCTGAGGATGCGAACCAAATTGTTCTCCTTCACCAGGCGCGTGGTGGCGAAGGCCAAGGCAAGCGTGACAGCGAGTGGAAGACCTTCCGGGACCGCTACGACCTAGGAAACACGTTAGCTTCTCGTCTTTTCTGTGATGTTCTTCGAGTCGATACTTACAACGATGGTTACAGTAACGATCAGGATGTCGAGAAACGTAAAGGCTTTTTCCGTGGGTGTTCTAGTGTCCCACGAGAGACTGACCAGGAATCGGATTAAGAGTACGGTGAAGAGTAGACCAGCCGCGGCACTGCCAAGCTTTGCAATCGCCATTGCGAGACCCTCTAGTTTCTTCTGTAAAGGTGTCGTCTCCATCTCAGTGCGCACAGACATCATGATCTTTCCGAAGCTCGAGTGAACACCGACAGATGTGCAGACGAATGTGCCGACACCCTCGAGGACCTTGGCCCCAGAAATGATGAACGGATCCAGCTCCTTGTGCATGGTTCCAGACTCGAGAGCCTTCATGACTTGGTCTCCTGGGGTCTTCTTGATCGCATCAGACTCTCCAGTGGCCGAGGACTCGTCACACTTGAGATCGTGTCCCTCGATGAAGATGCCATCGACAGGGATCAGATCACCAGGCTCGAGGTGAATGACGTCTCCGACAAGAACCTCGTAGATGTTGACCATGATCGACTTGCCGGAGCGGATGACCTTGATTTCACGATCATCCTTCTTGGCGTTGAGTTTGACGAACGCGCGCTCCTTTTGCCAATCGTTCAGCGACCCTACAGCCACCACAATAACAATGGCAGCAATAATGCCAACTCCCTCGATCCAGTCAACAGCCGGTGGGCTTCCTGCAGGGTGGGATACACCCAGGGATTCGTAGAGGCCGAGAGCCAGCGATATGACGGCGGCTATTGTCAGCAAGATGAGTACCTTGTCATTATAAGCATTCCACATCAACCGCCACAGGGGCGTTGCCTTCTTTGCGGGCAACACATTCTTGCCGTAGACTCTGGTACGATCATCAAAGGCTTTGCTGTCACCCTGTGGTGCTTGAGCCTTTTCTGTATGTTTTATCGTTCCCGAGACGGCCTCGTCAAATGTCACCCTGGCGGGCACGCCGGTTTCATCGACGCTGAGGCCGGACTCGAGGTTGGTCTGCAGTCCTCGTTCAACGCCTCTGAGTCCACCAAGTGCTCTGAAAGCGGGAAGAGACTTTGGGCCGAAGAGCTTGTTCAGGTGCCCAGGAGCGAACCCAAATGGATTATTCTCGACGTAGAAATCATTTTCTGTTCCAGGATCCGGTCGCAGTGCTGTCTCTGCATCTACGGCTGTCGTGGCGAAACTCGATGCTCGACTTCTATTGCTTGGGGTCTGGAATGGATCTGACCTTGCCGACTTTGAAGGTGTGAGAAAGGGGTTGGATATGGTTGACGCGTTTGATGGAGTGATTGCTTCGGGCAATAAGGTAGTGGCATTACTATTATTTCGAATATGAGTGTTGACTGTCAGTGTAGGCGGTGGGGGCGCCAAGCTGTTCCCTGCCATATTGGCGAATGAGGTGTTGCCGTGCAGGGGATAGACAATAGTATACGATTTCAAAAGAGTTGCTGTAATAGTATAGACCAAGCACACATTTGCTCGTGAATCTCTATGAGTCGGTAAAGACGGCAAAGATGATACAGAGATTTGTGTGCCGATTTCCGAACGACAGGACGATCAAGTGTCATATAATACAACTACTGCAGTACTGGGGAGGGAACATCGCCTTCAGGGGCAGTGCAGCGTCTGTCTGCCTTGATCGGGGGCCAGAAGATGCTGACATAGCTGAGCTTCGACTCAGGTGAGACTGGGGTTCAACGTGTGTATGGAGACCACCAAGACTTCGGCAGAACGCAATGCGGCAGGAGGAGTGGCAGAAAAGTGCCCGCCCAGGCGCTTCCTGAGTATGATGATCCATTTCAAGGTGGAAAATGACCGCAGAGGCCAGAGGCGGTGCAGATGTGGACTTGAGCCCAGAGCGGCTAAGGGATGTGATGATGTTGGCCCAGAGGAAGGTCGAAACCTTCGGGTTCGGTTATTGAACTCGGCTTGCTCTGGAAGGGAAAGGAACAGCAAGGGTTGCAGTGCTGTCAGAGTATGTTTCGGCAGGCGCAGATCAGAAGCTTCGGATACCTACGAAGTAAACGGCCGCTAAAGGAGTCAAGTAACAGTCTGCGACCGTGGTCCGTGGCCTTGGCCTGGCTAAGAGGGGCAATTCATTGAGGTGACCAGGCTCTTGTGATCGAATCAGCTCACGATGGAGGTTTTGCACAGCCTCAATGTTTGGTACTACCGAGCACTTGGCAGGAAAAACTTGACTTATTGCCAAGCGTGACCAACGACGGCCGAAGCTTTGAAGAACGGCGGAACGGCGGGGTACGCTCTTGCTTTATGCTCTCGACTCGCCATGATCAGAAAGGAGCTGGTTCGACTCGCCCGGCTTGGCGCTTTGATGGTGATGGTGATTATGCCTGCAGCGGTGAGAGCAACTTCTAGAAGTGTAAAGGCAGAATCTTGGTCTGATCTCGGGGAAATGCTGCTGAAGTGACTTGCGTTTTGCCCGGCTTATCAGATGGCTCTGCTCTGGCAGGCACGACTCCCTCAGGCGCCAACACTGCCAAAATGTTTGGAAACTGCAGAGCACCGAGCCATTGAAACCAGATCGCAGTTTCCATTTCTTGAGATCGAGAATCTAGTGTCCTAATACCGGCATGGGATTCTACCCCTGCTTAGGACAGAATCCGATTGGGACACGTAACAACCCGCCACCTTGCAATGCCCCATTTTGGAGGGCTCCTACAGGGGCGACGAACCAATGATGACGTTCGCCACTCACATTTTGTACCCAAAGGTTGAAACATTTAACCTAGGTATTTGAGCCATCTGTCTAGGTTAACACTCTACATTTCCTTTTTAGGTCAATATACTGAAACCTGACACAATGCAAAACCATTATACTTCCACCAGAGCAATTTGAAAATTGTTGTTGACTTGGACTTATCCACCCTCATTGAACGCCCGGGCCCCAAGCAACACCAAGCATCATCATCAGAACCCCCCTTGCTGCAAAATCCTCCCAGTTGGTCCCTGTACAAAGTACTTCGTACAAGCGAGGGCTTGAAATATGGCGCAAATGACGTGATTGAGCAGCCTGGGACGCATCAACGAGATCGGAGATAAAAGCAAAAGAGCGGAATCGCAAAAGCCTCTTCCGGTAAACCTCAAGTTGTCAACACCAACCCCAACGAGGTACTTGAGCGAATAATTCCAGGCAATATCAAAACAAATAACCATCGGCAATCTGCCGATCCTCATGGAAAACTAATCATCGGAAACAATATACAGCCCCGCAGATGGAATTTGGCCACGACCAGATCCTGTCTGCCTTCCTGCCTCTTCGAGACAAACGGTGCAGGGCCAAGTGTGGCTATGCTAGAGATATGAATTCAATATTGCTGTTGGTCTGCATTGACTTACGCTATCGATACCAGGTGGATACAGTCTGGAATCCTGCCTATGTTGTATTGCCCAGAGTACTAAGGTATAAGTGCCAGTCGGTGCTGCTCTCGGCATCGTTTGGTCTCCCGAAAACTTCTTGCCCGCCAGGTACAATGGGTAAATACGATAAACTCGTCTCGGCTCTGGAGACTATCAGGTCCAGACACATGTCACATCTCGTATGCGCTCTCTTATACAGTAGGTGCTTGAGAATCGAAGGCGATCCGGAAGGCATCTGGGCAGTACGCTTGCCTCCCTGTCACCATGAGCCAAGAAAAGACCGATGAACTTCGCCTCTCGGCTGAGATTTTCTTCTTCTAGTCCCCAGCAGACTGAGCATTATCCTGCCCTTGGCGCCGCATTTTCTCTTGGAACCATAAAGTTGGCTCGACTCTTGGCAGATCTTGAAAAGTATGATTCCAACTATGACGACCGCCATGCCCATGAATTCTGCAGTAAGCTTGAGAAGAAAAGCAGAGCTGCTGGTGAGAAACACGAATAATCCATACTTGTTGTACTCAATTCCTCGGGAAGAGCATCCGAGCCACGACACAAGAACAGTACTCTGTAGACGAGTTGCACAGCCGAGGCACGCACACATGGATCGTAGAGGAATCCCTTATACCGGACTCTGGAAAAAAAAAAAAGACAACGCCCAGAGTCTCATACTCAGCCTCTCAAAGTACAGCCTCCGAGACTCTTGGAAATTGAGAAATCTCTCCGCCATATCCATGAAGTCGAGCAGATGTAGACAAGCCACGATGACGTTTCAGACGAATCTCGTGGCAAAGAGCATTGATCTGATGCATTTTACCCGAGAAACGAGTTATTGGGCTCATGTGTTTGACATTTTTGTTTATCCCTTGGCCCATAGCTGAAAGCGTCGGATATTTGAGAACCCGTACACTGCGCCACATAAAAAGCATCATCATTTGTTTACAACATGAGATACCCTAGCTCTCTTTCCTTGGCCTCAATTTGAGTTTTATCATGGTTGGAACATATCCAAGGACAATTTTCCCTCTACAAAGAAGTTCGTTGATGAATGATGGTAAGTAGGTAGGCGCTGTTCGCAACCTTTGAAGTCCACCCGGTGCGGCGATGAACAATCATGACTTGGCAGACATTTCTATGCTCATACGGATCATGCATATCGGCTACTTTACTCTCCAGGTATTCGACGCCGTCCATCGACTCTAGGTTAGTGTACTTCCTGTCCTGGCCAAGAGCCTCTCTGCCCACACCACAGAAGCAACTGCGCCAGATCCTCGGAAACCTGCTTGTGTCTCGGAATCTCATGCCCACCCCCGTGGTCGTATACTTTGCGTATATACGGATCGCACAATCCAGCCAGCTGTACCGAGGCCGGTAACCGGGGGTCCTTCCTGCCGTACACGTGCACCGTGGGTATCCGAATCTTGAGCTCCAGGGGTATCGTGTTCAGGTTGAGCCCGAAGCAGTCGTCCGAGTTGAACTGCGCCCGCCGCACCACGCTCGCGTAGTCGGTGAGCTGCCACCTGTCCCTCGTCACCTCGGCCGTCGTCTTCTCCCGCAGCTGCCGCTTCGTCGCCGCGTCCAGCTCCTCGACCTCCCTCGAGACCGGCACCCCCAGGTCCTTGAGCGCCGCGATGGGCACGCCGCCACAAATGAACATGGCGAAGCGGAATGGCGCGGGCAGCTCGGGCTCGTACCATTGCCGGTAGAGCATGTAGCTCGAGACCAGCGCGGCGCCCTGGCTGAAGGTCAGGACGCCGTCGTACGGGCCGCGCGCGCTCAGGATCTGGCGGAGCCACTCGTGCGCCTTGCGGATCGCTGTGATCTCGGTTCCCTCGTAGAAGGCGTAGTGTGGTGGGCTGTAAAAGAGCGGTGTATCTGGCGCCGGGGCGGAGGGCTCGGGCGCGTCCACGAAATCGAAGGTGAAGTCTGCCTCCGGGTCGAGATCCTGTAGCGTCCTGCGCAGGGATGCAGTCTGCGCTTGGAAGATCTTCCCGCTCGTCCCTTTCCCGTGCAAGCAGAGGATTTTCATTGTAAAGTGCCGAGATCTACGTGATCTTTCAGCTTAGAATAAGAGGCGGAGCACAATCGATTGGAATGAAGATGAGACCTTCGATCATGAGGTTTTCAAAATCGTGCTTCCGTTTACAGATCGATTTTCTGTTGTGCTATATGCCGTCGCCAATATCGCTGCCATCACCGTGTTCGGCGCCGGACCTCCGGAGCCACTCCGGAGCTCCGGAATGAAGTCATAGAGCAGGACCACAGTTCTCAACGCTTCTCAAATCTCTGTCTTGAGCGCGCAGTAGATCGGATTCAACAGGTTTCTTTAATTTTCAAAATCACTGATGAATTTCAATACAGCTGACGAATTGTCGAAGCACAGGGACAGTGGCGGTATATCCATTGCGAGTTTACTGCCACACAACCCATTAGCAATTATGCCTACCGTTCGGTGGCTCATGGAATGGAGAAATTTCTGCTATATGCCTTTCAAGCCTAGATGAGATAAGTCTCGCATTTTTGCCTTTCGCATCTTTGTTTTGACAGATTCTGTTCCTGCGCATCTATCGCCACATCGGTTCGAGCTCCGCCTCCCACGATGGAGGCTCAGCCACCCCCAGATGACACGATGGGTCACACTCGCACTTTATGACTCGTGAGCCGTCCAGGCAGACTCAACCTCGCGTCCATCATATAAATGCCACTGTTACGCGTCGTCTTGCTGGTTCCACATCATCAAGACACTCCGCCTCTCAACAAATTGACCCGAAGGCCGAGACTGCCCCGGTGCGCTGCCCGGCGCTGCGGCGAGCCGGCAGTCAGCGACGGCATCCTCTGATTACTGTACTTTTCTCGGGGATCATGAAATATTTTCTCACTGTCGCCCGAGTGTTGTGATCTTATCGAGGCTTAAGGAGAAGTGATGTTACCAGGTCATCAATAATCATCACAGGATACTGCTTCGGGCATGGGTGCGGGTCAGCCTTGTTCGGATTTCGGTGCCAAGTATCCATCATGAAAATAGCTGGATAGTACAGACGGACCTCGCATGTCATCGGGGGTGTCGATTTTTGGCATCCAAGGCACAGCACCAATGTTGAGTAATACCCAGCGAGGAAAACCGTGCGATATTGATCTCCTGCCACTCCAATCTACGCATCGCTGCTTGTTGAGATTCGGCGACGCACGGGAATGCTGACTAGGCCTCACCTCGAGAGCTCTGGGCGTTCTCACAAGGAAAGCCTCTCGGCCGGTGAGAGATGCATATCGCAACGGTGAGCTGTGCCAGCTTTCTCACCACCTATCACGAACTGAACTCGATAGGTGGTAATCCAGTGAATCCACTCTTTACGAGAACTCAAGTGTTTCTGGCCGCAAGAACCATAAAAGTAAAAATTCGGTCTTCAGAAATTAACCGCGTTTGATGGACCATAAAAACAGTCATTTGGTATGGCTTCAAAATCCTGATGGATGATATTCAGTGTTGTCCATAGTATGCCAGCCAGCTCTCATATTTTGCCAAGTAATTCGAAGTGCTAATTATGTAAGATAGAACCGGGGCGTCTGAATAGATCTGTGCACTACTTTGTCCGAACATTTACAGCCGGCTGCAATTTGTTTAATTCCATTTTGTGATGTATAACAGACCGAGTCTGTTGAGCGACAAGGAACAGCTTGAGTGTCCCATCAACGAGGGCATTTCTAGGTAGAATAGAAGAAAACGTTGGTACAGACAGTGTTGAGCTTGATACTTGTACCAGTCGTGCGCTCTCGTGAAATCAAAGTCATATGTTATAAGAGAACGGCAGCGTGGGCTTCCAAGAACATGCCTGGGTATATCGCAGATCTCGAATAGTGTCTCAGGCATCAGTAACGTATGTCCACAATCTAGCATTGCTTGTGCAGATGATATCAACAAGACATTCTCATGCCCCTAACATATTGGATCGCAGGCACTTCTTCACGGGAAACTGAAAGCAGTGAGGTCGCTTGATGCCTCTCTGTCTTTGTTGTTCTTTGTCAGAGAGTGGGCACCTACCGGGATGGAGTGTTGAGCGCGATATATGCAAGTCCATCATCCATGACCGGTCGGGATGGGCTATGGGTCCGCTAGAGCATCGGAGGCTCCGCGGCTTTGAAGATTCAATACCTACCTGGATACCGGTATCAAAGCAGATCGTGGCTTTGTGGGTGCACAACAATGGCAGTGACGTCCGAGCTTGCACTTTGCTGTCTATTGCGATGAGAGATGAGGGGTCCTTGCGTTAAGATCGAGATCGGGGAGAAACGGAACTCAGATCTCTCTTCTTTTCTCTCATTTGTCTTGTTAATGAATGCGACTTTTGGATGGGATTGATCTGCGATGTTCGGCTATTGCCGAACCCCCCACTTGATAGAGATCCGCGGGGAATTTATAGCGACTGCATGAACTCGGGAGGGGCGACTCGTTAGGCCTAAAGACCCCTGGAGGCCACTTCCGTCATTTCTAACCCAAGAAGCCGTAGCGCGTTGGTCAGCACCCAACGCCGGCCAATAGGCCTACCTAGTGTTTTCCAGAAAGTCGAAAAAAAAAAACATCGCATTTCCAATAGGGAATAAAGAAAAAAAGTCAAACCTTGGCGGTCAAGAGTGTATATGCGGCATCAGTATACTGGCATGCTCAGCGTTATATCTCTTGTCGTCGCAGCGCTAGTAGTCAATTACCTTTCCAGTAACTGATGCTTTCGCGTTTTCATACCACACCTAATTCCCACCCACCTGCCTTGGCCCTTGGCACCTTATTCCTCTCTCCCTCCAGTCATGACCTCCCGACCTGCGCCTCCATCGCGCCAGCCTACCGACCACGCGCCGGCGACACCCAGTGCTCTTCGCAAGAGTCACACAGCTTCCTCCTCGTCCTTGTTCAACCACGGTGACGACGACGCGGCGGGATCTGATCAGCAGGCCTCGGCGAGCCAGGCCGGTCCCAGTGCCAGTGGGGGTGCAAACAACACCTCCGAAACCACGTCCCTTCTCCACCACCACGATCGAGCGCACCCGGGGCCATGCGATCATGGAACCTTCTCCCCGCGCCCTTCGAGCCCCGTCGGCAGCAGTTTTCGGGGCTCTGACGCCGGCTCGCTGCTGGGCTCCGACGCCTCGGTCACCAAGGGCAATTGGAGGAAGACCCTGTCGAGCAAGATGAAGACCAAGACCATGACCAACTCCCGGTCGCTCGCCGAGAGGCACGGCTTCAAGGACTCCAAGATGATGTACCTGTCGTACTATGTGCCCTCTCTGATCTGGATACGGCAGTATAACTGGTCGTGGTTCCGAGGCGACGTGACGGCCGCCATCACGCTCGCGTCCATGTACCTGCCCATGGCTCTGTCGTACGCGGACAGCTTGGCGCACGTACCGCCAATCAATGGATTGTACGCCTTTGTGTTCAATCCGTTCATCTATGGTCTGCTGGGAAGCTGTCCTCAGATGGTTGTCGGTCCCGAGGCAGCTGGGTCGCTCCTGGTGGGCTCGATCGTCAAGAGTAGCATCGATTCTGGGCAGGGCGATGACGATAATGCCGCCATGCATGCCCGGATCGCGGGTGTCGCTGTTGGCATTGCCGGTGCCACCGTGTTCATCATGGGCTTGTTTCGCCTGGGCTTTTTGGATAGTGTTCTCAGTCGGCCGTTCCTGCGCGGCTTCATCTCCGCCATTGGTGTGGTCATCTTCATCGACCAGTTGATCCCGGTTCTAGGCCTGTCGTCTATCGCCGCCAGGACAGAAGGTGTCGGCCATGGCAGTTCGGTACAGAAGTTGGAGTTTTTGTTCACTCATTTCAGTGATCTCCACAAGCTCTCGGCTATCATTGGAGTCGTCAGCTTTGTCGTTATCATGGTTCTGAGGTAAGCCAATCAGATCCGATTTCGCTGTGTCGACATACTAACTCCTGTTGTAGAGAGGTCAAGAGACGTCTCCAACCGAGATACCCTGGCGTTGCCTATACTCCCGATCGACTTCTCGTGGTCGTTATATCGGCTTTGCTGGCATGGAGGTTACGCTGGGACGAACGAGGTGTTGGCGTGCTCGGCGATGTCCAGCAGGGCACTACCGATATTTTTGAGTTTCGCAATCCGTTCCAGACATCGCATATATCGCATATCCGCGAGGCCATGGGTACCTCGTTCCTCATTGGTATGCTCGGCTTTTTCGAGTCCTCGGTGGCAGCCAAGAGTCTTGGAACTGGAGATGCCATTGAGGGCATGCAGCTCAGTCCTAATCGGGAGCTTGTCGCTCTCGGCGTTGCGAACCTGATCGGCTCCTGCTTTATGGCCATCCCAGCATTTGGCGGCTATGGTAGAAGCAAGGTTAACAAGTCAACTGGCGGCAAGAGTCCTATGAGCTCGATTCTGCTGAGCCTTATCACTCTCTTCTGCGTTTTCTTCATGCTGCCATGGTTCTACTACATTCCCGTGAGTATCTCTTTCGCTTTTCTTGTCCGTCTCTTCGCGGGGCTAGAAGCTAACCACCAATCTCAGAAACCTGTCCTTGCAGCGCTCATTTCTGTGGTGGCATTCTCGCTGATCGAAGAGGCGCCCCATGACGTAGCCTTCTTCCTGCGGATCCGAGGCTGGACTGAGCTTGCCTTGATGGCGGTTATCCTGCTCGTCACTGTGTTCTTCTCACTCAACCTGGGTATTGCAATTGGAATTGGTCTGTCGCTTTTGCAGGTCATTCAGCATGCAACTCGCCCGCGTATCCAGATTCTCGGGCGCATACCAGGCACGGTACGCTTTGAAAATGCAGAGGACAATGCCGACCGCCTTGAGTTCATCGAGGGATGCCTGATTGTCAAGATCCCCGAGCCTCTCACTTTTGCCAATACCGGCGATCTGAAGAACAGGCTTGCAAGGCTCGAGCGATACGGCACATCGCTCGCACACCCTGCGCTGCCGCGATTACGGCCCCAGAGCAGTCACAGAAATGTCATCTTTGACATACACGGCGTCACTTCTCTGGATGGCTCCGGCACGCAAGTCCTCGAAGAGATTGTACAAAGCTACCGGTCCAAGGGTGTGCGTGTGTTCTTCAGCCGCGCTCCCAGCAAGAGCAACAAAGTCTGGAAGCTGCTGGAACGGAGTGGCATTGTCGAAATGGTTGGCGGAGAGCGCCAGTTCGTACGCGACGTGGAGGATGCCTTGCGGCTGACCGAGGCTGAGGATCTAGAAGAATTGGGATCGAGTGTCGCGCCAAGCGAAAATTCCTCATGATTTTGAAGTACTCTGTACCAACATCATCTTGCCTACAAGATACACAAAAAATCATGTATAAATAGCTTCTTTAACTATAAACATGGCGATAGAAGAACGAAAAGAATATGACATAGCATAGCGTTATTGATCTTGTGAATTTCTCGTTAGATTCGGTGTTGTAGCTCTTGATTTATTGTCAATCTGCCATCCCTACTTTTGTCTGATCGTTTTTCACTATAAATGCATGAGTGAGGTTTTTCAACCTTATCAAGCACGTCAAATTCTTAGAAGTAAGTCACCCATATGGATGGGCTGGTCACTCGACTCGACTTGCAGAGTGTGACCAGATGTGAGACCAAATAGTAGATACAATGTGACCACGACCATCAGGATATGCAGGATAGGCTCTCGCACACGGGATTGAGAACGATCCTCCGTCGACGCAGCCTTGTGCAAGACCGAAGCGCGAGTTGACGTGCACCGCAGACGGAGAAAGAAGGCCATTTTCTCACTGGTCGAGTCTGTCACGGGGCTCCTTCTCGAATTGTAACTGCCTATTGAGGGCACGTATCGTGGGTTCATTCAAGCAGCCACTATGTTGCGCTCTTCCACCTGTTCCGTCATTTTCCAGTCCAGCTGTAATTTCATGCTTTTATTTCAATATAAACAAATTAGGTAATGACTCGTGTGAAAATAATCGAGAACAATTGACACTGCGCCTAGATCTAGACTGAATATTATGTGGGGGAAGATGGACCATGTCATCCGCGGATTCTCATACTTAATGCTGACATGAGCAAATAGTGTTGGACACCGTCGTGAATACTAAAAGTGCAATGTTATGTACCTCTCGTTTTCGTGCGATCGGTCGGGCATCTATCTGCAGCCCGGAGACTTTGGCATTAAATTGCTTTTTTTGGGAGGGGAGGTCACAAGAGGGAGAGAAAGTGGGAGGGTCGAAAGACGCGGCCGCCGGAGTCGTAACGAAAATTGTATACTCCGTTTCTTTTCATGTGTGCGTCTCTGCATTATAAATGCAATGCAGTCTTGTCGGCTCCGCATATTGCTGAAGAACTTCAAATCCCCGCATATCTATAGCCCGCTCGCTATTTCGCAAAGGAGCGAGTTACGATCTGCTTGGTCATGATCGGCCGGCAAGGGGATGTTGCACCACAAAATACTTGGCCTAACACCGAGTAGGTGCCAACTGAAAACCCTTTTCTCCTTCGGACTTCTCGGCATTCTCATCCGCCGTTGCGCCGGTCGACTCGAATAGGTGAGGAGGGCATTGGAACCTGAGATCGCACGACTCGGGTTACTACACTAGGAGGCCGAATATGTCATTTGTTAGCGGGGATGGAATGGCCAGCAACCCGGCGCGCGTTGATGTCATGGCACGTCGTTGTGCTCAAAGCATCAATGCTCAATCCTGCGGTGTAGAATTGATCGGATGCGACAGCAGCAGCAATAGCAGCAGCATCTCCCACCACCGTCCGATTGTCTGCGGAGCCGAGTTATGAACCCGGAGTACGAACTGTCATTTTTGTCTCGTGTCAGTTTGGCATAGGAACGCCGCCCGTAGCGAAAGCCGTTGTCTCTGCCGTGGTAGTGGCAAACTCTCCTTCATATAATAAATGATCGAGTTCTGCCGGTTTTAGAGTTTTGGAAATCCCTTGGCTACATTATACAGGAGAATCAACATCACCGTATTCTATAGCCATTTCTCTCCGATCCTCAGTATGCTAGAATCGAGCATCAATCATCTTTACCTGCCGGCTGCCGCGCTGGCCATAGCAGTCGCAGGAGTAAGTAACCGAATACCCGCATTCTGATACCAAATTCTGCCATGCTGACATGCGTCGCAGTGGGTGTATACAGTCTTGAGCAGCCCAATGGCCAAGCTCCCCGGCGATTGGATCACCATATTTACGGACATCCCGTACAGATATCACGTGGTAAAAGGAAACAGACCGCGCTGGGTCCAGAGCCTGCACGAGAAATATGGTAAGCATAGGCAAATTCAAGATCGTCACGGCAGAGGATCTCGTAGTGCTAACCAGTCATCCCACATCTCCAGGCCCCGTCGTTCGCATCAGTCCTACCGAGGCCTGCTTCCAGGACCTGTCCACCACGCGGGAGATGTACCGGGTCAAGGGCGAGTACCTCAAGGGAAAGTTCTACGACCAGCTGGCCAACGGGCAGGTCAGCGTCTTCAGCACCCGCGACGTCGACGTCCACAAGCGGCAGCGGAGGCTTCTTTCGTCGGAAATGTCCGAGTCCAGCCTGCAGAAGCACCTGCCCGTCGTCGAGGCAAAGGTGCGCCTGGCCATCCAGCGCATGCAGGACGAGATGCAGCAGCGCAAGGCCACCGACGTCTTTCACTGGTTTCTCTCCATGGCGACGGACGTCATTGGCGAGCTGAGCTTTGGCAAGTCGTTTGATATGCTCGAGACTGGAGGGGTAAGCATTGCAAACGTATAACACGACATGGTACAAATAGACTGACTTTATCTTCTAACAGAAGAGCGAATATATTGAGAACCTGCAGCAGGTCGCCAAGATCGGCAGTATCATCTCGACATTCCCGGTCCTGGCCAAGCTGTCCAAGTTTGTCCGGATCCCCATCGTCAGCCAAGCAACCGAGAAGCGCCGCAAGATCACTGGGTACGCCCAAGAGTCCATCGAGCGGCACCAGCGCATCGTCGACGACCAGGGGGACGACGCCCAGCCGACCCTGCTCTCGAAGCTTTACAAGTCAGCCGGCACGGAGAAGCTGACCTTTACGGAAGTGCGCGACAATGCGTCGGCTTACATCATTGCTGGATCAGATACCACTGTAAGTCTTCAGCATTATATATGATACGAGCATGACCCTTGCATGAACACACCACGACAGCCCGCTGATTTGAAATACCAACAGGCCAACACGCTGACCTACCTCGTCTGGCTGGTCTGCCGCAACCCCGACGTCAAGGCCCGGCTCCTCTCGGAGCTGCAGACCCTGCCGGACGGCTTCGCCTACGACGACGTCAAGAACCTGACGTACATGAACCACGTGATCGAGGAGTCGCTGCGCATGTTCCCGGCCGCGCCCTCGGGCCTGCCCCGGGTCGTGCCCGCGGGCGGCGCCCGGCTGTCCGGCCACTACCTCCCGGCCGGCTGCGTCGTCAGCGCCCAGGCCTGGAGCATGCACCGGCATCCGGACGTCTTCCCCGACCCGCACCGGTTCGACCCGGCGCGGTGGGATAGCCCGACCAAGGACATGCGCGACGCCTTTCTGGCGTTTGGCGGCGGCAGTCGAGGTACGTTACACCCCACGAGCCACCCCGGTCATATGAGCCCCTATCCCGGGTGTCCTTCCTGATGACTAACCCTCCTGTTGACAGTGTGTCTCGGGCTGCATCTCGCCCGTATGGAGCTGCGGCTGGCGACGGCTCGCTTCTTCACGACCTTTCCGAATGCCCAGGTCTCGACGCTCGAGGGCTTCGGCGACGAGGAGATGAATCCCAAGATGTTTTTCCTATTAACGCCGAGCAAGCACAGGTGCCTGATCGAAGCATGCTAGAAGCATGCAATCAAGCGGCACAGCCCTTTCCTCTCGGTAATAAGTTCATCGTTCCATCAGACCACGGGTTCACGCATTGACAGGACTTGGCATCGTTTACCAATCAATAAAGGGCTAGGCAATTCCGTTTTTCTGCTTTTCTTCTCTCTGCCAATAAGCATGGGTTTGACATCATCTCCTTTTTTTTTCTTTCTGTTTTCTCGGCACTGGATAGATAGTGTCAAGCACGGGTACCATATATTACCACGTGAATATAGACTACCCTTCATCTCGGCTTTCTAAATTCGTCCCACGTCACACGAAGAAAGTGTCCCTTGGCGCCACTTATCTATCTTTTTTCTTTTTTTCTCTCCGGGGGTGGAGCAATAGCAGGTGTGTGCTAACCGACCGATTGCGGATGACAGCCAGCCGCGCAATACGGGCAAAGCCGTTGGGCCAGCCCCCTTTGGGCAGTGGTCGTCTGTTTATTCCGCCCAGAATGGGAGTGGCTTGGTCGAATTCGGGACCCATGGACGTTTCCGATGGCTTCTTTTCCACGTACTGCGCTCACGATTGCGATACCGAGTTCGAAACCGTCTTCGTTTCGTCGCTATCTTTATAGCGCTGACACTGGTTTCACCCGGGCAAGGCTCAATTATCGTAGGCTCGGTAGATGGTATCTTTTTTTTTTTTTTTTTTAGAATTCAAATCGCTTAATTATGCAAATCGCTGTTGTTATCGCTGTATGCTTTCTGTTTTGTTTTGCTGAATGCGGCGCCAAAATAGACCAGTATATACAAAGGAGTGGCTTGCTCTGGTTGCACAAAAATGCTTCTTTTCTTGTTGGCTCCAATAGACATTGATTTTTAATTTTTTCCCTAATCCCTATACCATTGAACCCCCGTATTGACGTGTAGAAAAATTGTATGTGCCCTTGGACTTGTCGACGAGCTCGAGCTCCGACTCGCTGCCGACTGACTTGTTGTCTTCGCGGTCGTGGTGCGTCCGCTTGACCGAGATGATGGTCGTCTTCGTGATGGCCGGGCCGCCGGCCTTGGACCCGCTGAAGGTGTCGAGCGCCATGGACGCGTTGTTGCTCGACCGCGATCGGATGTAGTCGGTGCCGCGCTTCTTGAGGCGCCTGAACAGGCCCGCCATTCCGGGCATGCACGCGCAGATGACGCCCACGTCGAGCTCGACCAGCGACCACGAGGCGAGCTTGGCAAAGTCCATGGTAGAGTTGGTGCTCGCCGTCCATCCGATCAGGGCCCTGAGACGGATCATGCTGCAGATGGTGACAAAGAGACCGACGAGGAACGTAAGAATGATACCGGCCTTCTTCTTCATGTTCAAATCGAGCTTGAGACTAAATCACAATTGGTCAGCATTTGTTTTCCGCTGGAATTTCGTCTGTTGTGACATATGCGCTTACAGTTGCGGAATCGGAATAAAGAAGATGACGAGATCGAGGAAAATGTTGAGCGCCGCGCACGTGTAGGTCTGAGCGTTCATATCGATACACTTTCCAGTCTTCTCATTGTCCCAGCGCTCCCAGGTGTAGTCGAACGGCAGGCAGTAGGTGAGCAGAGTGACGACAAAGGCGACGCAGAAGAGCGCCATGATGCCCATGAGGATGAAGATGTGCTTTCGGAACTGGCGATCGGGGAAAATTCGAAGGTACAAGAGAAGAATCGAAACTTTGGTAATGGTCGACTCAATGACGTACGCGAACTCAGCGACGTAGAAGAGCTGTGACTCAGGTAAGTAAGAGCCTGAAGAGAAGGCGACGACTTCACAGTCAGTAAACATACAATTAGAACAATGTTGATGTGTAGATCGTCGAGTGTCCACATATCGAGGCCCAGGCCAAAGATAACCACTGGTATACAAGTCAGCGCCGGCGCAGAGCACAAGGCATAATTTGGTGTCCAACATACTCAACTCGGCTCCGATGGTGACTGCCGTGAGCACTACCCAAGAGAGCACGATGGCCCAGTCGTCCATGCCGAGGGACATGCCGCCAAAGTATGCAGTACGGGCGAGCAGGCGTCCTGAAAGAAAGAAGGTCGCAAAGGCCCATAGTGTCCAGGCGATGGCTCTGATCGATGTCTGAGTATTCCGTACTTCGGTGCCGCACGTCGCAGTTATAAGCTTCTCGGCCGCTGTTCAATTATGAGCTACACGTCCGAGGCATCAATATGTAGGCCAACTGACCCAAGAACTCGTGTGTGGTGCATGCCGAGTTCAAACAAGTCGTCACATCCGTGGTGATGAACTCTTCGACGGTACTGCAGTTCGCCGATGAAGCGTGCTGGGTGAAACATGAATACTGCAAAGCTATTAGTATTCTGATATCTCATAGAGTGCCAGACACTTCGAGGCGACATACTGCGCATGATGGTATTTGGTCCTCGATGCTCGAGAGGACTTTGACCAATTGTCCGGATCGGGGTTGAACCTCTGCAGCCACGAGAACGACTGCCAGAGCCAGGACCCAGAGGCATACACTGCGGAATAGGAAAGCCATGTTTTCCTCGACTGTTGTGACCGACTGACTACTACTCAGGACCTCGACGTCAAAACAAGCATGATCTGTTCGTCCGGGGCGATATGATGATCCAGCAGGTATAAGTCGGAGCAGAGCAGATCGGAATCACGAAAATCTGGAGGGCTGCGGCGGCGGATCCGTTAATGATCAATCAAATCTTCAGACCGAGCAACTTTCTGGCAGGTCTGGGGAGGGGGCACCATTTGCGGGCTTATGGTACCGAGAGTTCGCTGCGGCAGACACGGCAGATGTCAGGCACAATGGAATCCTTACCATGGGGTTACTGTGGCCAGGATTTATAGACTGGCTTTTTCCGTCACCAATCTGTGCCTGCTGGTGCTCCGCGTATTCGAGAACAACCTTGTATCTAATATAAACCCTGTAGGATTGTCCAAAACAGTCCCCGATGCATCGTAGCTCAGGGTCGGGTCGAACACCCTAACCGTGCCTGGCCCTAGGCCCTCGACATCTGGATGGCAAAAGAGGAGGTAAGTGTAAACCGACCTGTCCGAAATCTGTCAAAAAGGGCTACGAACAAGCCTTTCCAGCATTCTTTGCTGTATACACCACCAAAACTACGAATTTATGAAAGACTTTTAGATATTCGGTATCTCTAAGCAATTTAAATAGAGTCAAGATTCGAGAGGTTAAATTTGGGTATACAAAAAGAAATACTGCTTTGAAGATAGCACACCATACGTGTGTGATTTGGGACATCGGTCGGTTTACACTTACCTCCTCTTTTGGATGGTTCTGCCCTGGATCTAGGGCGAGCTGCTTACCGAGGAGTGCAGGATGAAAGAACGTGGTACAATGAGACCATCGTCCACATTGGTAAAACGAATATGTCCGCGCCTTGGAGAATGCAACGGTGCCCCATACCGCCGGGACAGCCAGGCTGGTTGGGATACCCTGGATTAGTGCAGGAACATGTCGGACCATTCCTCTTAGAACGCTCTGCATATGAGGGAGGGGCCACGACCAGCACGCCACTTCATCCACAGCAAATATGTCCGGCCAACGGGCTGATAGTCAATTCAATTAGTGTAGGGCATGGTGTCGATGATGAGTAATTGGTGGATATTGGTTAGTTTCGCCCAGACTTTGGTGGCGCTCTTATTTTCTTGTTCCCGAGACGATTCTTTTTCCCCTTTGCTGCGAAAGGCAAAAGGCGATCTCAGTCCCGTGGGCGTGGACGAGATCAAGATTGATCCACCAGATTGGAGCGACATCCGATTACCCTTGGTCTGATCATGGCGACGATCTCTGATTCTCTGGGACGGTGCAACTTGTAAGAGCAACAACAGAGGGGAGCCAGAGGGGGCCTGGCCCCATACTGAAAGGCCTGGGAAGCCTCAAATTGATCAATTGATACCGCAGAAATAGGTTGGCGCTACCGGTGGCGGTCCCAAATCTGTGCAGACGGACCGCCCTCCGCGGTCGAAATAATGGATCCATTATCGTGATCCAGGTCGGGGCCGCGTCGCCCGCGAGTCATAGCTTTTTCGTCTACTGTGGTCTCAAGGGTAAGTTTTAGCCTTGCATGAAGTAGATGTGGCTCGTGCTTGTGCAAGTTGTGCAAATATGGTGCTGGGCTGGAAGGTATCGCAGCTAAAAGACGCCCTGGCCAGTACGTGACAGGGGGTCAAAAATTTACGCCCGCAACCACAGTAAGATCTCACCCGTGGCCTATTTAGGTTGTCTGCTTGCCAAACTTCAATTCCCCTGCTGCTAGCAGATTGCCTCTCTGGATTTTAGCATTGTCTTCTAAAAAAGACGTTTCAAGTTCCAGATCCGTCTAAAGCTGGTGTCCAGCCGATGAGATTGAGATTGATGCCGACTGGTCAAGACTAATGATAAGGAGAGCGAGCGTCTCGCGTCCCATCATCATCATGTCGAGCCGGACTCGACCAAAGAAGAATGTTTGCTCGTGCCGCAGAAGCACGACGTGCGTCTCTTGTCTGGGTATAGGTATGCGGAGACTGCCGTACTATGTGCCCTGATCCATAGTGTACATAAGTACTCGTCCCCTGCAACTGCATCCCCTGCCGTTGTTCTCTTTTCCGACGGGCTGCGGCCGAAATTCTCTCGTCCGAATTCCCACTCCGCCAAGTGGCAGGGTACGTTGTGCGTACGGATAGCACGACGTTGGGATATTAGTGAGCCATATAAGTGGAGAATGTGTATCTAGAATTGTATAACCCCTTGCACATGCAACTAACAGTCTAGCCTCTAGTCTGAACCTGAGACTGGCCATCGTGGTCTGCGAATTGGAAATTGCCAGGGCAGTTTGTCGGCGACCTGCAATGGCGAGCATGGTGACAGGCTCGACAGGCTGGGCGGTTAGCTGTCTGGCGGCTTTTGTCCGGCCTAGCCTTCCACTTCCATATCAGGGGCTCCATCAAAGAAGGCATTATTCCCTGAGACCATGTGTCTCGATAGGCCGGAGCTGTTTGTCGAACCACCATCGGTTTTTTTCCCTCGAAGTTTCATCGAGGATCCGTATCGATAAAGAAGTAAAAAGGAGAGAGGCACGCCCATTCACTCTTGTATTGATAGTCAGCCACAAGGCACCGTCTTTGAGTTTGTCCTCCTTGTCCGCGAAGAATATCTTTCACAATTCAGACACAATCGCTCGAAATGGCTGCCGAACAACCAGCAGGCTTCCGCGCCATCGTCGTTGGAGGTGGCCCTGTCGCCCTGACAGCGGCACATGCCCTCTCCCAGGCCGGCATCGACTATGTCATCCTAGAGCGACGTAGTGCCCTGGATACTGATTCTGGCGCCTCCGTCGCCATTTGGCCACACAATGTGCGCCTCTTGGACCAGCTCGGTCTTTATGAGGAAGCAGAACGCACATACATGCCTGTGTTGAACAAGTGCAACCTGAGAAGGGATGGCACCGTGTTGTCGAGGAGTAACATGTTTGAGGCCATCGGTATTAAGTAAGAAGAAAATACCGCTGGAGACCTCGCTTAAGATGCTGACGTAGGGACGTGCAACAGTCATGGTCATCCTTGGATGTGTTTCCACCGCGCCAAGTTGATCAACATGCTATACCAGAGACTTCCGGACCCATCAAAAGTCTTGCTGGACAAGGAGGTTGTGTCGATAGAAAATACTGCCGATGGCGTCACGGTGACAGTAAGTTGTGCTTTTCTTCTTCTTTCGAGTCTCATGTCGGTGTGTTGGTGTGTTGGTGTGTTGGTGTGTTGGTGTGTTGGTGTGTTGGCTGCATCGGCTCTCGCGATAGTTCGCCAGTGGAGCCCACTCTGAACCCTCGATACGTGCCTCCATGATGCAGGAGCTCGAGAGCCAATGCCTCACACTCGATCCTTGTTATCGTGATGACAGTTTGCTGACATCCATCCTTGCAGTGTGCCGACAAAAGCACATACTCGGCCTCCATTATCATTGGTGCCGATGGAGTGCACAGCAGTGTCCGCAGACTGGTGAACGAAGCTTCGGGCAGAACAGAGGAGCCTTTCATCTCCTCCTACCGAGGCCTTTACGGTTATGCCAAGCGCTCGCCTGAGCTCGAGCCTGCGACCCTTTACGAGACGCACAGTGCCAACCTGACCATTCAGCTCATTGTTGCTGAGCAGCAGCAACACTTTCTGGTGTACGAGCGTCTGCCGAAAGCCACACGCGATAGGACGCGGTACACAGAAGAAGATGCTGATGCCCTCGCAAAGAAGTACGCCGATGTGCGCTTCCCTACTGCCAAGGACGGAGAGTTTGTGACCTGGGGTGACATCTGGGCTCAGAAGCAATGGTCGGTGCTGGCCAACCTCGAAGAAGGCATTGTCAAGACTTGGCACACTGGTCGTGCCGTGCTGGTTGGAGATGCTGTCCACAAGATGACACCCAACACTGGATTCGGTATGAATAGTGGCCTGCAGGGCGTGGCGCAGCTGGTGAACAAACTTCGTGCTCAGCTCAAGGAGACGCCAAACCCAGATGTTGCCACGCTCACGCATGTCTTTGGCGAGTACCAGACCGCCCGGTTGGCCAACTCAAAGGAAGCGGTGGAAGTATCAGGGCTGTACACGAGACTCGTTGCCTGGAACAACCCTGTTTGGAGGTTTACTGACCAGTACCTGCTTCCATACGTCAAGGGCGACAACACCTCATTGAACGTCTTGATGTCGCCGATTGTGCAAAAAGGTGTTCCCCTGGACTTCTTGGAGGAGAAGCGTTTCAAGAAGGGCACATATGCCTACCACACTGGGCCTGTCACCGCAAGCGCCGCTTAAGATTTCTGCAAACAAGAAGGAGAGGGAGGAAAACTTAAGCGCAGAAATCGGATGACATTGGACATACCGGATTGTTTTGACGGATATACTTTTAATAGTCCATTTTTTTCCAGTTCAATATACCAAGAACGCGTTAACTTTCTCCGATTTTCCTGTCTTGGTATGAGCTGGAGTAGGTGTGCAGTGAGTGCTGACTGTTATGATTTAATCTGCAAGTCCCGTAACTTTCGGTAGTTTGAAATCAACAAGATGGCCATATTGTCTCATTCCCCAGTCCTGATGGCCTCGGTTCATACTTTCATACAGGGTCTTTGCGTACTGGCTGCCTGCGCCCAACCATCCGAGCTCGGCTGTACGCCAAGTGAGCCAGTCAGTGGCACTGACGCCTACTGGTGCTCTGAAAAGACCAACGGCGATTTTGATCATGTCGTTATGGTCATTTGTGTGGCGCGTGTTGCTCCAGTACAAGGCAGTGGCCCCGCAGATTCTACAGAATGTTCGTAGAGCACCTGGAGAGGAAGCATACGTTTTCATGGTGCCATGCTGCACTGGCACTCTCAGTAAGGGGCCTATGCCATTTTTGGTAATCCCGCACGTTAAAAAGTAAGTGTCTCAGGAGGGTTCCCTTATCCGAAGGAGGGCCGGGGAGGCACAAGGAGGGATATACGTAATAAAATTACCCGATCCGGTAGTTTTTGGAGGGCATTTTGGAGGCTTCCCCTGAATTAGGAGGGCGTTTTGATGGTGTTGTAAGGGATCGGGAACAAAGCCACGATATCGTATATCGTCCCGCAACACAAACCTAACCTAATATACGAACTCTACCTTCTACCTACACCACAACTTCTTAGGTACGGCAGGTAGTATTATACGGGCCTGATCAACCCAAAAGTTTACCTATACGCCCGCTATCCTACCTAGTAGCCATCACAGCTTACTGCAATACGGCAATCGCTGCTGCCATCGCTGCTGCCATCGCTGCTAGTCACTACCAATACAGCCAGCAGAACAGCCAGCAGAACAGCCAGCAGAACAGCCAGCAGAACAGCCAGAAAAATCACACACACACACACACACACATATACATACATATTCACACACTAGGAGGAGCAAACGGGAGGACTAAACGGGAGGACCAAACGGGAGGACCAAACGGGAGGACCAAACGGGAGGACCAAACGGGGAAAACAAAGGACAAAAGGAAGATCGTTCGACCGTATATAGAACGCCTGTATAATCACGGGCAACGGGGACTGGCCACCCCCGTCGTTTGTGATTAGTACCAGACCTGGCCAGTCTGGATACCTACCTACCTACCTACCTACCTACCTACCTACCTACCTACCTACCTACCTACCTACCTACCTACCTTTATAACCTACTCAGATCTTTTTTTTGGTAGAATAACAACCATTTATCGGGGGGGTATACCAGATCTATACAGTGTTAACAGCACGGTACGGTACATATATTTGTGCTCGTAAACCACTATTGATACAGTGTGTAAAACGCTGTATCCAGGGTAAAGTACTTACGGGACACTGTAAAACAGCATAAGACCTGTATAAGACCTGCGTAAAACAGTGTCTTTAGGGTTGTTTTTTACCTAATACGGCGGTCAGCCCCTGTTTTTTGTCATAGAAGTTCCTGCTGATCTTTGGCTCAATCAGCTCCAGCGGCACGTATGCCCAGGCAGATAGAAAGGTAGAGCTCAACAAGCGGCAGTCGTTGCAAGCATCCGTCATGGCTTTCCATTTTGTGCTGTCTTCGGGCGAGACGAAGCCATGCATGTAGGGGCCTTGAAGAACCTCTTGGGTCGGTCTCTGAATGGTGACTGAGATGCCGCCACAATCGCACTGAGCTTTGAGTCTCTCACGACCGTCGCTGCCTACTTGAGGTTCGGGGGCTAAAAAGTGAGCCGCAGTTCCGACAGGATTCGTGGAGTCTAGAGATCGATCACGAATGCTGGGAAGCCATTCGTGGAGGCCACCAGGGGCAGAATCTGTAAAGCAGTGCATGTCGACCGTGAATATGTTCTCATTGTACGGAGAGAGGGCAATGGACAGATACCAAGTATCTTCAGCTTCGTCACGGCCACCCAGATGACAGCCACACGTAGAGCAGAAGTAGTGGTCATACTTGCTTCCCAGTGGATGGTACTTAGTGGCGCACGAGGTCAAGCTGGAAGGGCCGATGAATTGGAGGCTGGTTCTCTCCGGAATCGTGGCGTGAGCAATGGACAAGGCCCCGTGAATGTAGCGACAACGACTACAGTGGCATACGTAGGCACTCAAAGGCAGCACTTCAGGGGGAAGGTCAAGGCCATGCTGAAGAGAGCCACAATAACATATTGCCTTCAATGATGGGATCGACGGTGGCGATTGGATGACGGGAGGCATCGTGACTTTGGGTGAGGATCAGTGAGAAGTTGAATTTGGAGACACGTGAATCAATTCAAGGAACAGGCAGATACAGAGGGCGTCGATGATTGCCTTTACTCCAGCTGAAAAAAAAAACGAATTGACAAGCCAGAATGCGGGGTCGATCCAAGATGCGCCTGCCAACAATCAAGGGTTCAAGGCTCAGTTCAAGATGATACCGAATAGAGAAGGCACGCTAACGAATAAGCCAATGAGGGGAATCTGTCAGTAAGGTCCATTTGCATACTATCTTAGGTTACCTAAGTAAAGGTGGGGTCAAAGCCTTCATGTAAGGCTCCAAGTATCAGGTTGGTTGATAGATGACTGAGAAGTCCCCAGATCAATAGAGAGTCACACAATCTGGTATCTGTTACGCGATCCAACGTCTGTTGCGTAACCTGAACTGTTGGCCTGGCATCGTTGGGACGACGTTACTCACTGCATGATCGGCATCTTAGTTACTGAGCCTCTGTGCTCGATACCCTCGCAGAGTCTAGACATCAAGTCCGTTTGTTCCGGCGCAGAATTTTGCGATGCACCGGTGTATTTAAGAAAATGCCCGTAGGCCAAATAATGAAAATACAAACTCATGCTGCGCTAGACAACTGCCTGTTGTTAGAGAGACGTAGCCTCCACGAGGAACCGCCGTCCCGATCACGAATGGCAACTCATGCGCCCGTCCAATATCAACAGGTACCAATCGTCAATATGCGCCATCTTTGGGATATCTCGTGCGTGAATCAGAAATTTCAAGGTGAAGAGACTGCCGGAACGTGAATAAACACAATATGCCTCTAGGGAGCTTTATAAAACGTGGCCCACCGCGTCAACTGGGAAACCAAAGAAATCTTTTCCCCAGACCTCTCAGCTTAGCCTTTGTATCTTCATGCTTTCTACCATTGGCAAACGGTCGGAGGAAGCAAACAGCGCCATTGTCGCACCCAAACCATTCGATCTCCCACACTGCAACAACCCGTCCCCTCCCTCGAGTTTGCACCACCTCGAGTTCACCAGTTTAAACGTCAAGCAACAAATAAAATTTCGTCGCGCGCGTCTTCCACGTCCAGCGCAAACTTCACACCTACGCCATCTTCCAGAGCAGACCGGAACACTTAACGCGCCTCAAAATGGCAGGCATCGACACCAACATCTCAAATGGCACCTGCTACTGGACGGCAGACAACAAGTTGAGGCAGGACGTCATACCGTGCGGGAATGCTTACAAGAGCGATATCATCTTCTCGTGCTGCGGTGTCGGAGATTGGTGCATGGATCAAGGAACTTGCTACCATTCAGATGGTAAGCTAGAAACTCCCAACTAACCTTGAAATGGTTATCTTGCTAACTGCCCAATGTTGCAGACCATAAGTTCTATGTAGCTGGTTGTACGGACCCGAACTACGAAGATGAGGCATGCCACGACAAGGGCAAGTATGTCACCCAAACTTTGATGCCCCTCACTATTTGTGGCGACGACGTTGGGGATGATTCTGGCGATGACGCTGGAAACAACGACATCGACGACGATGGTGGCGACGGCGGTGACGGTGACGGCGATGGCGGCAATGATGCTCCAGCCGAAATCAAGCTTGCGGGATGTCGTGCGCCGGTGGGAAATAAGCCCGCCCCTGCTTGCACATGTGATGCCAGCAATCCGCCGTTGCTGACATTGACCTCCCCTTATGTACCGACCGCAGTACTCCCGACAGAGCTGGGCGGGAGTATCTCGTTTGTTGGAACACAAACTCAAACCACCGAGTCGACCACATCAGCCTCGAGTACCACTTCCAGAACTCCCACAGCCTCGCACAGTCCGAGTAATCCGCCTATTGATACAGCCACAGTGACGCCTACGCCTATAGCTACCCCTACATCGGTGCTTTCTTCCCCCACAACCACGCTTGATGCACCGGCACCAACGCCCCCTCACGGCTCTCTGTCGTCCGGACAAATCGCTGGGATTGCAAGCGGAGTCGGAATAATCGCACTCATCCTCATCGCCGCTGGCCTAAGATGGGTTCAAGCACGTCAGAATGAACCGGGGAGACAGAAGAGATGGTGGCCTTCGCTGAACCCGCGAACTCCGCGACAACCAGACAGCATCGATCCTACTGGCACTGCCCTGCCGCCCGTCGCAGAGATGCCCGAGTCCCCCCGGACAGTTCCTCAGCGGCCAGCCCGCCCCTCCGACTCGGACGAGTTGCATATCACCAGCCCTTTGATGTCAACAATGCCACCGAATCTTCCCGTTTCTCCGGTTGCACAATATCAGCGTTCGATTTCTCCTCAGGGGCCCCCGCCGGCGCAGCAATACCAAGCTTATAGCCCCGAGAAACACGGCGACTACTCAAGATATTCGTCGAGCCATTACAGCACCGACAGTCCACAGCACCGACCTCAGTACAGTAGCTATGGATCGGGACAACCAAGCAATGGTCATCCCACGGGTCCTCGGCATAATGGCTATGCATTTTCTCAGTCAAACGGTACCCAGCCCACGAATTCCCAACATAATAGCTACGGACCGGCTCAGTTGAACAGCACCCAGCGAACAAGTTCTCAGAATGGTGGCTATGGATCGGCCCAGTCGAAGAATGCTCAGCCTACAAGTCCCCAATATAATGGCTACGGGCCGGCTCAGTTGAACAATACTCAGCCCACAAGCCCTCAGCATACTGGCCATGGATCGGATCAGTCGAACAATGCCCAGCCCACCAAGCCTCAGCATAATAACTATGAACCAGTCCAATCACACGATACTCCACCCACAAGTTCCCAAGAGACCCAGACATCGCAGGGTCAACGGGCCGTTCGCAACCAGCACTGGGTCAACTGTCATGAGCTCGCTTGAATAGGGAAGTCACAACCAGCCATGATGGCTTTTGCATTCGATTGATTTTGGGGAAAATATTGCGAGGTGTTTTGACTTCGAAATTTGCAGGGCCTTTTTATGAGAACGGAGAACGGTCAAGGAAGCATCAAGGCAGTTTTCTGCGCAGGGCTCCAAATATACGTCGCAGGGTCTTCGGTACGGAGGGGCAGAGTGATACCGTATAAAAGGTATAACATGTGCATAAAGTTATACAGCATAAGCTATGCAAACTCCAAGAATAACTTGAACCTCGGAAGACTTTAATTGAGCCCACGTGATCTCGTGTACTGAGGCCCAAGCGTCATGCGTGTCGCTGGGTGCGCTAAACTCGCAACTGCTGAGATTTATTATTGTTTTTTTTTTTCGATGGCCTGCAGCGCGCACAGTCTAGCGCCCGCCCAAAGATCCCCCCGCGATGGTCACCATTTGACAGGTTCGAATTGCATGAGTCGGGGGAAAGACAGCAAGGGTCAGAGTAACAAGAACAATTGTATGGAAAGAGGCGAGACCAAAAACAATGCAATGCATCTTCGATGCATAAACAAATCAAGCGTGTGCTGATGACACGTATTATTTGCATTCAAAGAGGACTCGGCGAAGCGATAGGCAGCCAGCCAGGCCCATCTCAGCACAAACGCGGAAAAAGCCCAGCCACAGGATCGGTGTCGCTTAAGATCATTCGTCTGGAACCTGATCTCAGTTTTTGGCAGGATTTGGCGTTTTTACGGTTCGTAGAATGTTCCATAGAAAATGGCACCAGATGGTGACCAGTGTCTCTTGATCGGCACACTTCAGGCAAAGCAGTTAAAGCACGTTGAAGGGAGCATTAAGCGGTTGTAGCTGAGAAAGCAAAGGGAGGCGTCAGGGATATCTTTCCGGGTAAGCAGCCTCGATGACGAAGAAGTCATCCGTCCATGGATGCGTCGCGACTCTGTTGGGTGAGAGGACGCGTGCGCAGGTCAAGGTCGTCGTTCATAGTGGCTGTCTTTGGGTCATTTCTAGAGTGCGCGGAAGGCCTGAAAGAAGGCCACCCCGGTCGGGACTCTCAGGCTTTTGTCGCGTGGGTAGTTCCCGCCCAAACTTCTTCGTACACGACTTCCAGACTCCTTCTGCAGCACCTACCTAACCTACCTGGAGGGGTACGAGGTACCGCTAAATTCAATTCCCTACCTACCTACCTTAGCAAAGCACTTGAACACCCTACATCTCGTTCCTTTTTCACCTTTTGCATATATTGGTAGATCTCCCGAGTGGTTGCGGTTGTGTCTTTCTAAATTGCTTTTTTTGTTTCTACTCCTCCCGCTTCCCAATGTCTCAGTGTTGCACGTGTTAATCGCAGCAATTGGACCTCTGACTCGACCAAGGTTAGCTTTGGCCACCGACGCGTATTGGGCGTGTCTCGCTACCACAGAGAGGAAAAGCCGCATCTGGCAGTGCAAAGCCGAGCACTTTTTCTGTAACAGTCACTGCCACTCGTGCGGGACCAGCCGAAGAGGAAGAAGAGGGCAGACAAGACTCGTACGCCTCTGGCCCAGGTTCAATCTTGCTTCATTTCCTTGCTCAATTGCTGCCTCAGCGAGCGCAGCCACGACGGCCCATCACCCAACCTCTCTGCTTGCGAACGTGCTTACCTACTGTACAATCGCGGCCCGCAGCCAGAGGACCCCCCGACGCGACGGCGGCTTCTACTGCTCGGGCTTTGGTATCCCACCGAACTTACACACCTTGCCCACCCCCCATCGCCTCACTAGACAGTCCGGCGCCGGGTAGCGATCCAGCAACATGTCGCTCGTGGATGCGAGGGGCATTCGTGATCCTGTGCTCGGTCCCGACGCCGCTCGCGAATCCCTTGCCCGCAATAACACGACCCAGCAGATCAATGACTCCAGCAATGACGAGTCTCAGGACACGACCGCGACGCACGATAGCGACCGCGATCGCGTCTTCACCCCACCAGGGAGCGATAGTGGCGCAAGCAGCGGCCCGGTGCATGCCAATGGAAATGGTTCAAGCCAGGAATTACAACTATTGCAGCTGTCACAGCTAGCTGCTGCCCAGGAAAAGCTGGCAGAGGGCGCACAGTCAAGAAAGAGGACGGCGGATGGCGCGGTCAAATACACCAGAGATAGTATGAGTACTTCTCCCGTCCGCAGGTCTGGGCATTCGAGGAATACGAGTGCAGTGAGCGCGACTTCCACAACCGGGAGCCGCATTGGCGATGTAAGTTGTTGACACGCACAACCTTATGCAGCAGAGAGTTTAACAAGACTATAGCTTTCGTCCGAACTCAAGGCGAAACTGTCATATGCGATGATGAAGGTCAACCATGGCTGGCAGAGCAATTCCATCGACGAAGTGGAATCGCTGGCTTCGCAAGCTGCTTCACCTGTATCCAGCACGTCGACTGTACATGGCCGGGCGGGCGCGAATCCTAGCCCCAGGCTGTCACTGACAGCGATGCGTCACGGGACACAGAGCGCAGGAATCAGTCCCGTTGGGCAACAAGGACCACAAAGACGCGCAAATCAGGCATTCTGGCGCGACACGAATGTCAGCTCCCAGAACCAGTCGGCCTCTCCGCCATCTTCTCAAGCCTCCATGCTAGCTCCCCCGGCCGCCATACAGCCAGGACGGTCTGGCTATCTCAACCCGCGTCGCAATTCCAACGCACGACATACTCCCACTTATCTTTCTCATCAGGCCTCGCCCCGTAGCCCGGCCCAGCCAAGCCCGCTTCAGAGTACGCCCGGAACAGGTACCTTGAGGACGCCGCAGGTCGACCAAATGGTCTTCTCTCCGCACCAAAATGTGAGAGAACAAGAGGCGCTAGAGACTCTCCTTTTCATGAGTAGTCCGGGTAACTCGGCCAACATGAAGCATACATTACCATCCTCAACACAACAAGGACCCAGCAATACCCAAACGCAAAGAACAGCCCTCCCTACTTCCAGATTGGCACCGAGCAGCCAACCGCGGAAAAACCTGCCAACAATACGGCATCATGCCCACGGCTCGGTCGGAAAGCGTGTAGGCTTCGAAAAGTTGCCGAGTAACGTGAGCGAAATGGACGTAGACGACCATTATGGATCGCCTCGAGGAACGCCGCGGCGGAAGACTATTAGTGGATCTCGACCATCTATGTCCGTATCTGCCGGGCTCACTGCACCGTCAAGGCCGCGGCCACAGCTACAAGATGCCGACATTGAGCGTATGCTCGACCGTGTAGCAGCCAACGACAGCTCGGACTCGGAAAGCGAGATTTCTTTGCCAGCTGGCTAGAGATCAGGATGGCTCCAGTACCGTTCGGGATCTGGGAGTCTCTGCCATTCTGCTCTGCATGGGCTGTACAACGATGAAATAATGAAGACACCTGCCTCGGCGTGCCTGTCTTGAGGTTTATCCCTTACGAGGAATCGACTATATCCACGGCGTTTACGACAGCATTGCATTTTATCTTTGAGTTTGTCTCGAGCGTTCGATTTTCAACAATTTCAAACCAGCCGGCGGCGCATACCTGCTTACGATTATGATGCATTAACAATTATTGTTGGGATTTGGGATCGCGCGACACGCGACAAGGCATTCGGTGCACTATGGTGTCGAATGATGATACGATAAGGAATATCCAAGAGGGGATTTGCGGGCTATATATATGGAGAACCGATATTTCGGACCATTTCGAAAAGCCATCCCTTGCTTTCAACTATAAATGGAATGTCTTACATCGACCTGACACACATTCCGAGCAAGACGTGATATGTGTTCATACTTGGAAGGCGTCTAATTCTTAGAAATCCGGAGCGTTTATATCACAACTATGGCGCCAACGACGATTACACACCATGAGGATCTGGACAACAGAGCTGATATTATTGCCTGGTATTTGTCGTGGTCTACTGACCTACAAAGACGCGCTAGAATCCAGGATTATGCTTGCAATCTTGTTTACCTGCTTCGCTGCCACTGTATAGTGGTCAACAATAGCGATAAACACTCCAGGACGGATCGGAAGACGGCATTGCCTCCCCACTCGTTCTTGAAGCTATTCTAGCTATGAGCGATCGACCAATTAGTGTTGGGCAAAGGCCGCCTGGCCAAGGCCCTGCGACCTCGGCACTGTCGCGAATCGCACCAAGCGGCAACCGGAGTTACCTGCCAGTATGACACCGACGGGTCACGGCACAGCCCCGGGCTCTCTAGTAATGAAATCCGCCACAGTCATTGTGCTCAAAGGCCCCTCCACTGCCCAACAAAGACATGTCACCAATTGTGTCGAGCAAGCTGATTCCCTGAACGACGACGATTTTGTACTAAAAACTAAGCTCAGCCTCTCCGCAGAAATGCGTAAGCGCTGCGGTCAGTAATCAGAACTCTGCTATGCATACGCGTATTAGAATTCAAGCGCCGCGAAAGGCGACTAAGTCCGAGGTAGGTTTGATCTATAAGAGGTTGCGTTATTCTCCTCGAGCGACTTGCTGGTTTTGTTCTTGTGATTCACCAAATAAACTCCAATCTGTCGACTGGAATACGATCTAGTGACAACCACACATCGTCACAGCGCCATTCGATCAAAGTTAAGAAGTCAGAGGGCTTTCCTTTCCTTCATCTGTGTTACGGACTTCAATATCCTTACGCAAGACGCACGCAACATTTTTGCGAAACCTCCTGGTAGATCAGAAACCACAATGTCAGCATCGGATTACTATGGCACTTCCGGCTCTGGCGGCCAGTACCCGTCGCAACCGCAATATGGCCAACAGCAACAATACGGACAGCAGCAGCCCCAATACGCATCATCTCCCTACCCCTCACAGCCAAGCTACGCATCCACGGCGCCGCAGTCGTCACAACACCTGGCGCCCTACCCAGCGCAGCCGCAATACGCGCGTCCAGGCTCCGCCCACTCCGATTACCCACCAGCGTACGACAACGGCTCCCGGCCGACCAGCGCACAGCCGGCCTCGCCCTACCTTCCGCCGCGCTCGCACTCGGCCGACCCGTCCTCTTACGGACAGTATCCCCAGCAGCAGCAGTACGGCCAGCAGCAGGCCTACCGGGACCCCAACGACCCCAACGCGCAGGACGGAGAGAAGGGCCTTGGCTCCACACTGATCGGCGGAGGCTCGGGCGCCTTTATGGGCCATAAGCTGGGCAAGGGAAAGCTGGGCACGATCCTGGGCGGTGTCGGCGGTGCCGTCGCCGCCAATGTCATCTCGCACAAGCTCCACGGTGGCAAACACGGCCATCACAACAACGACCCCTACGGCGGCCACCACGGCGGCCACTCGTCGGGCGGGCTGCTGGGCAGCGTCAGCAGTTTTATGAGCGGCGGCAGCAGCCACCACGGCAGCGGCTACTCGAGTCCCTACGGCCCTCCCTCGCATCACGGCGGCGGCCACCACGATGGTCACCACGGACACCACGGACATCATGAACATCATGGACATCACGGAGGACACCACGGAGGACACCACGGAGGCCACCACGGAGGCCACCATGGAGGCCACCACGGTCACCACGGTGGTGGATGGTAAATGCAGCAGGAACCTTTGGGTTTGGTTATGAGTTTATGAGGCACTTGGTTTGGATTACACGGGGCGTACACGGTGTGCACTTTTGAAACTCTGCATCCTACAACAGGATATATATGAGAGAGCATTGATACCAAATATTTTCATTTATATAGCTGAAATACGAAGATGATCTTTCGGAAATGTCATCTCGATTCTCAAAGTACTCTTAAGTCGCGTTTGGGTTCTTGTTTGACGTACCAGGACTCATCGCATGCCCTATTTCTAGCATCAACTCCAACGCATAATGAGCGAACATATCGTGAGCCTTGTCGTTTGTCAACTACGAAATGCGATTCAATTGCGCCGCAACATTCAAAAATATTCGCCGAGACAATACGCAGCAAATCGTAGGCTATCCACACACATGAAGCACATGCGATAACACCAAAACATTAATTGACCCCCTCGTCGACGTCATCATGGAAATCGCGTAAACGCCGCGGTGCGGGCGTCGCTTGAGGAGTTGCAAGAGGGCCAAAAAAGGCAAAAACATCGACACCTGTGTGATTCGAACACACGCTCCCGAGGGAAATGCCTAGGATATCTGATAGATAGCAGGGCATCGCGTTAACCACTCCGCCAAAGTGCCGTGGTTGTTGCTTGATTGGCTGTTGAAACATTTTGGTCTTATTGTTGGTTATGACACATACCAAGTCAGCTGAAGCTTGCCAGCAAGACATGGTGGGGCTCTACGAGGGCATTTTTCATTAGTATTGACAGTGGGGCGAGCTCTATACCATGTGCGAATATAATCACACTGTGTAGTGGTTTTACATCCCAGACCACTGGAAGGGGGCTTTCAAACCACTAAAGCTTCAGATCAGCATACATGACAAGGGTAAAGTATACACTGTAAAGAGGTCGTCGCCCCACTGTCAATTCTTATGAAAAATGCCCTTGTAGATGCGGGGCAGAGCTCTCCTCAACTACAAGTTTTGTCAACCTGGCACTGTATGAGGTACCCTTGAGGAAAATCAAGGTATATATTCTCCATGGTTCTCAGAAAGCAACCGAATAAGACTGAATCTTTGACTGTCTCGCCTAGCTTATGTTGCTCTTGGATGGTTCTATTATGTGCCTTGTTGGTTTACTCGTTTCCGACCAAACGGTTTGTCGCGGATAGACGGATACCCGAAGGATATCCATTTGGGCAACGGATAGACGGATTGTTGGACGGTTGGGCAGTTTCTCGTCTCGAACCGTCAGACCTGGACTAGGTATCCTTCATAATATTATTATATTACCAATAGCATTCATCGTGCAAAGAGTTCTATGAGTACCACGCATCCGTCATCATGATGGTCTACACATTCTTGGTCTTCAGCTCCCACGTTGTTTTACTCGTTTTCAACCAATCGGTTTGTCGCGGATAGGCGGTTATCCAACGGAGATCCATTTGGATTAATGGACGGACGAATAGTTGGACGGTTCGACGGTCTCTCACCTCGAACCGTTGGCCGTAGACTAGTCTTCCATGTTAACTTTCGAAAAGTGGCATCATGCATGCATCCTGTATCATTTGCCGTATGAAGACAGTTGATGGGTATTATGCCTTCACCCTCACGATAGTCTACACGTTCTTGGTCTTCAGCTTTCAAATGCATTATTGGATATCTGCAATTGCCTATTTCGTGTCGCCGGTTAAGTCCCGCCGGCGCAGGTCTATAATTCTATAGTCTAGATGCACTTTCCGAGAACGCCTTCCCACGGCTTCAAGGGCACCATGGCCGTCCGCGGCTTGCTCACGCGGCCCTTGGTGTAGTTGCCGCCCGCCCAGAAGTCGACCTCGAGCCCGTCGGGGAGGTACCACTCGACCTGCTTGCCCGAGTAGTTGAGCACGACGAGCCACTTCTCGCCCGCGGCGCTCGTCCGCGCGTACGCAAAGACCTGCGGGTGCTCGCGGCCCAGCTCCTCAAAGTCGCCGTACACGAACACGTCGGCGTGCTCCTTGCGGTCCGCCAGGCCGCGCTGCCAGAACTGCCACACGCTTAGGTCGTCGTCCGGCGCGCCGGCCCGGGTCTGCGCCGCCGCGTTGACGGTCTCGTAGTCGTCCATGACGCGCATCCACGGCTTGACGTCGGCGTCGCAGAATCCGGCGTTGGCCGTGGCGTCCCACTGCATCGGCGTCCGGGCGTGGTCCCGCGCCTTCATCTGGATGACCGTCCGGCCGTGGTGCAGCTGCTCCTCGTCGCCGGCGTGCAGCTCCTTGGTCTTCTTCCAGTAGTTGACCGTCTCGATGTCCTTGTACTCGTCCATGTCCCAGTCCTTGGGGATGTTGCGCATGCCAATCTCCTCGCCCTGGTAGACGAACAGGGTGCCGCCCAGCGTCGTCTGCATCAGGGCGATCAGCTTGGCGCCCAGGTGGCGGAACTCGTCGCTGTCGTCGGCGTAGCGCGACACGGACCGCGGGTTGTCGTGGTTCTCGATGAAGACCGAGTTCCAGCCGTCGAGCTCGATCATGACCCGCTGCCACCGCGAGATGATGGACTTGAGCTCCTTGACGTCCCAGGGCTTGAGCGCCATCCGGACGTGCGGCTTGTCAATGTCCACGACGTCAAAGATGAAGATCATGCGCAGCTCGCCCGCCTTGGCGCCCACCGTGCGCAGCACCTCTTTCTCGTCGCTCACGCCCGGCATTTCTCCCACCGTGATGGTGTCGTACTTGCTGAGGACCTCACGGTGCATCTCCTGCATGTAGTCGTGCAGCTTGGGCCCGTTGACGTAGTACTTGCCAGCCGGCTGATACTTGTGCCCCTCGCCCAGCACGATCTCGGCGTCGGGGTACCCGGGGACCTTGGAGATCAGGTTGATGACGTCCATGCGGAAACCGGCGGCGCCCCTTTTCAGCCAGAAATGCATCACGTCCCACACGGCCGCCCGGACCTCGGGGTTCTCCCAGTTCAGATCGGGCTGCTCGGGCGTGAAGAGGCTGAGGTAGTACTCGCCCGTGACCTGATCGTACGTCCAGGCCGAGTTGGCCTCGCCGAGGATCTGGGCCCAGTTATTCGGGGGCTCCGGCGTCCCGTCGGCGGCGACGCTCTTGGGCTTCTTCCAGATGTACCAGTCGCGCTTGGGACTGTCCCGGCTGCTGCGCGACTCGGTGAACCAGGCGTGCTCGTTACTGGTGTGGTTGACGACGAGGTCCATCATGAGCTTCATGTCGCGCTTCTTGAGCTCGGCGATCAGCACGTCGACGTCCTCGAGCGAGCCGTAGCACGGGTCGATGGTCTTGTAGTCGGCAATGTCATAGCCCATGTCGGCCTGGGGCGACTTGAAGATGGGGCTGGACCAGACGACGTTGACGCCGAGCTCCTTGAGGTAGTCCAGCCGCGACGTGATGCCCTTGACGCTTCCCCATCCCGACTTGTTGCCCGGGTGAGACTGGAAGGAGGACGGGTATATTTGGTAGACGACGGCCTCCTTCCACCACTGGGGAGTCGAGAATGATGACTTATTGTACGCCTCGGTGACCATGATGATAGAATGGGCTGATCAGAGGTCGATTCTTTTTGCCTGTAACAGAAAAATATGACCAAATTCACTTGATGGATGTTGTGATCGGGATTTATAGAGAGTTAATTGCTCAATAACATGCGACGTGCACTGTCGATTCTCCGAGAATATCACCGGAAGCAGTCGAAACCCCACCGACGAGTCTATGATGGGTGGCTGCTGGGAGCGGTTAGAGTCGCAACACTGACACAACCCCACACTCGGTCTCAAACTGGTATGACGAATGACCATTGATTATAGTGGGGGGACTTGGGCCCTTAGGCCTATCCCATGTAAGTGTATAGCGACTCGTCCATCTCGGACCGAGGTCTAGTCGAGTTGTCAAGACTTGGATCTGCAAGCTGCGTTGGTTCCGACGCTGACTTGTTCATGTGGACTCATGACGGCAAGCACACTCATCAACAATAGACGCCGGACCTCTCTTGGCTTTTCAAAGTGATTCGGGCCACTGCAGCCAACCAGTGCGCAGCTTTCCGCGCCGTGATTGACCATTTGTAGCGTATTGTGCACGGTCTGCTTTGGGACAGACATCCATGGGATCTTGCATTGTTGATGTGCCAGATCAATTCATTGGAAAGCTCCTTTTAGGAAAGAAAAAGATCGTCTGAGTTGGAGAATGTGCTATCTGACCATGACCAGGTTATTTGCAAAGAGGTCTTGCCATACTACAGGGGTCACATTGCTACTACATATTACGACGACCCCCTGTAGTCAGAGTTACAGTTGATGTATATGAACATATCGATCGATCATAATGACAAGCCAGACTTGCCATGAAATCTTTATTCAAGTGTCCGTATTACTGCAGTCTCCGTCCCTTGGTCGTTATTGCGTTTCGACTTTTTCAGGCAATACCAGTGATCGCCTATCCGAGAACAAATACAGGCTCAGTGGATATATGCACAAGATGGCTCAATGCTACCGAATGCACAGGTACGACTGCCGATCGGATGCAGAGGCACTGCCCTGCGACCAATTGTATACTCTCTGGTCATCGCAACCATGTCAATCGTGCTGCGGACTTCGTGTAAGATTGTTGATAAAGACATTTCCATCAGTGATGTCCGCACCTCGTATGTTTTTTTTTAATCTCTATTCGTTATTTTCTTCATCACTTGCTGGTCCGCGACCAATACATGATATCCCATTATGGGCAAAAGTTTTCACCAACGACTTCGCTTGAATAGTCCATGGACGCAGAACTTCATTAGCGGTATAGGCGTCGGGTGTTCGGCTGGTCTATATGTCGCTTTGAACCTCCTGGGTGCAGGAGGCGGTCGTCCCGACTCGGCTCAAGTTGTCCAGGTTGTCAATGCCACTCTATGTTCCGTGTGGTTCTTATCGTCCTCATTCGGAGGCTCGATACTCAACAAGCTGGGCCCGGGTCCGACAATGTGCATTGGCGTACAGACAGTAGGCAGATTTCCTTTAGTGCCAACGTCCCTCCAACCTCTTGCATCACAAAGTATCATGACTTCATGCGCTGGAATCCAACGTACATTGGACACTAAGCTCACTCCAAGCCTTGTAGTACGCTGTATACGTCGGGTCGCTGTGGTACTACGACGAGACAGGCAAGAGAGACTATCCCTTTGCCTCTGGGCCCATCATCGGCATCGGTGCCGGCTGCGTCTTCATCACGGCCGGCTACGTGGCGACCGCGTATCCGGAAGAGAACGAAAAGGGAGCCTACGCCACGATGCTGATGAACATGCAAGCCCTCGGCTCCGTGATCGGCGGCATCATACCGGTCATCATCAACCGCGACTCCAATATCACTGCTGGCGTGCCGCGGTCCGTGTACATCACCTTCATCGCCATCATGGTCGTCGGCGGGCTCCTGTGCTTGTTGCTGCAGCGCCCGCATAAGCTCAAGAGGAAAGACGGTTCTGTCGTGGCCGTGAACCCGCCGAGGGGTGCCTGGGAGGAGTTCAGGGACAATCTGTCCGCCTTCAAAGATCCCAAGCTGCTCATGATGTTGCCCGCCTTCTTTCCGTCGGAATGTTTTCTGGTGTATAGTGGGGCTGTCAATGGTAAGACGGCACTTCTTCGACTGGGAATTTTGACTAACGGCACTCTCTCATAGCTTATTTGAACAACTTGAGAGTTCGTTCACTCCTGAGCTTTATCGCTGTCGTGTTGCAGATCCCTGCCAGCTGCGGTCTGCAGTGGATTCTCGACCACAAGACTTGGGGCAGAAGAAAGCGCGGACTGACTGGGTTAACAGTCGTCTCTGTCCCGATCATTGCGGCTTGGTCATGGGAAATGGTATGCATCCTCAACTTCACGCTCTCTCGTATGCTGCTAATCACGATTGACAGGTTCGAGTTCGTGATTTCAATCGGGCCCAACCACCAACAGCACCTACGGACTGGACAGAACCAAGATTCGGTGGGATATTCATTCTTTTCATGCTGACATGGATCTCTTGTGTACGTCGCCTGCCGTTTTGATATACGGAACAAGCTAACCGTGAAATAGCAACTCTGGCATAACATCGTGTATTACTGGATCGGTTCCCTGACAAATAATCCACGTACTCTCACTCATTACGTCGGCGTGTTCCGCGGGGTGCTCGGCGCTGGTGAGGCGCTTTGCTTCGGCCTCGACTCGATCCAGATTCCGTTCCTTGCAGAAGCCGGTGGCGTATTGCTGTTCTACACCATCGGCATTTCCGTCTTCTACTATCTTGGCTTTTACCACATGGCCGAGACCAACTACGATAAAGATGAGCAGGGAGCTGTCGTTCCAAACCATGTGCTACTCGAGAGAAGTGCCGCAACAGATGTGGATCTGTCTCATGCCAGTGCAGGGACACTGGACTCGAGTAGAATCGAGGACAAGATGGTCTAGAATTCTCGTCTTCGCATCAGCGAGGTGGGGGAGACCTAGTCAACAACTTCGAAGTTTCTTCAGCACTGAATCTTCAGCAGTAACTCGAGCTCCTGTAGTTGTGTCGCACGACTGGTTTGATCGTGGCCAACTGTGCGCAGACCACCATCGAAAGCCAGTTTCAACTTTTGCAGCTGCCGGGACTGCACACTCTGTCCATAAGAGTCAGAATAAGACCATTGAAACCCGTGGTATGGCTTACCTCTTCGATCGTGTCATTTGTGATGTATTTAAAGACCGTCACTTGTCTATCCTGGCCCAGGCGCACGACTCGACCTATGGCTTGCTTCTCAACCGATGGATTCCACTGAGGCTCAACGAGGTGAAGACGGCTGGCCACTGACGTGTCGTTTAGACTGGTTTAGAGCCATATGTAAGCAGTTATTCTTACACAATATAATCTAGAACCTTTACATTGACGTGGAATGTGATAATGAACATACCCCACTGCACCAGTGCCCAAAGTTATCATCAATATGCGGACGGTTGGGTCTTGGTGGAACTGTGACAGCCTTTCTGTTCTTTGCGGCGTACTCAGTGTACCATCAACACGTCGGAATGAGCTTGCTCCCTGTTGAAACATCCCCTCGATGATATCGAGTGTGCTGATCCAATAAGTAAAAATGACGCTGCAGTCGCGGTTAGCATCCACTAAGCTAAGATCGCCCCCGGTAAGGGATCATACCATTTCTCGTCTGCATAGCTTCCCATGACATTGTTGAACAATGCTAGCAGCTTGGATGGAGGAGCTGCCTGAGACCCATTTGGTATCGTGTCTGGCAATGGTTTAGTTACTTCGGCAAGCTGGTTCTTCTTGTCATGAACCGTGCCACAAATAGTGCATGGTTCTGCTGCCGATTGTCCATCTATGATCATTTCGGAATAAAGATTCGGTACACAGCTGCCGCATACTAAACGATCGCAGCTTGTGAGATGGGGTGACTCTGCTGAAGCAAATTGGCCGTTCACAAGCACAGGTGTCTCACAAAAGACGCATGAAGTCTCGGAACCCTGCTCGAGTAGGCTGACTTTCTCCTCCATATTGTATTTGGAAGTTGATGAGGATATCGCTTGCTGCTCGCCGTTGTTGCAGTATTGTCTGAGTTTGAGTATACCTCTGAGTATTGCCTGGCTCGCACCTCGCGACTTTCGGGAGCTGACAGCGGCGTCGAGTGAATTCCTCATAAGCTTGCCAATCGAATCATACGCTTCTCGCTCCGCTTTTGTGAGGTCTATGCGTACTTCTTTGGGGAAAACACCAATCTTTGCCAGATGCGACGCACCGCGACGGATGCAGACAGCTCTAAGGACCAACTTGAGGTTCTCTAGACCTTCTTTCGATACGGCACCAGGGACTCTTGTCTGACCAACGATGTGTTTGCGAAAAGTTGTAGCCTCCTCCAATAAAGGTATACGCAGGAATCTCAGCAAGGAGGCGAGGTCGTCGATAGAATTCTGGATTGGGGTGCCAGTAATACACCACCTAGTGTTAGCAGACAGATTCATGGTGGCTTGGAATTGCTTGGTTGCAGAATTTCGGATGAAATGTGCTGGGACGGTCAGTAGAGAGTACTTGAAACGATGTGCTTTAATCGACTTACCTTCGTCAAGCACTAAGCGGTGCCATTGGAATTTATCCAGTACGCCGCCCCCTCGACCGTAATCTGCGGTAAATGTAGTGTAAGTCGTGAGTACCACATGATACGGCAGAGAACTTGAAACGTTCAAACGCCTCGTAGGTCCGTGGTATTTGTAGTAAGAGATTTTTCCTTCTACTACATGCCTATTCATGTCAGTAAGCTCTTGCAAAATTAATTATTGGCACAAGAGAGACTTACTTCTTGAACTCGCTGATCCAGGTATCCATTAGCACTTCGCCTCCCAAAGTGACACATTAGCGCAAGTTCTCTGCTCCAACATTTGGAATAGAAGAGGTCTTACAGGCAGATGGAAGTATAATCAGAGTACTTCCGCAGGGTATGCGACGAGAAGAAGACTTGGGCACTGGTGAAGATGGAACTTCAGAGTGAACAGCCCCTCGTTGCAGGGCGGAGACGATGACGCATATCATGGTTAATGTTTTGCCAAGTCCCATGTCATCGGCGAGGATGCCACCAGGTGAGTCTCTGGGCACTGGACTTCGTGTACCACTGATTCGATGATGGTATCTGATGAATATGTCAGTGCAAATAGATGTCGTCAGGATTGGTCATAATACTGACAGTGGCTCGCTTCCGAATGAGTAGTGTCTCCTCCAGAGACTATTTGGATCATCGGCTGTTGGCGTCTCTCGATGAAGCATGAAGTTGATACCTTCTTTTTGATGCCTTGTGACTTGGTTAGACCTTGTTGAATATTTATTGCAAACTTTCATACCGTAGCAGTCTTGTTTTTACCAAGTTCTCGTCTATTTCAGTTTCTTTGAGGTCGCTTTGAACCGTGATGTGGCTGAAAATTTCTACTGCATCAACAACTTGTGCCGGCTCGGAAGAAGCGACACTCTTGCTTTCGATCTCTAACATAGTTGACTCCAGCATTAGCGGGCGTAAGATGGCTCCCTCATGTAGCCTGGAGCCTGGGAGTCCGAGATAGTGCGGATTATCATATACGCTATGATCAGGAACGAATCTGGGGTGTTGAAGGAATAATCTCGACTTGGATATACTCCTGCCTAGTGTATCGCGAGTATGTTGTGGACCACATATGATCATGTCCATAGAGCATGTTATCTTGTGCGACTTTGATAATCGGGTGGATGTTGAATGGATAAGACCTTGTTCGAGATCCTCCTGCCTCACGAGGCCGATGCAGAAGAGTGATGAGTTCTTGATTTCGAGGGTCAATGCCCTGTGAGTCTTGAGGTTCAACAGTGCAATTGGTGTGGCGTTTTGGGTTTGTATTATGCAGCGAGATTGATCAAACAATACGTCGAAAATCTTGAAGTTCTCATGATCGCTCCAATGGGGTTTGAGATTTAGAAGATGCTCGGGTTGGATTGCGTTTAGCTGTATTTGAACGTCGCACAACTATTGGCATGTCAGATTTATTTTGCTTCTCAGTCGCAACTTATATCTCGACGTGGACGTTGCACAAACCATTCCAAAACATATTGTATGCCCTTGGTCACATGGAGTAGAGACGTTGGTCAAAGGTTCCTCGGAGTCGGTGCAAGAACCCGACGAGGGTTGGTGATCATCGGGCGACAGGAGCGCTCCGCCGAAGATACCATCGTGTTTCTTGTGTCGCTTGGCCAAGTGCATGCCACTTGAGACGCAGCCCGGCGACAGGCGTTTTGGCGTGAATGACATGTTGCCCGAGAAATGCCAGCGAAGGGTGATCTGAAATCGAAAGTAGTGGTTGATTTCTGATTTCCCACGCACGATGGTGATGTTCTCAGTTCGGGTCCAGGTCTCCAAGAGATACAGGCGGGCTGCGTTTTGATTTGCTCCGCCGACGTGCTTTTACACCGCCACCGTATGTATGCTGCTGCGCCCACGGGTCGATCCCGTACATGCGGGTGACAGAGAAAGTGAGATTCCGCCTATACTAAAACACTGTATTTTTACGTATAATTGTCTTGATTGTGCTACAAAAAACTAAATATTCTTATTCTCGATCAAATTTCGTTTCTAATTATACATATTTCATCCCAACATCAATCATGGTGACCGGATGATGTGCTACGGTAAGGTATAAGTACATATGCTGTTCTCACTTTATTTTGCTCTTGCCTGCCCGTACTATCATGGCGGGGCGGGCAATCATGCATATGTGGTTCGCGCACCAGTTGCAGTTGCAGCTGCCTCTCGAGATACCCCTCCGCAGTCTCGCTCGGAATTTGAATTTGAAAACCGTGACTTCTCGTGGAACCTGAGCCAAGCATGGGCGGGAAGGAGCCAGATGCCCTGGCCTAATATCTTCACGCAACGAAAGCCGCGCAATGGCGACGCAAACGCAGAACGGGCCAGTCTTGGAACGTGAATTCGCCGAGGCTTTGAGCGCCTTCAAGCAAAACGCTCGGCTTTCAAGCTCAGAAGAATCCGATTTCTGCATGACAAGCCTAGAAGAGTTGAAGGATGCGGTGCGCAAGATGGAACAGGACCAAGAAAGCAAGCGGCGCATGATGAATATGAAGCGACTCGACCCGTTCCTCAAATCGATGGAGGAATACGGAAAGATCATTGAGGTCTTTGGGAATGTCAACGAGGTAGTCGCATTCGTATGGGTGTGTCAAGAAGTCATTTCTTCCAATATCTCTACTTCAGCTCTAACCATAAGTTCTAGGGTCCGATGAAGTATATTCTACAAGTACGTATTTTGCAATCCCGAAGCAGCGTTCTCATCCCTGCAAATTTGGTGCAAAGTCTGACTGGCCTCAACAAGATCGCGTCCACATTTTCAGAGGCACTGCATTGCATACTCGATGCTTACCAGGAGATTGGCGAAGAGATCCCTGTCCTGATCAGCTACCAGAGCATGTTCAATGCCAATAAGCACATGCAACAAGTCCTGAAAGATATGTATGTTGACATTCTGGAATTCCACCGGGAGGCCCTGAAGCACTTCAGATCAAAGTGTCAGTCACCAACTTGTACGCCCCGATCTATGGAGCGCTGCTGAGATGATTGATAAGTATGGAAACAGGTCTTCCGAGCCACCTGGAAAGGTTTCATCCTCAAGATCGAACATATCAAGAAGAACATGACACGCCACAAACGACTAATTGAAAGCCGTGCCTCGTTGATGCAGTTTGAGGAGGTACAACATATTCGAAAACGCGAGGAGCGAGAGTTCGAGAAGATGAACCAGTCAGAACAGCTTCGCCGCCATCGCGAGGTGATGCAATGGCTGTCGCCTTTCATGCCGGAGGATCTGCAAGACTCTTACAGGGCGATCAGATCTTGCTATCTAGAAACTGGGCGATGGCTTCTTGATAACCCGAAGGTTCAAGACTGGGTCTGCCCTCAATACTGTTCGAATCCACTGTTGTGGCTCAATGGGATTCCAGGTGCAGGTTGGTATCTTCGATGACTTCCTAGCGATTAAATGCTAACTATCCCGGTTGAGGCAAAACTATTTTGGCATCGCTCATTGTAGACGAAGTCAAGGCAATTCCAGATACCTCGACTGCATATTTCTACTTCAAGTTTCGAGACCGCACGAGAAACACGATGTTGAGTGCTGCCAAATCGATACTGGCACAACTTGTACGCGAGGGCGGCAATGAGGATCTACTATATCAATGCTATGAGAATAAATCTTTCACGGGAGGAGCGCCTCTGACGACCCCGAAAGCAAAGGAGACCCTCCAGTTGGCCCTCAAAGGTAAACCGAAGATAAAATTTATTGTCCTTGATGGGCTAGACGAATGCGAAAGAAAAGAGCGCAAGGACATAACGACGTGGTTCCAAGAAGAGGTGGAGAATATGCCGGTGAATGAGTTTGGGACTATTCGCGTGTTGTTCGTGAGCCAAGACGACGGTGCAGGACGTCATGATTTGGCTCAAGTCCCTGTGATCAAGGTTTCTTCAGCCGATAACAAAGCAGATATACAAGTATTTGCAGAGGACTGGCAAAAGCGAATCCACGAGCGTTTCGGGGACCTTAGGACGGCGGGATTTCACGTTGCTAACATTGTCGTGGCAAAATCACAAGGTACGAACGCCAGGAGTCTCCTTTCCGGGGATACTATATTAATGGAAATCAGGAATGTTCATCTTTGCGCGGCTATTTGCAGAATATCTTTTTGGCCTGGGGTCCACAGACCAAGTCAAACAAGAATTGCAACCTTCGAAATTACCTGTCAAACTGGATGAATTGTACGTAAACCTAATACCGCTGCGCTTCAGAAGCTCATGTGATGTTAAAAGATATGAGCGCATATTGGAGCGTGTCTTAGAAGCTCGCGCGGACATAGTCTCTATTACGATTCGAAAGGTCCTGGGCTGGATCGTCTCAGCGCAGAGGCCATTGAGATGGCGGGAAATCCAAGGAGCCATCTCCGTGGACTTCGATAAGCAAAATGTCAACTATGAGAAAAAGTTCATTGATTCGCCCAATGTTCTCTTCGCATCACTAGTTCAGCAAGAATCGGACGATAATGTCACCCTGGTTCACAGCACTGCAAGAGAGTAAGGAACACCAAGCACAGGACTCACTTTTTGATGCTCTTCAGCTAATAATTATACTAAACAGGTACCTCAAGAGAACAGATTTCATCCCATGGAGGACAACGGACAATTCTTTGGCCTTGTTGAGCTTGGCTTACCTATGTCTTCCACCGTTTGATGATTCAAGCTCCGTCCAAGACATCACGGAATCAATACTGAACGGATTCTACTCGTTTGCAGAATATGCCCTGTCATGTTGGGCATTAGACCTCGAAGCCACCGTGAGCGATGCATCGGAAAGCGACAGCCTTGACGAGTTGAAAGAAACCCTGGAAGTCTTCATGCCTATCCACTGGAAAAATCTTTCAAAAATGCTTCCAGTACCACAACTGCTCAAGCGTAGGTTAGCTCGACTGGAGAAGACGGAGTGTTACCATGACCTACTCCAAGCGACATCGTGGATGAAGATTCAACTAAAAGGCTTTGACGAGAGTGTCTCGGAAGAGCCGCTCAATCTAATACGGGTCATCAGATCGATTCGAAAGGTCTTCGAGCAAAAAGTCAATTCCGACTTGACAAATCAAGAACGTGATATACTGGTTCAATACTACGGTGCGAACTGGTTCAAATGTGCCCGGATCAATTGCTATTACTTTCACGAAGGATTCAACACTGCCAAAGAACGAGAAGAGCACATTGCGCGGCACGAGCGACCTTTCGTCTGCACTGTCACTGGTTGCCACTGGGTCAATTTTGGATTTGCTGCAGAGAACGAATTGCGAAAGCACATGTTCGACTTCCATGGCTTTGATTTGTTGGACGAGAACGAGTTCCCAGAGCCGAGCCAGAACACAGCCACTCGTCCACCTCTCAAACATCCACTCGCTTTCGACTGCCATCTGTGCCCCAAGAAGTTCACGAGAAAGCACAATCTGGAATCGCACATTCGAGTGCATAACAACGAGAAACCTTTCAAGTGCACAGTTTGCGACGAAAAAATGACCGCGACCGACACGAGCGCCTTCACGGAGAGAAAACATCGGTATGTTTTGGCCAGCTTGAGGATGGCACCACCTGGGGCTGTCAGGCTTCGTTTGGAAGAGCAGACAACCTTGCCGACCATCTTCGCAGTCGGGTCGGAAGAAAGTGCATACGGCCGATGATCCTGCAGCAACTACGGAGTAAAATGATTGATACTGGGGAAGACGAAGAGCAGCTAGAGCAGCAGGCGGACTCGCTGCTGAGCGAAGGATCGTTGCCTGCATTTGAAGATTTCCTGAAGTTGTGTGGACTTGGTCAAGTTCAATAGTCTCCTGCCAGATCTGGCATCTGCCTCATCTATTGGCCTGGTTTAAGGCGCGCCTCAGTTATAAGACAGAATTGCTTCCCTCCTGTTCCACGACGCATGTCCGGAACTGTGTTGTTGTAATGTAGTGGAATATCGACGAATTTTTTGTAAGACATTGAGCACTGTTACAGCATACCCTCGAAACATAATGATGCTGCCAACGCAAGATGAGGAGATGTCATCGAGCACATAATTTTACATGACTCTACTTTGTCAGACTGTCAGACTGTACTCCTCTTTACTTTTGTCTTTTCCCACCTCCCCACCTAATTAGAAGTTCCAACCGTACGCAATAGCACTCGCTCTGTGACAGTAACATAGCGAACATCATCACTACTTCAAGTAGCGGTGATTATGTCGTTCCACTAGCGCAACAGTATCATCCTGCTGCTCTGTTTAGTATGGCTCACCTTCGTTTGTTTTTATGTCCCTGGCGTTGGATGTAATATGTACCTAAGCTACAATGGTAAAGGCCACGTGATCTGCTCAGACAGGAGATTCAAATTTCAGAAAGTAGGCAGTGAAGCCCGAAGAATAGCCAGCGAAATTGGTCCAATCATACAAGGCAGCAAAGAGAGGCCCCCAACGACATTTCACAGCAATTCACTGCAAAGTGCTGTGCTGGTAGTATGTATGGTGCATTGCGCTACACAAAACCATTTTCGTGCTAGTGGGTTTCCTGAGGCTAACGAGCTCTTTTTGCTTCTGGCGATGGGAGCTGCTCATTTACATGCAGAGCTCAACGACGGTCAGACCATCCTCTATTATTTACCTTCTTGTAGTCAGATCTTCACTGCATTCCCAATATCACTAAGATACACAAGAACTGTGGTTAAACCTGGCAAACTAGTGGTGTGCGTAATATACGGGCATGTTTACAACATGAGGGACAATTGAGGATTTAACAGCCCGTCTTAGTGCAACATCGTGGTTGATGATTTCATGGCGGGTTTACTCGCGAACTTGCGGAATTGATTTCCGGCTTGGTTAGGTAAAGCAACCAGACCCCGGAATTCCAACAACGCACGCATCCGAAGAAATCATGGACCCTTAATACCTGTGAAGGTAGAAAAGAGGGAGAGAGCTCGGGACAATATGATGAAGTGCATCTCTCCGACGTCCGGCCTAGGCGCACTCAGAACCTTTTGCCAATCCACCCCACCAACTCCGAACCAGGCGCCTCCTTGGGCTGCCATCATACAGCTCTTCTGCACGGATGCTCGGCCCTCTATTCCAAGAACACGGCACGCACTGAGCAGCAAACTCCGGACGCAATCTTTCTTAACCCTCTCCCCCTTCACTTCCCCCTCCTCGTCGCCACGAACCATTAGAGCCGCCACGATGCCGGACAGGAAAATGTCGACGAACAAGATGGAGCCCCCTCCCCCGCCGCACGTCAGCACGGCGGGCGACCTCGTCGAGTCGGCCAAGCGGGCCGCGGGGCAAAAGGCCGTGGCCCAGCACCTGCACCCGTCGTACACGCGGATCGGCATCGGCTCCGGCTCGACCATCAAGTACGTCGTCGAGGCCATCGCGGACCTGCCGCGGGCGCAGACGGACCGCATGAAGTTCGTGCCCACGGGCATCCAGTCCCGCGACCTGATCCGCGTCGCCCGCCTGCCCCTCCTCGCCATCGACGACATGGTCATGGAGGCCGAGTACGAGGAGGGCCAGCAGTACCTCGACGTCTGCTTCGACGGCGCCGACGAGGTCGACCTCGAGCTCAACCTCATCAAGGGCGGCGGCGGCTGTCACTACCAAGAGAAGCTCGTCGCCGTCTCGAGCAAGAAGTTTGTCTGCGTCGCCGGTAAGCCCTTTTCTCTCTCTGTCCTCTCCTGCATCAGGGCCCTCGTGAAAGTATTGTACTGACGAATGCATTGTGCCTAGACTACCGCAAAAAGGTCGACCGCCTGCTGACCAACTGGGTCGGCGTGCCCATCGAGGTGCAGCCCCTGTTCACCGAGCGCGTCCGCCGGCAGCTCATCACCATGGGCAGCATCAAGCCCTTCATACGGTCCGGCCTCCCCGGCAAGGCCGGCCCCATCGTGACGGACAACGGCAACCACATCATCGACGCCCCCTTCCCGCCCCTGCTCCTCAACAGCGAAAAGGACAAGACGGACCCCTCCAAGGGCCTGTGGACCGTCGACGAGCTGGCCAAGCGCCTCAAGAGCATGCAGGGCGTGCTCGAGACGGGCCTCTTTTCGGGCCACAACGGCCCCGAGTCGAGGACGCTGCTCACCGACGCCGAGAAGCCCATCATTGTCTACTTTGGTATGGCCGACGGCTCGGTAGAGACGAGAGAGGCTCAATAGACGCGGGCGGCTCCCAAGGCGATTGGCGAAAATGGGCAATGCAAGGGATTATAGACAAGGCAGTATAGACAAAAGTCTTGACCCTCCATTATTTATGCCAACAATCTAGCTAATGAAACAAATAAAAATCGAAAAATCGAAAAATCAAGACGAATGCAGATCCCAATGCTTGTGTATAGCTATCGTATTGATTCGTCCAGTTCATATCTCAATTGCGCTGAAGCGAAGGCGTATTACATATACTAAATTCCATATCGGTGTAAATGCCCCGGTAACCTCTCCCCGTTGGCTTCGTTCATGCAATGCGCAGCGTCGTGTGGCCTCCCAACCATCGTAGCTGCTTTCGTATATCATACAATCTCTTGGATGAATCATGTCGTGTGGGGCTTTGTAAGCCTCCGTATCATCCTGTGTGTTTGACCTTGATCCGTTGTCTGTGATACACGTTTTTTCGGAAAGGCTGTCGATTTAGGGGATATCTTAGCATGCGCAGCCCTCCTGTTGCGTGGTCTGGGTGTTGGTCTTGACATCGATCACTGTTTCCCATATTAGCCAACTGCCGAGCGCAATCGTATCCGCGCGTGCAAGAATTCGGGGCACACGTACTCTGAGAAGCTGCCTGTCCAGCAGCATCAGTGCCTTCCATTCCTGGCAGGGCCTGTGCTATTCTTCTGAACAGAGTCTTGACATTGTGGCCGAGCTTTGCACTCGTCTCAACGAACATCAGGTTGTTCTTCTTGGCCTCGTCTTCTCCCTGCTGTGTCGTGACCTCCCGCTTGTCGTTCAAATCAGTCTTGTTGCCGACTAGCACGATAATCACATCGTTGCCTCGCTCGGCCCGGACGTCGTCTATCCACTTCTTGGTGTTTTGGAAGGACTTTGCATCTGCGGGAAGAAAAGCAATCGCGTAAGCTTCCACTGTGTTCTGCGCTGGAGCAGGGTATAGGGTGAATGCAACATACTTGAAATGTCGTATACCACCACAGCCACGCTCGAGTCTCTGATGTACGAGGGGATCAAACTCCTAAATCTTTCCTGTCCCGCGGTGTCCCAGAGTTGCAGTCGTACAGTCCGGTCTTCGAGGTACATGGTCTGTAGCGCGCAACGTACGTGTTAGTTTCTGTGCTCAACGCTGACCGCAACAATCGGTCCCTTCTCCTCAAGGTGCAGTGATAGTGGATGCTTGCCTTGGAGAGGAAATCGATGCCAATGGTGGCCTGGTACATGTTGTCAAACGAGTCGTACATGAACCGCGTAATGAGCGATGTCTTGCCCACTGTGAAGCGTCAGCGTCAGCGGCTGTAAACATTTTGTACAAGGGGCCAAGAGTTGACACTCTGGCGCGAGATCGCATACCGCTCTGTTCGCCGAGGAATACCAGCCTGCGCAGATGTCAATGGTTAGCCATCGCAGTCATGATACCGAGCTCGTTCTACAGAGCCAAGAGCTCTAGAATTTGGGTTGCGTTTACTTGAACTTTTTGAGGGGGTTGCTGTACGACCCTCCTGTCCCAGCTTGAGCCATCTTAGCGGTTGGATTCGGGAAGCGCGTCCGTGTCAATGTCGAGGCTCTTTCTTGTGTGTGCAGAGGCGAGGCGGGAGAACAATGGAGCAAGCAGACGGGCAAAGATGTTCTCTCAAGTCGGGATCGAAGCTTGGATAACGTCGGACTTCTGGTGGACGACGGGGGCGGGATGCAGAAAGGGGGCGCGGCTCCGCGGTGCTGGTCCCTCCCAACTAACGGGGACGTCGCTAAAGGCGGGTTGGTTCTGGGGTCGGGGTCCCAGCTACTATCGACGGGCGATGGTGTGGATCATGTGTTGTTCAATGAACAAGTGGAAATATTGGCGCCACGGCGTGAATGATGGCTTTCTGCTACGTCTAATTGTGTAGTTGGTATGTATTGGCGCATCAAAGGAAAGAAGTCAATGAGGTAACTCAATGGAGGAAGAAGAAAAGAAAATATGATTTATACTGTCAGAAGGTCAGATCAGAATCGAGAATAGTTGTCAACTCAAAAATTCATTCCTCCCGGCAGTGACTTCCGTCCTTGCAGCAGCATGCGGCGGCGGTCTGTCAATACTGGAGACAAGAACAGCGCATAGACGGACCCAACATTGAACACACAGCTGCTGTCTGTAGCCTATGATGGCGCTGTAAGGAAGGACCCTGGGCCCAGCCGAAAGCAATCACAAGCCGAAAAAAGGCCACTTCAATCTTTGTTCGGCTGGCGCTGATTTGAAGCTGGGTCGGTATCGATTTGGCGGGCGCTGGCAGGTGCCAATAAAATCCAGGCACCATTTCCCCGATAAGAACTTTTTTGGCCTTATCATCCCTGCCGTATCGAAATTTTGTGAAAGTTTGGCCAAGTGATTGCAAGTCCCCGCCAAAATTTGGGGGAACCGAATCTTTTACCAAAGCAAGCCGCCAACCCAGAACACCACAACACATCACAATTCTGCTGCGACTCCAAACGACAGCAGATCAACATGCCAGTCATAAAACCCCTCGCAGGGTCGTCGACGGATGCCCCGGCGACCTACAAGCAGCCCTCCAGAAAGGGAAAGAAGGCGTGGCGAAAGAACGTCGATGTCACCCAGGTCGAGAAAGGTCTCGAGGAGCTGAACGAGGAAATCATCAAGGGGTTCGTCCACTCCAGTTTGCCCCCTCGCTTTGAATCTAGGCTGACATGATTTACAGAGGCGTCGTAGCAGAGCGGGACTCTGCGGATCTCTTTACACTTGATACCGTCGGCGATTCAGCAACTGCAAAGAAGTTCCCCAAGCACACCGCGAAGAAGCTCAAGTCGGACGAGATCTTGGCTGCGCGCTCGGCAATTGCACCTGTAGACTCGCGCAAGAGAGCTGGCGACAAGACCACCGATGGAATACTTGCGCCCAAGCGACAGCGCACTGGATATGTTACGCAAAAGGAGCTTGCCCGGCTCAAGAAGGTAGCCGACGGTCACCACGAGGACGATATTGAATTCTCAGAGACTGTATTTGATCCATGGGCTGTTGCGCCTGAGCCCGAAGAGAAGAGCGAGCTACACGATACCCGATTCGACCCAAGGAAAGCACCAAAGTCCCTTACCGAGAAGCCCATTTCACTGGCAGCAAGTGGCAAGCGGATTCCGGCTGTCGCAAAACCTACCGGCGGCTACAGTTACAACCCGGCCTTCCCAGAGTACGAGGCGCGATTGGCTGAAGAGTCAGAAAAGGCGATCGAGGCTGAGAGAAAGCGCCTTGCTGAAGAGGAAGCCGACCGTATCAGGATGGAAGCCTCTGCACGGTCCGCGGCAGAGGCTGAAGCTGCCGAGGCTAGGGCTGAGCTCTCCGAGTGGGAGGAAGACTCGGAATGGGAGGGAGTTGCGAGTGGTGGCGAGGAGCTCAAGGTCTCGGCCAAGCGACCTGGAAGAAAGAACCAAGTCCAGAGAAACAGGATCAAGAGGCGCAAGGAGGAAGAGCGCCGACTGAAGCACGAACAGAAGACCAAGGTCAGGAAGGCCCAGTTGGAGCAGATCAAGGAGATCGCCAAGATGGCGTCCGAAAGGGATCTGGCCCGCGCCCTGGACAAGAAGGCGGAGGAGAGCGACGACGACACAATGGACGGCACCGACGATGCTCTCCGCAGAAAGCGACTGGGCAAGTTGAACTTGCCGGAGAAGGACCTCGAGCTGGTGCTTCCGGACGAGCTGCAAGATTCCTTGAGATTATTGAGACCCGAAGGCAATCTGCTAAAAGACCGGTATCGGAGTCTCCTGGTGAGAGGAAAGCTGGAGAGCCGCAGGAGGACGGTGAAGAAGCAGGCCCGGATGAAATCCACAGAGAAGTGGACATACAAGGACTTCAGAATATAGGCCGGGTTCCATCGGGGGCCTGGGCTGCCTGGATCTGGCAAATGCCTCATATAGTTTATTTAAATACCATAGCTGTCAGACCCAAAGAAAGAAAATTTCGGAATTGAGGATCTGATAAGCATTATCTCTGATCTGGACCACTGATAACGGGTATCTGGGCATTCTGATCAGCCTTATTGTTTCTTTTGTTGTGCATGATGGTTGAGTGAGTCAATTCGCCGCCTTCGCGACGCGAGATTTCCGTTCTCGTAAGAAAAGGTCGCCAGGCGCCGCATCAGCTAGGTAGTAGCTAATAAAGCGCAACACCAGTCTGAGCTGACGGACCGTTTTCAGGAGCCCGGGAGCCCGATACGAAGCAAGAAAAAACTGTGGCCAGGGTATTGGTCCAAGTCTGCCACACTTTTTATACAGTTGATTGAAAACTGTAAGCGAAGCAATGTTCAAACTCAAAGCTCTTGCTCCTGAGCCCTACGGATCGACACCTTTAGACAATAGACTGATGTAGCATAATCCATCTCCATACCGTCCGTCCCGGACGAACCGGTACCTAGCAGCACCATGAACTGATGGAATCGATAAGCCTGCCTTGCTCTTATCCTGAACTAAAAGCTGCGGTGCTGCGTGTATGTGCCATGTATAAGCAACCCCCCGGCCGTGGGAGTGGATCATGGACAGCTTGGTTTACGGCATCGATACGTGGGAAGGCCCGACAATGCCTTAGCTTATGACGCACCACTGCCCAGATCGACAAGAGTCGAGACAGCTCCAGGCAATTCTTCTGTGCATGGAAATACCTTCAGCGCGCCGCCTTCCAACAGACCACCCCTACCACCCCGGCACACGCCAATTGCTCTCACTCCTACACTACTACACACGCCCGATTTTATCTTAGATTCTTTTGCACTTGTACGACATGCGGTCACTATAGTAGAATCACGTTAACCTGGTCGTCTTCTATCTTTCAACACCCCGACTGCCTCAATGCCTCCTCCTCAACCAGGAGCGATTGTGGCTCGCGTCTTGCGTAGTCGAGGGCCGCAGCAGTCTGCCGCTGCCATCTTCGGTCCGCGCTTCACGTCGCCGTCGCAGCCCACGAGCTCCCTCGTCTTCCAACACGTCCGTCGCTTCACCCAGCCCACCAAGAGGCCTCACAGTCAACAGCAACACGACAATGCCACCTCTGGTCTTTATCCCTCGAAGCTCGCCTCGAGGGAGCTGTCGGGTGCTCCCTTGCCCCAGCGCCGGTCCTTCCTCCTAAACTTCATGTACCGCTCTGCCGCTGTTGTCGGCACCGGTGTCGGTTTTGTCGGCTTCCTCTTCGCCGCCTTCTTTCTCTACGATGCGACTACCTACAAGGAATCCTCCGATTTCAGCGAATGCCGCGTCTCCGAATATGCCCTGAACCCTCGCATTGGCGGCCCCAAGAAGCTTCCGATCGTCGACTCGCTCCTGGACGATGACGACACGGAGGAAAAGGCAGCTCAAAAGACAAAGCCCCGGTTGGTTATTCTCGGTGGTGGCTGGGGAGGTGTCGCCATGCTCAAACAGCTCAACCCCGACGATTACCATGTCACTGTCATTAGCCCGAAGAACTACTTCTTGTTTACGCCTATGCTGCCTTCCGCAACCGTGGGAACATTGGAACTCCGAAGCTTGGTCGAACCGATACGCCGAATTCTCGCAAGACTCAGTGGCCACTACATACGCGCAGAAGCTCAAGATGTCGAATTTTCGTACAAACTGGTCGAATGCTCGCAGCTCGATGCTCACGGCAATGAGATGAGGTTTTATGTGCCCTACGACAAGCTGATTATTGCTGTTGGATCCGTGACAAACCCTCATGGTGTCAAGGGCCTGGAGAACTGCCATTTCCTCAAGGACATTAACGATGCCCGGATGATTCGCAACCAGGTCATGAAGAACCTCGAACTCGCTTGCTTGCCTACTATTTCGGATGTCGAGCGCAGACGATTGCTCTCCTTTGTGGTCAGTGGTGGTGGCCCTACCGGCGTCGAATTTGCTGCCGAATTGTTTGATCTTCTGAACGAGGACTTGAGTGTCAAGTTCCCCAAGCTCTTGCGAAACGAGATTTCAGTCCACTTGATCCAGAGCCGCAGTCACATTCTGAACACCTATGATGAAGCGCTCTCCAAATATGCCGAGGACCGGTTTTCGCGCGATCAAGTCGATGTTCTCACCAACTCTCGTGTTCAGGAAGTCCGACCCGACAGGATCATCTTCAGCCAGAAGACGGAGAACGGAGACCTCGTGACAAAGGAGTTGCCCATGGGATTCTGTTTGTGGTCTACCGGTGTATCGCAGGCTGAGTTCTGCAGACGGATTGCGGAGAAGCTAGGCGATGCTCAGAACAACCGTCACGCACTGGAAACCGACACCCACCTTCGTGTTGCCGGTACTCCTCTTGGCGATGTCTACGCGATTGGCGACTGCTCAACGGTTCAAAACAACCTGGCCGATAACATTGTGACTTTCCTTCGTGGACTCGCCTTTAAGCATGGAAAGGATCCCGAGAACCTCGAACTCCACTTCCAGGACTGGCGTAACGTTGCTATGGATGTCAAACGTCGTTTCCCCCAAGCCGCCGCCCACCTCAAGCGTGTTGACAAGCTTTTTGGTCAGTTCGACAAGGACCAATCTGGCACCCTTGACTTTGGCGAGCTTAGAGAGCTTCTAGGACAGATTGACAGCAAGCTCACCTCTCTGCCTGCCACTGCTCAGCGAGCCAACCAACAGGGTGTCTACTTGGCCAAGAAGTTCAACAAGCTGTCCTCTTCAGCCTCGGCGCTGAACGCCAATGAAATCCGCGACGGTGACCTAGATGAGGCTGTCTACAGCGCTTTTGAGTATCACCATCTTGGCGCTCTTGCTTATGTTGGTAACTCGGCTGTCTTTGACCTTGGCGGAGGATGGGGTCTGACTGGTGGCGTGTGGGCCGTTTACGCCTGGAGAAGTGCGTACTTTGCGCAAAGTGTAGGCGTGAGGACCAAGTTCCTCATGGCCATGGACTGGATGAAGAGAGGTCTCTTCGGACGAGGTATGCAATCCCTTTTAACTTCACATGACACAGAACATCGATGCTGACTCTTGCAAAGACCTGGTGAGTTTTTAAAATCTAGAGACGCATGCAAGTGCTCGACCGCACTTTGCAATCTGCAAAAGATAAATGGCGTTGGCGTTTAGAGGATATCATTGTATGCTGGATGCTACGGCGTACAAGGTGCAAAAAACGTAACAGAAACAAGACTTCACTTTGTATATATAGAACATATGGATATCCTAACGAAATGACGACCAATCTAATCACTTCAAAGAATACGGGCATACGTCAGTGAATGCTTTCTATCGTGGTGGTCTATCAAAACAACGCAAGAGCGTTCGGCGGCGATGCCACCAGGCCCGATATGTTGAGAGGTGCGGAGGTGAGCAAGAACGAATACCGACCGACCTTGGCGCAATGTTCGCCCAATGCCTTCAAGTTCCACAGCTCGCCGATGTTTAAGCCAAACATGTTGAGAAAATACATGTGCAACACTACGAATGAGCGTCAGCACTTTCGGCGGAGCAAAGATTTATCTGTCCAAGACTTACCGAGATCTCCAAAGCCCCCGATCGTCCCATCTGGCTTCTGTGGAGGGAACACCTCAAAGGCGAACATGTCGCCGGCCACGGCGGCAAAGTGCTTGTTCCAGAACCACTATCAGCAGACAGTCAGCTAATCGATCAGCAAGCTCGAACGGGCGAAAACGCCCTACCTCGGCACTTTTCTCGTCCCCTTCGACGCCGACCATGGCGCCCTGGCCTTTGACCATCATCTCCGTCTGCTCATCGCCCGTCAGACCCTCGAAGGCCTCAGCTATACCCGCCCTGACAAGCAAGATATCGCCCGCCCTGAGCTCCGTGCCCTGCGCCGCGGCGACCTTTTCCAGCTCGTCCGTCGTGATCACGTGTCTGGACATGGGCTCGTACACAATCCCCCGCTCCTTTGCGTACGCGTAGTAGTCGAGGAGGACGCGGCGGCCGACGACGCCGCCGCGCGCGTGCCACCTCTCGAGGCCGGGCAAGCTCTTAGCCGTATCCGGGTTCGACAGCCCCGCCTTGCTGGCCACGAAGCCGTTGTACGTCCGCCCGCCGGCGCCCGCGTGCCCGACGTGGCAGAACCCGTCCCACTGCGAGCTGGCCTGCGTGTTGAAGCTGACCTCGTCGTCGTGCACCACCAGGCCCGCGCACGCCTCGGGCATGATATCGTCGGCCCACGAGAGTACGCGGTGCGCCGTCGGGGCGCGCGGGCCGCCGGCCGCCCGGACCAGGTCCAAGGACGCGTTGAGGGATACGGAGACCCCGTCCCGGGCCTCGGCGTAGGCGGCGCGGATGCGCGCCGGCGTCAGCAGGTTCAGGCAGCCGAGGGTATCCTTTTGGCCGTCCTTGTCGCTGTATTTGAGAGGAGAGGGGGTCAATTTCGGGCCTGTCAGACAATAGGGCGGCTTACAATAGACCCCAAGCGCAACCCCTCGGGAAGCCCTCCGCCGCGGGCAGGGAGTCGAAATCCGGGAGGTCGCTATAGCCCGTCATCTTGTTGTGCATCACGATTGGCAGCGATTGACTGAGAGCAATCAAGATATATCGCCTTTATATACTGCAACGTGCCAAGCCATTATTCTATTATGCTGCCTATTCGGCCGTTTTTCCTAACGCCGTAGTCTGCAGTAGCGCCCGTCCATGTCAGATCATAGGGAACATAACGTTTACAGCTGTGGGGCGGGTATCGTGGGTGAGGCCGCGATAGTACACCGTCAGACTGCAATACATCCGAATGGAACTTTTATTTCTACCTAACTAGATCGGCAGGTTGGACTAATCGTCCTCCGCACACACCATAGAACGCCTCGCAAGATCGCGAACCCCCCCGCCGTGACTTGCACTACTTGGGGCTCACCGAGAGGTGTGAGGGGCTGAAATACATATTTATGGGATACCAGGTTCCACGAGACTCGCGTGTCTTGGATTTCTGGTCGGTATGCATCTCGAACAAAGCGCTGCTCAGCCGTTTGGGGTGCGGCAGTCTCGCCCATGGGTGTGACGAAGGAAGCACGACATCTACGTAACTAAAAGTACCGGCGATCTTTTCGATGGGGCATAATTCTGATACCTAAATGTGCTTGATAAATTCGAGGTATTCCAGGTTCTTGGACCTCGATCTCAGCTTAGCAGCTTTCAATCATAGTCTCTCATGACCATTGCCTTCCTTGAGCGGCTCTGTCACAAGACTTCTCTCACCCAAAATCATGTCCCAGCCAAACAACCCGCCATCTTTCGAGATTGTCTCTTCGGCACTTGGAAGTTTAAAACAGCACGAGTCTGAATATTTTCACGGCACGCAGGATCATCATGCCTTGACATCCTCTGATCTAGAGGCACCTACTGGCGGCGGTTCCTCTTCATCGCCACAAGAGTCGGAGAACTACTTCGATGGCTCTCCAGACGTTGAGATCGAGCAAGAAGCAGATGATTCGTTCCATTTAGTTACAATATTTCGGGCAAGCACGGATCACCAGCCACCGGACAAAGATCTTCCTGGCCCGACGAATGACCAATGGAGTTCATCATTTCTTACTAGAAGCAATCTTTACATCCTCATGGTCGCGTTGACGATTGTCATTGCTGGCCTCGAGGTAATTTTGGATTGTTCCTCGGAAAAACAACGGGCTCGCCTCAAGCAATGTCTCTCTGCAATATCTATGGACGTATGGGCCATCAGCAATTCTCACATCTATCAGTGCTATTTGGGGTTGCGTCGAGTACGAGGCAAAGGCTATTGCACCATGGCTTCGCAGATACAAGCGCAGAAGTAAAGACTTGGAACACCTTACACTGGACTACGTCTCGATGAACACTTTAGTCGTGCCCTTCCGATCATTGGCTCGCCGCGACTATTTGGTCGCTGCTTGTGGAACCGTATCGATGTTGTTCAGGATCATAATCGTCATTAGCTCCTCGCTGATAACATTGACGCATAATACCATCACTCAGCCGGCTCTACTTAAACAACGCTTTGTGGATGACCGATCGCGCATTTCGGCGACTGGAGCAGCGCCACTCCTGAATGTCATAGGACGATATCAATACGACCTGCCGTGGCCTGAAGGTACCTCAGAGGATTTTGTATACCAGTCCATCGAAATACCTTTAGAAAACGTCACGGAAGTTCGAGCCTTGGCCACTGGTCTTTCATTCACCTTGGAATGTCAGCACGCCATAGCAGAAACAGTTGTCCTGCCTGACAGCGGCCCAGAAGGTGCGAAAATCGGCCTCAGTTTCCGAACTCCTGATTGCGGGTTCAGCATCTCGGACCCGATTCTTCTCGGTGACTGGCAAAATGGGACGGAGGGAGCCCAATATTATAATTTTGCAGATTTCGGAGCTGTACGGTGCATCGATGGACCTGGATCCGGCGACACAGATCGACGACTAACTTGGATTATTGGCTCACTGAACTACAATATTGACCACGGCACGAAGAAGTTGACATACAGTTGGACGAACACAACAATTCAAAGCCATGTCTGTCGACCCATCTTGGTCATGAGTGACGTTGAATTGACCAGTCAGAGCAACGGCCATCTGCAAGTCTCTCTTGCAGAAGACCCGCGAAACAGATCACTTGATCATGTCCAGGCTTGGGATATCGTGGACCACATTCTAAGTAACACCATACTTGATCCCAGCTCACGGGGAACAACCTTCATAGTGACAATTTCCGAGTTCAATCCCATGCATGGGGACTGGGATTCTATGACCCAAAATATTGCAGCAATCTTCAACAAATCCCTCTCGGAAGAGGCTTCAATGTTCAACTTTTCCTTGGTTGACTCCGTCATGCAACAATTTTGTCGTTCATATGCCATATCTCTCATCCACAACACCCTGGTGGAGTCGGCGAATAGTCCCATTGTAGGCACTGTCAAATTTGAGCAGCAGCGACTCGTCGTCCAAACGCTCGCATGCCAGGTCATGGTCGGACTATGTTTCGCCTCAATGATTGGTCTTCTGGTCATGGTATGCATGGTTTCTCGAGATCTCATCTTCCCAGAAGATCCTGGAACAATCGTTGGCGTAGCTGCCATGGCGACCCCGGAGATCTCTCGGTTCCCTGGCGGTTATGGAGCTTTGGAATATGCGAGTCTCAAAGAGTCATTGCTGTCGAATCCCAGCTCAGATATTCGACTGCAGAAGGAGAAACCAAATGGAGAAAAAGTTGATAGAAAGGCCCCAGGACCATACCAGCCGGCTGTGCTGTTTCCTTGGTCGCGGGGAGGGGTGTCTTTTCTCGCTATTGGCATCTTGGTACCGAATGATTTGCCGAGACGGCTAAAGATACTTCATTGAACGTTCGAAATACAGTCGCTGGAGAAACGCGATTCATGGTTGTTGCAGAGAACTAGATCTGCGAATGGCAATCGTCCAACTTCGAAAATCATCGCTGCGCCTTCCGACCGACTGCAATCACGATCTGTCTTTGGTGCATGACGACACCTTGCTCCGTTTCTTTGGCAGCTTTGATGAACAAGTCTGCCCAAGCCTCTTTCGTCATCCGAGCCTCTGGCTGCTCTGCTTTGGACGGATACAGCACATGGAGCTCTTCCAGAACCATCAAGTAGTCCTCAGTCCATGCCTTCAAGTCCTCCTTCCTCTTCTTACAGATACGAAGACTGGCGTCTTCGAATCCATGCTTCTCTAGATGGCTGTCAAGGACATCCAGCCAACCCCCTTCCATGCCTCGTGCGAGGGCACCTGCCATCAACATGTGCAGTATGGTCTCGCAGGCAGTTTTGGGTATCTCTGGAGACGGGGACTCTGCCAGAAAGCCATCGCTACGGGCGTCTGCCCACTGCAGCCATCCGCCAGGCTTCAACAGAGCCAGGGCCGTAGATAACAAGGGCGTAACATTCGAGTTCACGATCAAGCTTGTGAAGCCTCGGATGTTGACAACGTCGTAGGTACCGACCAGCTCGGGCGGCACTGGCTTGGCGAGGACGTCAAGCTTCTTGAGGGTGACGGACTCTGGCAGGAAGGCGGCGGCAGGATAATGGGCGGTGTTGATATCAAAGCCGTCCAGCTGAGGCGTGATGCCTTTGCCGACGAGGTCGGCGTGGAGATCTGTCAGCCATTTGCCATTGGCACAACCGAGGTCGGCAATCTTGACCTGCTTCGACTCGAGTATAGAGCTCTCGATACGAGGGTCCAAGAAATAGCCGACCGTGTTCAGGTGGAGGAAGTGTTGCAAGTGCAGGCGGGCGGACGTTCGGAAATTTCTGGCTGGTGCGATCCAGTATTCAGACTTGTCGTAGAGAGTAGAAGTGGTCATTTTCAGGATTGTCCAGATTACAAGTAAGTGCGTGTCGCAAGAGACAATAAATGATCGGTCTACATCAAGCTATACTACGTGGTATACAGATCGGTGGTAGTTATTTATTTGTATAAAATATGGTAGTGAACATGCAGCGTGGCAGTTGGTCACAAAGATCAGTTGGAGATACTAATAAATGGATCTGAGGCAATAAGTGGCCATAAAGTCGCATTGAAACTATCCATGCATGTACGATAATTGTTGGTTCTTCTAATCGATGGACCGCTGACCCCTGCTGTAGCCTCTAGGTAATGTAGGTAGGTGTGCATGTCTTTTAGGCACTTCGAGTGATACTACGGAGCAAATTCAATCACGATAAAACAATGAAAGTTTATCATTAAGAATTTATTGCCTGAAGAAACCCTACCAATCTGGAGCCCTAATTCTCGCTCAGCCAAAACAATATTTGTACATCAGCTTCACAGTGCCAAGGAATGGTGACCCACCGCTATTCACCAAGTATGAGCTGAAGCTGAGATTATTCTAGGCTTCGATGCGAAATATTATACGACACTTGCAGAGTGTCAAATATGGGTGAGATGAGATTGGAGTTAGTAACTCAGCATAAAGCAAGGAATCAGGACACTGCGCCCTGTTGGTATACGATATACGATTGGCATCATGCCATGAGTCGGCCCATACGACATACGGCAGATGAAAGAATATTAATAACTTCGCAACAAGTCGATAGAGGGAAGAATAGATCTTGGGCTGAAATTATGCCCAGAGATGTCAGACGAGGAGAAGTCTCCCTGTTCAGAGCGTTCGTGACACCCGTGAAAATGTGTTAACCTTACACAAGTCAAGTATTTGAATAATCTTTTCGCTCATCCCGAAGTTCTAATGATCATTCTCGCATTCATCTTCCCACTCTTCTAAACATTGTTGGTTCTTACATCAGCGACATTTGTTTGTGATATTTGTTAATCTTTCCTGCGCATTGAGGTACAGGCACCCTAAGATCAATCACCATGTTCTCATCCAAGATCGGCTTGGCATTCAGCAGCCTCGTGCTCGCAGCCAACGCGCAAGCAATTTTCCATCCGGATTGCGACTTTCAGCCAATGCATCGCGCATACATGTACCAGTGCCAGACTGCCAGTGAGTACACTTAAAGCTACCCGCGCTCTTGTCGCCAAAACTCAGCGGAGATCTTGAGCGAGAAATGTGCTAATCCTCTTGCGATGCTATAGTCAACCAACTGCTCCACAACCCCGACGCTTTTTGGGCAGGACCCGGATGCACCCAAGTCATCAAGGAGGTCGACTGTGCCCTGAGCATCTGCAACGAGGGAAAGATTGGTTACAACGTGCCGTGGAGATCGATGGCTGTCGCGGGACAGGATATTCTGGCCAGCTGCAGGGCAGGATTCGACAAGGGCACAGCCGGTTCGGCCAACACCTTGGGACTTTCGGACGAGAAGCGCGACGTCGAGTTTACCGTCATCCTCGGCAACCCGGCGACCATGGATATGGAACGCCGGGCAATTCCGAAGGCGAGCGGTGCCGAGCGGCGAAGTGAAGCTGCTGAAGCAGAGGAGGCAAAGCGCGCAATCACCACCGCCAGGGACGATGAGACTGCCTCGGCAGTCACCCGAGACAACAATCCTCGCCGCGAGATCCGCCCTGGTCTGGAGCTCGAGGTCGTTACAGAGCAGGGAGGCCGCTATGAACTCGACCGGCGCACTGCAGAAGATTTAGAAGACCACTTCCTCGACAATTGGCGAAGAGGAGGCGCAGCTGGCACTGTGAATGACCGCAGGTTCAATCAAGGTTCGCAAAGTCTTCCACTGACTCTTTTATAGCGATAATGCTACACAAAACAGGGCTAACATATGGTCCTTAGACACCCAGTACTCGCTAATCTACGCACCGACAGCTGGGGACGATGTCCTCAACATCGATCCCCGCGACCGCTTCGACCTTCTCCAGGGAATGCAGAACTTCCGCCACGACCGGGGAGACCCCCGCCTATTCGTTGCCAGAGTATGGAGTGGTGCGCACGTTCTTGGCTGGTTGGCGTGGGACATTGCGCCTCAGGAGAGATTGCTGTTCTAAACAGGGCGAGCTGCAACAGCGCACGGGTGAGCGATAGGTTGGCGCGTAGGTGAGCCTGGGATCAACCATCGTGGATTACTGGATAGAGTGCCATAATCTGCCTACCCAATTTGTATTTTCCGTTTCATAAAAATATTTTGGTTTAGACATGTACAACATAACATCTTACTCTGCTGACATGGTGAATATGACGGGTGTAATACCAATCAGGAGATCTGGCTGTTGTCCTCGGAGTCGTATGTAAAGGGAGAAGCATACTATATTTGCTGGGTAATTTCGATCGCGTCTCGCAACGCTTCATTTGTCCTGGTTGGGCTAATAAGAATTGATAGTAATCAGATGGAACTCGGTGTCGTCTCACAGCTTATATATCAGTTATATTCCACCACAGGCATGTCTGCTATAATAATTAACCGTGACTTTCAAGATGATAGCACAAAGAAGTGTCGTTCCAGGCGCTGCTACGTTGCCATCCCCAACCCCAAGGTTAATGGTACTCCTTTTCGCCTGATTGATAGCCAGTACTGGTAAGCTCCGATAAATCTAAAGGGTTTCGGCAAACCACCCTTGAGCACCATTGAACGAACTAGTTGTTGTATTCACAATGACAAGGAGTTGTGCTACCAACTCTGTGTCCAGCCAAGCTTCGGCGATGCATTATACCCACGAAAGTGAGCATCAACAGTTTCTACGGAAATATAAAAAAGAATTGGAATATCAACCATAACCAAGATAATTTTGCAGACATGCGAGTGCACCAAGAATTCAACAGTGGTCCACGGACTTCTCAGAAAATAAAAATAAAATAAAAGGAAAACGACTGTCTCATACTGTAAGCCACTGTACATCATGTGCTGGTGTCTTCGAAGGCAATTTCCCCGGGGAGTGAGTCCCGGTTGAATGCCGGACCTTCAGTTCACCAATGAGTTTGTAATCATCGAGAGTCTTGCAAGCCAACCGGCTCGACCACTCGGTCGGAGCTGCTGCCGTCTTGCTGCTTGTTGAAAGAAGGCAGATTATTACGGACCAAGAGGTCTCCTGTGCCTGAACGAGGGGTCGATTGGGACAAGAGACGGGGCTAGAGCTGCACATGATTAGGACGCTGGGCGAGGTTGTCGTGACTAGACGAGGGGTAAATAAGGACAAGATAAACGGAGCACAGGATGCGCATGGTGAGGAGGCAGACCGAGGTCCTCTGTTCAATCCCGGGCAAGGGCAAGTCTTGGGGGGGGACAAGCCTCGGTTTTGTTCCCATGTGCTCGGATCCAAAAACCTCTAGAGGGCTCCTAGATTCTTATCAACGTCAGTTAGGCCAGGACTAAAAAGAAAAAGAAGAAGAAAAAAGAAGATGCCTCAGTGTATAAACGAGTATTGTGCAATCACTTGATTATCATTTTGACCAGTTTTTTTAATCATCGGCAAATATTGTTTTCTTACCATTCGACCGTGGAGACGAATTTGTTATCTTCTTGTTGCTGTAACTCGAACCATATGCCTGGTGTAGACTGTTTGCGCAGCTAGACGAGGTTCTGCTGCGGGTGAGCTGCGTGACCCTCGAGGGTTGACAATGCAAATCGCACTAACACATGCTGTGTACTTTGTATCTTTTTGGTGTATCTGCAAGCTGCCAGTCTCGAGGGGCTTCTATCATGGCATCGGCTGTTCTTGAGAACAACTTTGATTTTGAGAAGTTGTGTCAGGGGGTAAAGTCGGTGCGGGTATATAGGATTGTGTGATGCGAGAAAAGTGATGCCCTCTGCACAAGAAATCGCTTCCTTTATGGCCCTACACTCCAAGAGCGGGTTGGTAACATCAGAAGACAAAGCTCACAACATGTCAGTCATATGTAAAGGGTTTCGTGACTGGCAGTCAGAGTCATGCTCGGTCTACTAAGAGATGAGACTCAAGACAATGGCACGGAAGGCAATCAAGAGTTTACTTCTCAGTAATGAAGGCACATTATAGAATTTTTGTGTGATATAATGTCATTGAAACGAAGACGATGAGAAGTTACTATCTACTTTGAATACTTATTTATAGCGGCAAAGCACTGCAAAGCTTATGATCGAAAGTCATAAAGAGCACACATCGCCCGACGACCAAAGGTTAAAGAGACATTTAATAGTGAATATTTATTTATTGAGTTTCCGGTATCTTCGCACCCTAGTAAAATGCATAGTGTATGCAGGTCGAAGAAATATCAGGCCAAAAGATGTATCACGACGATTTCTCGCCTGCCAACAAGTCCTGAACCCTCTTCACCTTGTCCGAAGCGGATTGCTTCTTATCGGTCCTGAAATTCGTTAGAAACAGGAATGATTGACAGCCAACTCCAACAACTTCAACAGAAGGAGCTTACCTGGTGCCAACTCTCATGCTCGACTGGACTCGGACCACGCCCTTCTGGTGGACCAGACTGTGTGCCTGGCCAACGACACGGAAGACATCATCCCAGGAGCCCTCTTAAGAAAGCATTCATATTAGCTCGCATCCTTATTTTATCCCTCTCCCCTATAAGAGAACACAATGGCGAGGGGAATTATAGAAGTATATCAAGACTAAACAACTCACCAACCGTTGTGCCGGCAGAGTGCATGGTATACTGCAGGCCGCTGTTCTTCAACAGCTTCTGGACCTCTGCAATCTCCTCGGCGACAGAGACGCTTCCGGTGCCGACCTGTGCACGGGGACAGAAGAAGACAAATCAGTCAGACATTCAATACTTTGTTTATGGCAGCATGGCGCTTCGGTGCCGACCGGGAGGGATGCGTGTACCCATTTCACGCCATGTTCCTATTAAATCTCCACGTCTCCACACAAGTAGCCGGCAATCACCTCCAGGGTTGCCGGGCGTGCGCGGGGATTGGATGCTCATATACTGCCGCCAGGGGGCTCAAGAATATCAAGAGGCAATACTTACCGGAATGAGACAAAAGTCGGCATAGCACCTCTCGGGCGTCTTGATCGTGCTGTAGTCCATGCTGGCGAATACTCTCCGCGAAGCTATAAAGCTGCTGCTAGTGCTGTTCTGCTGGATCCTGAACACGGAAGGGCGGACCAGGGAGCGAGATATCGGCATTCCTCAGGGCGGGAAACACAGGCAGCGGTCACTGCGAGTCGGGGAACGAATGAGCCAACGGAAACCCTCGCGATGTCTTGGAAGGACGCAGAGCACGTGCGACTGCCTCTCGAGGGACTCACCAGATTCACTACAAGGGGAGATTTGGCTTGCGCGGCGTCGTGATACGGCTCGTGCCTTGGATGGAGTCGAGGATGATGCGAAATTGAGGTAATGACCCAAATGGATTAGGCCGAGTGGAGAAGTCCCAGGCTTTGGGATTTCGAGGCTACCTCTACTTTCACCCTTCGCCCGCTAGCAATAGGCACGTATACGTACGGCGCTTGCGTTGCACCACAGCATACCGGTACAGATTATTACCTACTCATCTCATACTTGAATCATCTCACCAAAAGCTCCATATGATTGTACTTAGAAACTGCGCAATAGAAATTGTATAAAAATTTGATCGATCAGTTGGATTTTCTCTGAAGACACATGCGAAAAGAAGAGAGAGAAGGAGAAATGTTTGAAGTCTTTCAATCTTATTATTCTACTCAAAAGTATGGAGAAAGCGCCCAATGTCCGGGTATAGGGGCTCCTTATGCTGTTGCAATTTTTGCTCAAATCATCCCAAATACAAAACCCATCGCAAAATGATGGGTTCACAACGCCGTCGCTATGTCATCACATCGTTCATCGCCGAATTTTACAGCGAGTCTCCCACTGTCTGCCTAGGTTAACCTAGCAGGACGGCCACCGCGGCCGCCGCCAGCAGAGCCGCCAACGATCCACGGACACGACCTGCATCACTGCTTGCTGTCGAGCCGTCCGCCGATGTGCTGTTGGACCGACCGGTAGCAGTGATTCCATTGAGGTTGTCGCCAGTGGTAATGGCAGGCCCCTTGTTAAAGAAGTCTACCAGGACGAACGTTGGCGCCATCGACCATTGGCTGTTGCAGTTTTGGGCATGCAGACCAAGAGCACCCTCAGTGGTGGTAGACGGGCTGTTGGTTGTCTCGATATCGCTGGCATCGGGGATCTCGTAGGTTGCGACGACCGTGTAGGCAAAGTGGTTCATGAGCGGCATCATGCCGGCCGAGATGGCTGCTGTCGCCGAATCGTACGTCGAAGGGCGATCCAGCGTGCAGTTGAAGCCCGACAGCGAGGTGACTTCATATGCAGTCTCAAAGATGTAGTCCCACTCGTTCAGAAGGTACGTGTACGTAGTGTCGGTGGTGAAAGAGGCGATAAAGACAACCAGACGCTTGTTTGCATCAATCATTTCGCCGAGTGTTGGCCATGTGGTGCTAGTTGGCGTGTAGGCGTAGTTGTCAATGTTGGTAGCGGAAAAGACCTGACCGAAATCCGTAGCGTTGAACGAGTCCGAGTTCACAATGAGAATCGTCACGACATCGTTGGGGTTGTTGTCCATCCAAGCCTTGACGGCGGAGAGCCAGTCTTGCAGCGAGCCGCCGTCGAGGAGGCTGCACGTAGTGTGGCACGCCTCAATCGTGCCGTTGAGATCATGGACCTGGAGTTGCAACAACCGCAAACCGTTGTTCAATGCGTATGTGGCATTGAAATACTGGGTTCCGGCGATGGAATTATCGGTGCTGTCGTCTCGCAGGAAGGGGGAATCGTGGGCTCCGATGTGTGTGACATTATCATATGTCCGATCGCAGAGGTCTGGCGAGCCGTTGCAGGCTGTACCGTCTTCGACGGTAGAAGTGGCCGTCGTGCAACCGCTATAGCAGCTGGTTGCCGACGCTGAGGTTGACGACCCAGCAAGGCTGTATGTTGGTGTGGCCGTCACCTGTGATGAAACTGCATTGCCGCCGCTTCCACTGCCGCTCCCTGACTGATCACCACCTTGACCACCACTGCCGCCCCAGCCTTGGGGAGATCCATGGGCTGTTGCTGTCAGAGCGGCAGCAACCGTGAGAAATTTCGCTAATGAGGACAGCATCTTGGTTGTGCGTGTAGGGATGAAGCTGCAAATAAGAGAGTGACGAAGAACGATCTTGCTCCAGCCGAAGTCAAGGATATGAGAGGGTATTTATTCTTTTGCAGGAATAAATCTCTAAAATGAATAAGGAATATGCCCCCGGGGAAGGGAAAGGCGCCCCCAGGCTGATATATACCTAATATTCAAACCCATCCGAACAATTCGTTGACTAATAAAAGTCTACCTGGGAAAGAAGGGCCGCATTAAACATGAAGGCCTGGCGCCGAAGGATGGTGGCTTGCAAGAGCCGCTAGCTGCCCGGCGCCCCGGGGGTAGCCAAGCGTCCCACAGCCCACAGCCATTCTGGACAGTGGACCGACCCCGGCGCCGTGGGGCTACAGACTCGACTTCCACGCCCTAGCAGCGAAATCATGGAGGCTGAGTCCCTGCGCCGACGTCAGCAGCGAGTCTTCGTTTCAGAGTGCCCGCTGGGACGCGCGGTTCCCACCCAGGCCAAAGGGCGCCGCGCCCATTCTGTTTTCCTGCGCGGAGGGACCCGGCAATATTTTTCACAAAGTGAAGACTGGTGTCCAGGGGGCATGAGGAAGGTCACTTTCCAATCTGCGGTACGGAGTACCTCGTACACTAGTAGTCGAGTAATTGCTAGCCGTCTGGAATTCGCGGTTGGAAGCCACCCTTCGAGTCTAGGGCTCTGCTGCGAGGCCTTTGTTTCTGCACCTAGGCGTAGTCAATAGTTCACGATATGTGGTACGTATACGTAGTCCTATCGTATGGTCAGCTTCTGGTGGACGCGTCAACACGACAATTCTGTTTTTGTCCAGGAGACAGACCACCGAGACCACCCAATGGCTCTGTGTCATGTGTGGTACTTACCTCAGATGGAGTGCCCAGAATTAGGTAAGGTAAGCAGTGTGCAGTGGCAGGCGTTGATGGGGTCCCGAGTGACGTGAATAGTAAGCCCCGACAATCCATCAGACGCCGTGATCTGCACCTAACCTCCACCATTTTCTTCAATGTTGATTTTTCTCGAATTCCCGAGTGAAGCACTGAAGCCTGCTATAGCTGGTGGTTGCCAGGTGTTCAGGTGTCGTCGGTCGTGGCAAGAGCGTGGCTGCCAGGCAGCACTACCCAATTGCCCCAGTATAAAACTTGTGGGCAACCAAGAAATTGGCCACTCTCGTCGTCCATCGCCTTCGTTTAAGCCAAAATTATCGAGTTATTTGTTGTCGTGAGCTGGCAACGGACCTATGGAGACTGGAGAGCTGAGAGGTCGGTAGCGAACGGGATTACACTGCCGACCGATCGCCTGGTCGTCAGCCCAGAAAAAACAGGGGCGCCATACAAGCAACGCGCTGGGTGAGGCTGCTCGGCTGCCATTTGCCAGCACCACGTTGAAGATCAGAACCTCGGAAACATTGCCTCAGGCTTTTCTGTCTCGTATCAGAATCGGTTGGTGGAGATGCGGGCAGCCTGACAATTATATCCGCCATTCCCGCCGTCTTCTGGAACAATAAGAGGTAGCTTGCAGCGCTGAAGTGTTGCATTTGCACGTGTGCCATGGCCGACTCGTGAAAAGGCTATTTTTACAGCACCTGGGAAAAAAGGGTACCCCCACTTTTAATGCCCGGCCAACATTGAACGACTACCGGCAAGGAAGGGGGGGGGGGATGGGACGGCTGGAAACGTCGATCTTCAGGGTCCAGATTGGGACTGGAAGAGAGTCCAGATTGGCTACTGGATACGAGCAACCAAAACAAGGCATCCGAATCTCGCTACGCTTTGCACGGTTCAGTATTGACATCACAAACCGTGTTTCCAACCCCTCGATCGTCGCCTCGAGTATGTAGATCTTGGGGAGGTTTGCCATGTCACTCTAGTGTACGCAAATGAAAATAGTAATTTTTGTGTAACACACGTGGTAGCGTGTCTCCCCCCAGCCACTTCTTCTTGGAGCCGCAACGAGTCACGGCATTCTCGCCCCGGGTGGCGCTGGTGGTGTTGAGGCGGAATGTGTTAATTTTTAGGTGTGCGGGGGGGGGGGTTTTTTTTTTTTAAAGACCGCTTGACTACAGATCAAGCCGACCAAGACATGCAGGCCTGATAAACTACAAATCCACTGGTTGTTCTGTGATCATACCATGACGAGTAAGATATTCATCGTCCACCGCGGTCCAGCTGCATTGTTGAGAGCATGCCGCAGCTGCACTGCTAACTATATAGTGTTGACTGATACATTCATCTTGTTGCCTTGCAGTTGGTGGCTGCTATGATCGTACCCATCTACTCCGGCAGGTACTAATGTATAGCCTGACTGTTCACGACTGTGCCAGACATGTTGATTTCACCTGGGCATCAAGACGGCTTATTCTGGGTCCTCGGCATACGAAGACGAGTCCAGCGCGGCTTGCTTCTCCATCTCCTTGAGGTGCTGCTGGCCCTCTTCTGTCGTGGCATCGATGATCTCCTCTTCCATGCTGAGGACGCCAGCCTGTGATTAAAAGTCAGCTTCACATTCATCACTTCAGGGCTGTATTTTGACAAACCTCGCTCAACAGGCCCACCAACGCCTCAGCTTCGGCAATCTTCATCTTGCCCAAAACCTCGTTGACCTTGTCTAGACTTCCAGTCTCCAGCGCCTTCTTGACGTCTGGCTTGAAAGATTCAAAGATCTCTCGGCACTTCTGCTCCTCGGGATCCTGGCTGTCCTTGGGCGGAACCTTGATGTTGATCACGGTACCGGGCTCGACTGCGTGGAGCTGGATCTGTTCCCTCTCCTCATCGCCGCCGGCAGCTCGCTCGGCGTTGATCTCTCTGCAGCGGTTTCTGATCCGCATGTACGTGTCCTGGACATCCTTGAAGAAAACGTCTTGAGCGTTGTGACCCTTGGTCGTGATGCGCTTGAAGAAGAGCGCAACACCATCCTTGCCCAAAGCGCGGCAGTACTGCACGAGTAAGGACTGGTGTACGCAGTTGCGGGCAAAGTCGTCCTTGCCTTCCAGTTGGGCGTCGAAAGCGAGCATGAGAATGCCGTCCTGCTCCTTTTCCGAGAGAATCTGGGGGTGAGACGAGATGAAGTTGTTGCTCTCCCGGTAGTCGTTTGCCTTGATCTTGGCAAAGGTCTTGGCATCTGAGCTTGCCTGGACCTCCTCGTCGTCGCCTCTCGGCTCGGACTCGCTGAGTGAGTTTGGGTTGTTGATGTCGAACTTTGGGTTCAGCAGCTCAACCTTCTCTTCCTTCTTCTTCTCTCCCGCTTCTTCTGGCTTTGACTTGGCAACATGCGAAGAATTGAAACCCGTTTGGTAGCTGTCGCTTGTGATCTTGCCCGAGTCGGCCTTCTCCAGCTCGGCAAGCTTGACGTGAAGCTGCTTTTGTAAATCCTCGACCTTGGCCAAGTGATCACCAATCTCTTCAATCATGGCTTGGTAGCGGTTGTCCGGCTTCTTTTCGTCCAAAGCCTTGTTGACCTGATCCAGCAGCGTTGCCATCATCTTTGTGTAAGTCGGCGGGTTCTCGACCTCGCTGTGCACACCTTCAGGCCTCTGAGGGGGCTTGTCCTCGGCCTCGCTGCTGGGAGCGCTCTCCATGACGGCCTGAAAGGCCACCTCGGCGGGATTCCGAGTCTCGGCTTCGGAGGCATGGCTCTTGAGGGAATTCAGGAGGCCAGTGATTCTCTTGATCAGGCCATCGTTGATTTGACGCTCGTACTTGAGTGTCTCGATGTGTAACTTGCGCTGCTGGCGCTCGGCGTGGATTTGGTTCTGCTTCGCACGGATAAAGGATCGCTTGTCGACGTTAGGGTGGACCTCGACATCCGAGTCGTCGCTCAGCTCCAGGGCGTCCTGCGTTGAGGAGAAATGTGTCAGTCAAGGCGCATACGACCAAGCCAGAATGCGAGAACGGGAACAGCCTACCCATTTGCTGTAGTCGAGCGGCATCGTGCTGGTGGACTCAACTCAGAATATCACAACTTATATGAGAGCTGGAAAATGAGAGCGGTACGTTGTCGGCTCAGATGGTTCTTGGGAAATGTTTTGGGCAAAACCAAGCTATGCTGAGATGCAGTACGTGGCTGGGCGAATTGGTAGGTGCTTCCGCAGGCAGCTCCCCTGGTGTCGAACTCAGAAGATGATGGAATCAAGTAGAATAAAACGGACACCACTCGGTCTGCGGAAGAATTACAATTCTTACTAGATACTAAGAAACACGACAATCATATTGTATCACCATTTATTATCAAGCTGCTCCAATGTCCATTTACAATTGTGTAGATGCATTCTCCGTCATCTTCACTGGTGAGGCCAGATGCGGGGTGACGAAATGCCCCGCGTTGTGTTGCTCGCGGCGCGCTCCATTGTCGAGTAACGTACTTGTGATGACTGCAACGGATAGCCAACTACGCATGGTTTAGATATAATGGTGGATTTCTTTTTTGTATCTATGCAATATTGAAGCACTGCAACGGCTTCATCGATGTTGCCGCAACCATGCTTAAGCTTTTCCTGTTATACTCCATCATACAAGCGCTTCAAACAAACATGTAGAAATGCTACCAGGTCTGACAGTGCCTCGAATTGGGCACAGCAGTCAACGACATTAAGTTTGTTCCGACGATATTCGCTGCCGGCGAGGCTACCTACTCAACGAACTCCAACGTCAATCACGACGGGCCACCTGGTGAGCTGAGAGTTTCGACTGAGAAAACATCTTGGCGCTACGCACACGCCACAACGTAGGATTTGAGTTAGATTTCCTAGCCCCTGACAGTCTGCTTCTTGTTGGCCTTGCGCATCTGCTTGTCCTTCTCCTTGTCCAAATACTTCTTCTGAGCCTTGGCGTCCAGCGCATTGAGTTCGGCATCTCGCTTAGCTCTCTTGGCCTTCTCGCGCTCGATGGCTCGCTCTTCGGCCTTCTCGTCTTCGGAGAGCTTCTGAATCTGCTTGATTGTCTCGTCGCGGACATTCTTGACCTTGCGCAGAACCTCGGGACGGAAGTGGCCCGATGCAGCTAGGTGGTCAGGGAAGCGCACGAAAACATTGAAGAGGGGCAGCAGGTTATCGTAGTTGTTGTCGGAGGGCAGCCTGTAGCGAAGGAAGAGTCGCTTGCGAGGTGCGGTCTCTTCAATGGTGGAAGGCCTGTCGATAGGCTGGTCGCTGATAATCAAAGCCTCGAACAGGTCACCAGCCTTCTCGATAGCAGCAGCCAAGTCTTTGGTCAGCAGGGCGTCCGTGATCTCGGCACTCTCGCTCATGCAAGTTACCCAGATGGGCAGCTTTGAGTTGTCCTTGGTGAAAGTGATGGACAGGTCATATCGGTCGTCGCGCAGCTGCTTCATGTTGTCCTTGTTGATAAGAGCCCAGACGAAATTGTCGTAGCCGCTCTTTGCGTCCTTGCTTCGAAGCTCGGCAGCACCAGGGAGGTTGGGAACGATGGCCGACTCCTTGCCATCAAAGGGGTAGATAGTGACCTCGCCCGAGTCGACCGGAGAGCTGAAGCTGTCAAAGAAGAAGCCCAAGACAGTCTCAATAAAAGTCATGATGGGGTTGAAGCGCTTCTTGAGAGTCAGAGCAACGTCCATGAAGGCAATGTTCTGGCGGCCAGTGGCATAAGATGAATACTCGAACAAGCTCTTCTGCTTCAAGATCTTCTCGGGCTGCTGCTCAGCGTTGGGTACACCACTGAAACCAACCAGCGCGAACTCGCTCTGGAGCGTCGGAGCATGCGCCTTGGCCCATGCTCTCGACTTTGCCTTGTTCAACTTGGTGCCAATGAAGTGCAGAGTGAAGACAACGGCGATGACGGCCAAAATCACACCCTCGGCCTTGAACTCGGAGAGGCTGTGGCGCTCATGGACATTGTACCACTTCGTATATGGGCGATCGGTGACGGCAGGGCCGCTGCCAGAGAGTGTCGCACCTCCGGGGGGCTTCTCAAATGGGATCGGGGCCGGAGACGGCGCCTCAGCAAAGTCTGCGAAATCTGCAAACAAGTTAGCGGCACAGCTCAGATCGATGGCGGTTTCTTGGACAACGGCGTCCACGAGTCGTCGTCGGTTGCGCCAACACGTAGGAGGAGCAGATCAATGAAGCTCTTTAGACCCATGACATTCACGGATTGGGCGGTCTCATTGATTGCTCGTTGGCCAGCACTCGAGCCGCGAGTGCATCGCAGGCCTGAGCGTCGCCCATCTCGTCACGGGACAGCAGCACGCGCCATGACTGCTGCGCCGCAGGGCACGAGAGGAGGAAAACGGGAGAAGAAAAACTTACCCGAGTCTGCCGAGGGCACCGGCTCCGCTGACTTGGCACCACCGATGATGTTCTTGAGGAAGTCGGCCATGATGATTGTCTCGGCTGGCGCGCTGGTTGAGACACGACGGAGGAGTACACGGTAAGGAAAGGGAGCTGTTGGGATGGGAGCTCCAGAGTCGGAAAAGGGTTCAGGAATTGGCCAATGCTGCAGGTTCCCCGTCTCCACTTTTTAGTGCACCATGCAAAAGACGCCGACCAGCTTCTAGAACCATTACCTAAGACAATTTACATACGAGCTGAATCGTTATTATTTTAGTCTCCCTGTCAAGCTTACAACCATGTTATGAACCAACTTCAACTTTGCAAATCCCAGAGAGGCACTCATCCAAAAGGCTATGATCAGCCTCATCGCAATAACTATAGTAGCAGATACGGAATGCTTAGGTTGAGTATATCTTTTGATTAATTCTCAATTATCAACACACTAAGAGTTTTATTTCCAAATACTTTAGGAGTCTATTTCAGGGTTGATGGCGATGCTTTTGGGACCCTCCTCCAGGTTGTTTTCATCGGCGCCAACACCATTCTGAGTCTCTCTATCACGGTCTGAAGCCATCAACGATGAATTTGCCTACGCAATTATTTCGAATCCTTCCTGGGTTATCTTATTGATAGAGATGACAGACGTTGAACATGGTGGATCACCTCAACCTTGCCATCGACATGTACCTAGACGATGACTCCGATGAGCTCAAAGATAAAAAGGAGGTATCAACAGCCCGAACTTTTGATGGTAATGATGCCCTCAACTGCTATGCCCGCCTGGTCACTGCTCGTTACGGCGGACAGAATGCCGACGTCAATGCGGACGGCTTGGAAAAGCTCAAGGCCACGAGGGGTGGGCAATACTTGCGCGTACCGGCAACACTTGTGCTAGATTTATAACTGCGATCAGGACCTCGCGGCGAATGTACAAGGACAGTTTGCAAATTACCTATCGGGGAAGACCGTCACTTGGACGCGAGGCGGATTCTCATGGTTGTACAATTTCTGTGGAGACAACGACCTATACTCGGCAACCGAAAAAGAATGGAATGAGTTATTATAGAGGTGAGTTTCTGTCAAGAGTAGGGGATGACGCTTCTCCTATAACGATAAATAGCCACTGACATTGAATCACTAGAGTTCAGACACTGGTAACACCAATTTAAAGCATTCTTGACTCCGGTCAGAATTTGTACCATAATCTAACTTGAAACTGGAAAGCCGGCGGTGGTGGTTGGTTGCTGTTGCAGAGCGAAGGTGTCCTCCTAGGAGAAGAGATCGTCTGGGCGGCCAAGAGGATCGTCTGCGATGAAGTCTCAGCTGCCACGATGCGGTACAGCATCAACGTGCCCGTGGACAAAACGCCTACACCTTCGGAACTCATTGCCGAGACCATCGTCTTCTGCCACAACAGGTCCGACGAGCGATGATCACGAGTGATGGTCGATCAAGTCCACGCGCGTCGTCAGCTCTGCTTCTGACATAAGGACCGAGGGCCATCTCGGCAGCGATATCAGATTTCTGAGTCAGTCTGTGGTGGGCATGCTCATTCACGAAGCGACCCACGCCGAGGCCTTCACCGGCGGGGGCAATACACTCAGTAAGTTCCATATGACGTCTCTTTTGCTCTCTTAATCTTGCCGTGTATGTCGCTAAGCTCATGGTCTCAGTCGATGCCAGCTGCGCCAACATAACTGGGGGCGTGTTGAAGACGTCCACGCCCATCTTTCAGCAAGCTGTTGCCAAAGAAACCCAAGGCGTTGACCTGAGCGGAAACGCTGCAGGCGGTGAGAAATATGCTAAGATGTTTGCCAAGTATGCCATGGGTAGTCAACATCTTATATCTTGGTCCATCTGTGGCCGCATCATGACTAACATTTGGCACAGTAATGTACGCCAATGCAGTGAGTTGGTTCAGAAGCTATAGGACGAACGTATTACGATTGACTGAGGAAATGTGAGAGGTCATCTGCAAGCCATTTCATTCTGATAGGAGGTGGCTGTAAAGATGTTTAAGGTTCCATGGCACTGCATTTCGCAAGCATGCATTCGCTCTTGCCATTTCTTTGTTCTCTGGCTGCTACCAAGACGTCACCGCCAACAGCGATTCGTCGCTTCCATTCTTTGTCTCAAATCACCTAGCTTGAAGCATTAGGTCGGGACCGTTTGTACGTGATGGTGTTGCCCTTATTCCATTCTGACAATTCATTCTTCAACTCCCTTTGTGATCGACTACATATTTAGGTGGACTATCGCATATGAACCGAATCTTCTGTTGGCATTGTGCCGAGAGATTGCCCGTTACTGCCATGTGTCAGTGTCAAAAAATTGAAATCAGCTCCCTATAGCCCAGACGCCTTCTCTAGACCTTATACTTATTCTCATAGTCCTGGTCGCTGAACAAGATGAGCGCTCTCGAACGCTTCGCTAGGAGGAACCACAGCACGAGGTATCGTCGAGATGGGTTGCCGAACAAGCCAATGCCATTGCCAATCAAAAGCTTTGAAGATGATTCCTCGCGTTTGTCCCTCTTTGGGCGGCCAAAAGAAATCATCATGAACCAGGTAAGTAGAGTAACACAATAGTCAGAGCAGCCTGGGATCTCCAACATCCGAACCAATTAAACTGACACAACACAGCTTTTGACTCCAACAATACGGCACTTTAGCTTTGATGGGGCAGGTCTTCCCTTCTCGCGAAGGTCGCCATCGCCGAGGAGTAAGTTGCACTATTTACCGCGCTGTCTATAGCTAAATGCTAACCGCGTCCCCTGCAGCACAATCGACCGAGTCGCTCCAGTCAGACGACTCCGCAGACGAGACGTGGGACAAGGCCGCACTATTGAAGCTCTCGGACTCGGTGCGGGCGTCGATCAGACACGATGAGTCTCTGGGGCCAGACGCCAGCAAATTGAGCGCCTTCCTGGAGGCCATCATCAAGGACGAAGAGCGCAAGCATCCGACGATGAGCTTTGACACTATCGAGCATGCACGCCTCGACAAGTTACTCGAGGAGCTCCTGCACTTTTCCGGGCTCATGAAGGCAGCTAGCCATAAGGTTGAGCTGCCGCTGCGGTTCAGAGTCGACATCGCACACTCTAAGAAGCTGCGCGTTCTATGGAGACATCGCTTTCGAGAGCAGTATGTCATGATTGACCAGCTGCGATGCGCCGTCATGGTCAAAGGCGGCCGGCTCAAGGAGGTCTCCTTCACCTCTGCGGTCGCCTACGATTTGGGCATGTGGCAGACAGCATCAAGCAATCTGGTGGGCGCCGAAGAGGGCAATCAGACATTCGAACCAGGGCAGTAAGTATTTGGAATCGGCCCCGAGCAGTGAATCTCTTGCTAACTTGGATGACAGCTGGTGGCTGAACATTGTCTGCGCTCAACGCGATGGTATTGTTGGGGGCCCTATGGAAAAAGCAACAAGTGGTCGGTATGGCATCACAGCCTTACCGCTACTCACGGGCCGTGAGGAAATACAATCCCGCAGTCCAAATTTTATCAAATACATTCGTGAGGGAGGCCCTCTAGATATGCATATTCCCCTCATTTCAATGGTTGGCCGGCAGATTCGTGTCCTGAGAGGATACAGACTAAAAAGCGTGTTCGCACCTCGGGCTGGTCTCCGATATGATGGACTGTAGGTGGTATCCGTATCCGGGAAACGTAACCATGCCACTGACCAAAGACGTATAGATATACCATCCGACAGTATGGCACTAAGCTGAACGAGCTGACAAACATACACAGGCTGGAGCTGATTTTGGAAAGAGTGGAGGGCCAAAAGCCAATGGAACAACTGAACAGATTCCCAAAGCCGTCCCAGCTCGATGACTGGAGGCTGTACGAGAAGCTTGAAGGAGACAAGATCAAGCTCACCGAGGGCGATGCAAAATTCTTCGAATGGAGCGTCCAGCGAGATCAAGACCGACGGGAGCGGGAAGACTACAAGCGAGACTGCGAGTTCCGCGCGTCTTTCTCCTAGAAGGAGAGGAAACAGTCGGGCAGAAAATAAGTGTAGTACCAACAGGAATATGAACACATTACTACCTACTTGATTCGTTCATGGTAGGCCACTCCGCGGCTGCCTTTGCTGAGTTCTCTGTTCCCATTCCCATTTGAGCTTTTGCATCAGTCGCGAAAGCCAAAAGATGACGAGGAGCCACTCTGACGGCGACCTCCGAGCCTGCAGAGAGCTTTCCAGCTCATCTGCCGCCGTTCTCCACCGCTCCTCATTGTGCATATCCTCCACAACTTTCGCTCTCCATTGAGAGTACTTGCCTCGAAATACCGACGCAATGTTTTCTAGGTTGAACGCGACTAGCAAGGTTACCAACCCAACAACCACCGAAGTCACAATAAAAGAGTTCAGGGTAGCACGGTCCGTCAGGTTCGGAATGGCCCAGAGTGCCTTCAGAGGGCATGATGTTAGATCAGGTCTATTTGCAGGTTTGGTGGACGTACCGCGCAAAATGCCAAGGGCATATAGAAGATGCTGACATATGTAAGCAGCATTACGTTCTGCCCCAAACTCGTGGAGATTCTGCTTTCGGTGATCGATGCCCAGGCGAATTCCTGGACATGGTTAGCTCGGGATGAAAGGGGTTATGGACTTCAGTGTACAATCTGCAACAACTCCTTGAGCGTTGATTCCAAGTCCGAAAGTCGATCGTTGACGCTGCCTTCGAGACGAGCCAATACGTCCAAAGCTTCATCTTTGTGTTTTGAACGTCCTCCTTTGACGTTGACATGGTCTCGAGAAATTCGAAGGTGGTCTTGAAGATCCTTTCGCAAGGTTGTCAATCTCTGTGAGTCTTTCGCCAGCCGACGCATCATGTCCAGGCTTCTACCCTCTGCGAGGAGTTGAGCGAGGCGCTTCATCATCTATAAGTCAGCTAATGATGTATAGAAACTCATTACAGTGGTTGTTCATGAAGAGGTACACCAGAGAGGTGTTGAAGACCAACCTAATATACCCGAGCAGGTGATCCGCGGTGGGTACTATCTTCAGCAGTGTGACAGAGAATTACTTACCGAGTTGACTAGTCTCTCAGCAACGAGATCGCATATCCTCATCCATATTACCTGGAGAGACTGTAGAAATTGTACGAATAAGTCAACTTCATCCTCTGGTATCCAGAAGTATTGCAGTGCGCTTAAGCACAATGTAGGCTGCACTGGCTCGCCTGCTTTTGCTGGCGGCGGAGATTTCCATCCAACAAAAAGATTCGATAGTCCAGGGAAGCCGAAATGGTTGGCATTGGAATCTTCCTCGGATGGCAAAGCAAGCGAAACCCACGTCTCTGTATCACGATCTTCTGATGGCTCTGTGATCTCAAGCTTGTAAGGGCCGGGCTTGGACAGAGGTGTGGCCTTGAAGAACTCTTTAGTCCAAGATAGTCCGTCTTGATACAACCTAAGAATAACTCAGCAACCATGATTCTGCAAGATCGAAATATTGACAACCTACCAAATCCTCGACTTCATGTTCGTATGTGCCGGGGGAGAATTGTGCGGGAGAAAATCTATCTGACCACTACCATTCTCTGACACTGAAAGCTGCAGGATACCAGACTGGTGTCTCTTGAAAACCTCAAGCCACTCCATGGCCTGAATGCCTCTGGAGGACGCTGAGTAATGTAATAACAACCTTGCAAATTCGGGGTTGCCGCGGTGTATGGCCAAGCGCAAATGAGTTAAGCCTTTCCTGTCGACTTCCTCGATATTGTATCCTGCTTTCAGTAAGATTTCTGCGGTGGCCAAATCATTCCTCTCGACCATGCAGTGCAATGTTGTCTCATCCTGCTTCATCAGGATTTGTGCTACTTCATGATTCCCTTTGAGAAGAGCCAGCCAGAGAGCCGTGTGGCCGTTGTTGTCCTTGAGAGACAGATTACTCCGATTGATCAGCTGCCTCACAACTCGCTCATCACCATTGCTCGCAGCCACTGAAAGAGCGGTCAGGCCGTCTCTGTCCTGGAGGTCTGCGAGAGCGCCCAAATCCAACAGCTTTTCTACTGTATTAGCCTGGCCACAGGATGCTGCCCACCATAGAGGTGTTCTTCCTGTTGCATCCCGAAAATTTGGTTCGAAGGTTGCGCCGCGAGACATTCTTTGAATAACTCTCTCGTGACCTTTGGCCGCTGCTATGGACAGAGGAGTTTGGCCTTTCCAGTTCTCACCCGTGCTCTTGATTCTTTGATCTGCGTCATGATCGAGCAGTAGATCAGTGATCCTAGAAAACCCACCTTCGGCAGCAAATGAGAGCGGCGTGCGGCCCTCGTTCTTGCTTCCTGTGCAGCGGTGATCGACGTCTGGGTGCCAAGATATGATATGTTTGGCGAAATCGTAATTTCCGTAATGCGCCGCTAAGCACAGTGGCGTTTCATGTTGAGCATTGAAAATTTCCAACTGTACCCAGTCTTCAAAACCTATGTGCCACTCTACGACATTCCTCTTCCCATATCGAGCGGCCCAGAGTAACCATGAGTACTTGCGCGGTTTGTGCGATAAGTCATCGCCAAAGTGCATTAACTCTGTGATGGTTTTCTGTCTGACCATCAAGGCTTTATGCGCCGTATTCATGTCCTCTCCCGATAAGCCACTGGCGATATGGTCAAGTATGGGTTGAGCCAACTCATTAAACTCAATCGAACCAATCAAGCGATCAGGTACGTGTTCTGGGAATGATATCGCATCCGGGTTCGTGCCCTTCTGAATCAAGTACTTGACAATTTGAGCATGCCCTTTGTCGGCGGCAAGATACAAGGGGGTCTTGTTGACTTGGACTGGAAGGTTTGGGTTTGCGGTGTTCTGAACTAAAAACTTGACGACATCAAAATGCCCCTTTTCTGCTGCGATGGACAAAGGGGTCTGATTGGACCCATTTAGCAGATTCGGTTCTGCGCCGTGATGAATCAGGACTTGAACAATGTCAACATGCCCATGCTCCGCGGCGGTGAAAAGAGGTGTCTGATGATCAGATTTGTTTATGAAGTCTGGAGGTGCGCCTTTATCAAGCAGCCACTGGATGATCTCGATCGATCCATTTCTGGCAGCTAAGGTTAATGAGTTGTGCAAAGCGCTTGGACTCATATCCGTGCCATTGTCAGTCAGGAACTGAATGACTTCAGTATGTCCATTGTTGACCGCAATTAGAAAAGGTGTTCGACCGTCTTCACCTGGAGTATTTGGATTGGCACCGTGTCCAACGAGGAATTTGACAGCTTCGATATCTCCATTTTCGGCAGCGACTGTCAGAGGTGTTCGGTGCTGTCTATCTGCACCATCTGGACTTGCACCGTTCTCAACCAGGATCTTGACAATTTCGATCCATCCATTTTCAACGGCAGAGCTTAGAGGTCGGAAACGGTGTTCGGGATTGAGCTTTGCGCCACGTGAAATGAGGAGTTCCACGACTTCAAGGTGACCCCATGTAGCTGCCAGCGATACAGGGGTCTCGTCAATGTCACCTGATAAGTCTGGATCAAAGGCTTTGCTGAGAAGAAGCTCGACAATGTTGGCATGTCCATATTTGGCTGCTGCACACATGGGCCCCGTGCCGCCCTCAACAACATCCGCAGTTGCTTTCGCGCCTCGTATCAATAGTTGCTCGACGAGCTCCACTGAGCCAACTGCCGCTGCGCATGATAAGGCTGTTTCTATCTGATCATCAACGTGATCTAGAGATCCTTCTTGTTCATCAAGTAGAGCGCGTGCTGTTCCAAAATCGCCTCCCCTAATAGCCCGCTGTAGAGCCATTACACCAGGTGATGATGACGGGAAAATTTGACGCGAGGCTGCGGAAGCTGTGTCGTATTGTAGTTGCTCGTGCGAGTGTGAACCGGGTCTCGTACGTGAGGAGGACCGGCGAAGTGAGGCGTCTGGTGATATGAAGTAAATGATGATTACCAGCTCAACTCGTTTCTCATCTTCGGGTATGTAGACTGCGCTTGATCATGGAGAAGACCGACTCTGAAGTGCCTCACCCGAGACTCGAGAGCTGAAAGCCCCGCTCGGCTGAGGCCCCCTCTCGACGCATTCTCTACCGTGTCAAAAATGACTGCACTGGTCATTCTAATAGGCGGATATATCGCATGCATGCTGCATGGGGACCCGATCTCGAATTGTCAGATAGGGTATGCTTAAGCACACCACCAAAACCCCGGATGTGAGCGTAGATACACGGGAGCTCCCGATAATTAGCCGAAGGCACCTAAATTACCGCGCAGAATATAAAAATTAAGAAAATCAGAGCACGCATCAATACATCACTAAATACACCCTGATCAAGCTATTTTGCACCCTTGGATCCAGCACTAATATACGACATCTATTCCTTACTTCTGTGATTTCCAGCCGGGGGACAGAGTGTGTCTGCTTTTGTCGTCATCCGGAACCGAGAGTCTGACTGGTCGCCAATCTCCGTATTCCAAATTTCCAAGACCAGGACACGCGCCCAGGACTTCACAGTTTCATAAAATATTAAAAATGGTAAACACCTCCTCCAGGATAACAAATATCGGATCATTACAACCGCCCATTTTGGATTCCGCGATCCACCACGTACCTGCCAAACAATTCAGCGTTGACTGTTACTGCTATTTCGGCGTGCCGAAGAGGTTTTTGACTTGGTCTGCACACCAGGCGCTAAAAGATTTCCATGAGCCGTACCGGACCACCACAACACAGAGGGGAAGATACCTGACAGATCAGTGGGCTTAACTCTGGGGTCTGGAAGGATCCAATATTTTTGATCCTGGAGGTGTATTCTCACTGGAGGCTTAGCTGCCTGCGAATATGATAAGCACCGCCCGTGGACGTCAATGGGCTACAATCGCCCATGCCGTCTTGGAGAGCTCATCTGCTCGATTGCCATCTCTCGTCTCGATCGCCATCTCTCGTCTCGATCTTTACTTGATCACAAAATGGCCCGACCGCAAAGTGTCTACCTTGCCAAGCGTGCTGACCGTGACTATTACAGAACACGGTCTTCAAGGCACACCGACACAGCCCATTGGAGCAAGTCGAAGCATCATTGGTGTCCTTCGTGGTGGCGATGTTGTCAGAATTTGGTGCCGGCCGCAACCGTGACAACGTCGAGAGTCCATGATGCTACGTAGTACTCGCTCAAATACTTCCAACTTGTAGTAGGCCGCAAGACAACGGGTAACATAAGTCAAGCACAAGCAGCATGCTCTTGTCATCGGGGTGACTAGTGAATCACCGAAGGATGCATAAATATCCTCGCATCAAGCAGTAGTGGCATTAATATCCTGATGATCTAGGACTTCCTTTAGTATCCGCTTCAAATCGTTCTTGATATCTGACGCGCGGTGCATCTCCGTGTGTTTGCTCTTCGCGTACTGATCGAGGCATGATTTCCCATGCTCAACCATGTCGAACATGACACTTTCCTTGGCGCATTCCACATATTCGTCCACGGCGCCTGTCCATTGTTCTGATTCCTGGCGAATCTCTGACAGCTCTGTGGTGAACGCATCACATTTGAGCTCAACTGCATTGACATCAGTTTCGACTTCGTGTACCTGGACATCTAGAGAGTCGAGACGATCATCCGCCAGCTCTTGAGCTTCCTCGATGTGACCGACCCGACCGTCAAGTGCGTCTACCTTGTCCATCAACTTTTGGATTACTGCTTTTTGCTGATCAATGATCGCTTTGAGAACATGTATTTCATGACTCGCTGTCGAGACACTTGAATCGGCGACACGCGGTCTCTTCTCAGGTTGCAAATTCACGTCCGCATCGTCATCAGGCAAATTATGCTTAAGACAGTCTTCAGAGAAATTCGACAAGCGCGTCTTCCCTGAGCAAGTATACTTGATTAGCCTATTGAAGGGTATGGCTATTGATATTACAGACATACCATCATAGTATGGCGGAGGCGCAAGGTCATCATTCATTTTCTGGCCAGCATTCTTGTACGCCGGAGGAGTGGTAGCAGCAACAGTAGATGCCTCAGACGCGGTTGACTGCTGTGATGCTGGCACTGGCGAGGCGCCTCCGTTGCTGGTTTTGGGGCTTGGCGCAAGACACTGATCCGTTGCAACTCCCGACCGATATCGAGCAACATCAAACTTGGAACCACCCTTCCCATTGTACATCGATCGAATATCGGCAGTTCGGAAATGCTGGCGGTAGTCTTCGTATAACTCTTGATAAATCGCCTTGGGAAGGCTGTCGACAGGCATGTAGAGCGAGAAGTTCGACACAGTCGACAACATGGCAACAACCTGGAAAGTGGTTTGCGCCCGGGATTCGTGACGAGTTGGATCGAATTCTTTGGGCGTGATGACATCGCGATTACGAGACAACTGGAACTGAATACTGGTGAACACCTGATGGTTGTCCAGATGACGGCTTACGTCGAGGCATCGGTTGCTCTCCTTTCTGTTGTGAACCAGCTTTTTTAAGGATATAACGTCGTGGGATGTAAATCGAATGTAGACGACGACATCGTCGGTAACAGAGATACTTAATGTATACTGTATCACAGATGATGATCTATTCGCCGCGAAATCCCAAGATCGACCTAGGTCAAGACTACTGGCCGTGATGGCTTCATCTTGGTCCTCGCACAAAGCAACAACTTGTCGACGAAGTAATGGACCGTGAGCTCGTCCGCGCTTGGCATCCGTCGACATTTCGATCACATAATCCTAAATGTAGATGTAGGGTTAGAGAGTATAGCCTAGTGAGGTACGTACGCCACTATATAGATGGAAGAGCTACTCTCGAGGAGCAAGTCTGATGGAGAGAGATCCAGTCGCACTCATCCAAGAGCGACGTAAGCTGCCAGGCGCAGTAGAATGATCAGGTACGCAGATGACCGGTCTATGTGTGGTTATACCACAGAAGACGAGTTCTGGCGTGATCCTGATCCTACGCCGACAACATTACACAGCTCTTGCACGAGTGTTATGACTGTTTGAGTTGAGGGTTGATGGAGTTGCGATAGTAATGATGACCAAAGAGTGGACAGTGATGAATGAAGAGGAGGAAGGGCAAATTTGGAGGGAGGTCGGGGACATTCAACAAGCACCAAGCGCTACTCTTGATTTGGGACAGGCTAAAGCCATCACGTGTGTGAGCGTATCAGCACGGACCATTGAATGATCTGTGGGGAAATCTGCGCATTAGGCTCTTTCTCCACACATATTATGAATGTTTTATGTATGTACTCGTAGGTACGACGATATTCGTACTCTTGGGTCTATAATCGTCGCCTGAAGGCCCAGAGTTCTCAGGCACCTGGGGTGCTCGGCAACGCAACTTGCGGGATCGTCACCTTGTGCTAGGAAGCCCTCTTCTCGTTGACGGTTGTTTCTTATTTATTTTGTTGCATCTTGCCGTGGGACATGATGTTTGGCTACAAGGCCGAGGCAGAAGGTTGAAGATGGGACGAATCTCTGTTCTTGTCTACGCCGACCTAGGCATATATCATACTCTATCGTTGCCCGCCTGCGTAAATGATTGCCTCTGTCTTATCTAGCTCTTGGCGCCACGACATCTGGATCCTATCAGCAGAGACAAGGTCGGCCCCTGCTTCTAACACGGCTTGCCGATTTTGCACCATGCTCGCGTTCTCACGATCCACGACTCGCCGATACGCACCACTAGGCCCAATACCTCTAACCCTAGACATAAGGGGATTTTCCCTCACTACAAAGTCTCTTAAATTGGGCAGTCGTTCCTCCCTACCCTCCCGAAACCCCATCAACAGCCTGGTCCAGTACTCTATATCAAAGTGAGACCACTGTCTATCCTGCATCTCTACAAAAAGCTCCAGGCTCTCCAGCGTGCGCGGCAAGACATCAATGAGGCGAGGAATGTCGGATCCTGGGTCCCAGCTGGACTCATCTGGATCCCAATTAGTGCGGAGCTCTCGCCTCTCGCCACTATCAGGATCAGGACCGAGAAAGACGCGAACGTCCAACGCCAGCCTCTTCAGACTCGTAAACCGTTTAATAGTCGCCCCAGCTACACCCGTGACGATATGCCCAAGGAGAGCTTCGAAGCCGACTGACAGGTCCGTGATACGACTGGCTAGGTCTGGGTCTTTCAAGTCGGCACTGCGGCTGTCTCTTGACGGCTCTTTATCATCACTCTGGCCATTCTGACGGCGAGTGTCATGTAGATGCTTATCTAAACCACCACCACCACAACGCGGGTGCGCAATCGCCTTCAAGAAGCAGCCTGCGTCGAAATCATAGCCCGCTGTGGGATCGTTTCGAGTAGGCCCGGACTTGGCTTCGTGTGTATAGCGAATTGTCGTCAGTGATGGCATGCGCTCCACGAGACGCGCCATGCCCTGCGGATCTATGCAGCAAGAGACAAGCTCCAGGTGCTTCATTGCGCTGTACTCACGTGAGGCTAGTAGCAAGGGCATGGCGTCGGCGAACGGGCGCTGAGGACCACCGCCTTGTACAGACGACTGACTTCCCGTACCTGTCAGCGTGCTGTACCGTGATGCAGGCCACGTGTAGACATGATCCAGGTTGGATGCGACTCGTAGGTTGGTTACGCGTAGCCGTCGCAGCTTAGGTGAGGACATGAATGGATTCAAGGCGATCAACTCCGTGGCTTGGCTCAAGCCGGCTGGTGGGCAGTAGTTCAGCTCGGCGAGGCGTTCGATGGGCGACGGAGGGAGGCCCGAAACTTCGAAAAGCACTTTGTCGATCGAAGGGCTACTGCTGTTGCCGACACAGATGGACATGAGGTCCAGCACTTTCCTGGCTTGGCTCAAGACAGGGCTTCCCTCATCCACGTTCCAGCTGGACCGGATGTGGAGGTCGTACTTAATGTGTAAAGTCTCAAGGTGGGTGAGCTGCGTCAGGAGCAGTATGAACAGCGGGTAAACGGCTCGTGCCGCTTCTTCATGCGCCTCTCGACCACCCCATCTGCTCTCGTTCGCATCGCGTACTGCAGTGACCAGCGCGACCCAAGCCGCCGAGTCGCACCCTGCAGCTTGCAACCACGGACTGTCGAGAATCATGTCTTCCACGGAGGTCCAGCTCGAGAGCTCCAGTTCGGCCGGACTCCCCTCGCTACCGCCCAAGCGTAATTTGATGCCGTCCCTGTATGGCATATCGTAGAGACATTCTTGTATCGTGAGGATTCGGATGTAAGCTGCAGCCCTAGAGTCTGCAGCAATGATGCGCAGAAGCTCAGCCAGAGCGCGCGATAGATCGATATAATTGCCCCATTCGGCCCTTAACTGAATATGAATATTGCGGAAAAGACGCCTGTAATTATTGTGCTCCGCCACAAACACCAGCCCAGCGGCGTGCACACGCTTGCAGGTCAACATCACGCTCTCAAAGTCGTCCGGCTCACTCTCCTGCAACACCTGGCGGAGGACCTCCGTGGGAAGGGCAAGGAATCCCATATTGGTGGATGTCAAATAGAAACAGGTAGGGAGTGGTACGCTCAAAAGACGTTGGGCGGTCTACGGCATGCTCCAGAAGGACAGCGATTAAATTAACTTCGTTGAATGTGTTGAACGGACTGCGCTGCAGCAGGTGGCAGCTGGGATGCAGCTGCCACCCTCTAGAAGGAGAGAAGTAGTTTCTTCCGTACCTAGAACAGAGCAACTTACGAGAGTACATCAATTTATATGCATCTCACATTTACTGCTACCCTACTGCTACCTGACTGTTTGTCAGAATGTTCTTATTAGCGCACCTGTCGATGCGGTTACGGTGTATGAATCCACGACTTCGGCTTGTTCCGTTATTGATAGGCAGGAGTTCCGTGGCGCGACACAAGTTACAACATCCCTAACCTAGCCATCACGGGCTAAAAGAAAACGGGGGAGAGAAGTTTAAATTGATGTTTACGAGTTGAATGGCACTTTTCGTTTATCTTTCCACAAACCTTGACGTCGTTCAATCTTCTTCGACCTACCTAGATAGATACCTAGTCGACCGATTGAAGTGATGTCGACCGCTTTTGCATACCAGTCTGTTTTATTGTTCATGTGTCCGGACGTTTCTTGCTACGGATTAGTATATCGGGAGTATATTCGCAGCAATTATATCTCAACAACAGGCAAAAGCAGGTATGACTGAAACTCACCAACTGATCGAATAATATGCTTGCCGATATTCTGGTGAATCTGATCGACCGGGTGCATAGCATCAGATGTATGACCCGTAATAACAATCTGCAACTGTTCGCCAGCATGGAAACGCATACCAACAGGCTCTATGGCGATATCCAAGGCCATGGGGAGTGCCGACGTGGAGTCTGGAATGCCGGAGATCCGGAAGGGGGGTTCGAGAGGATGGTGGCAGTATTTGACAAGAGATGGACGCGCTGGGGAGCAACAGATGCTGAGTGGTTGAAGAGCATTAGGAGGCCGTTAATGGTCGTGTGGCACAGAACTAAAGGCAGGCGGTGTTCCGAGCAAAAAGATTACTTGTGGGGGGTATCTGCATTGATGGAACAGTGGGAGGACCTCGGAGCGAGCTATGAAGAGCCGATGGAAGTCAGCATGCGGAAAGTGCTCGCCAAGGAAAATTCGGCAACGGCAATACTGAGATACCGAGAGACTCTGAGTGTCCATTGCTGGATGCCAGCGTTTACGGACGGGGTGCCTGACCTCGGTACCGGCTGGCAACTGGACGAGGAGCATGCAGAACCCGCGTTCTTCTCCGAGGAACGCATAGTCATGGATGCAATGCCTGTATGGCCTGGCCAGGAACGCTCGGAGGAAAAAATCTCTGCATTGTGGATGCGAAGGGGGAGGTTTTACATGATCTGTATGTGGGAACAGCACGACACCCGCTAAAGAGACATGACTGGAAGAGGCTATGGGTGGTAAGCCAGAGGATGAAACCGGAAGGCGTTACGGACGCCCAGTATCTCTTGCTGTTCGACAGAAATGAGCAGGCAGAGATCGTGCAGAAGGTCGATTCAATCCATTTCTCTCCTCAGTGGCGCAAACATGGCATCCCAAAAACCCCAGGAATCAGTACAAGAATACACATAGGATGACAGGTCTCAAAAGTTTTGTTACCAAGGGAAGAAGTCGAAACAGGCTTTCATGAGCTCGAGGTCTAGTTGCCCAAATGCATGTTTCCATATATTATAACGAATATTGCCGCAATCTCTGGTGCTGTGTATGTCACTTTTTGTTGCCAATTTGCAAGTCATCAATACACGTTCATTCAATTTTGGAAGTCAGTTCTCGTCGATACCAACGACACACTTAAAGTGAGCTCAAGTAATCGTGGAACCATCATGTTAGGACATATCGACAAACCAAGGGGGAATACAAATTTTCTTTTGAGCGGCATGGCGAGGCTTGGATCGCACATTCTGCGCAGCTCCGCGGACTAAAGCTTGATTAGACCTCCGGCGTGCCCAGCATGATGAACCCATTTGCGCCTTTGGACCCATGACGGTCGTATTCATCACATCTTAACCGTTGATAACCGTTGAAGTGGAATTCGCTAAATATGTTAATAACACTGAAAAGTGCTTGGCAGCTGCCTGCTCCTATCCTAAATGGCTGCCTGGATCATACGAGGCAGTCAAGCTTAGACCATACCAAAATGTGGATTTTGCACCATTCTGATCTCGTGCCGACTTGGCGTGGTTTTGACGTTCCTGTGGTGTGAGTCCCCACAGCGACCTGTGTATACAAAAATAGATGTACACAAATGGAGTAGTTTACTAATAAGGTTTTATTGGATATAGTACAAGTGTTTCAACCGCTCAACTATCACATACCCTATTATGGCAGTGCAAACATTTACATGCCTTTGCGTAAATCGATCTAGGCGGCGTGGATCATCCAATGTTGTTATCATTCTATAGTGGTACCTGTGATGATCAGGTTCTTCAATCAACAATAAAGAACGATCTGTCTCATCATTATAAAAGGGATAAGCTGGGACTGCCTTTGTTTGCATCGACCATCAATCAACATACAGCGCATGTCCAGTTAGTCGCTCCTTTATTCGTTCTTTCTTACATGTCGCCTTGCAGAGGTTACGGCCTGTGTGGTAAAGGAACAACTCGCGAGAAACCTAAACCAACATGAGTTCTTTTATCCGCTGGAACTTTCGAAAATGTTCAATCTTCCTGACACTTATCACCATCGCCTCCATCATCATCCATCAACTGAGCTATCTAGAGCTGAATGATGTGACAAACACGATCACGCTCCTCGAGAAATGTAGGACCGAGGAATCTACCCAGCTTTACGATCACCACACAAACACGAGCCGCAACATTCCAGATACTATTCATCAAATATGGAAGACCACGGAAACTACTACGTATTCGTCGCAGGCGTCATACAAATTCTGGCAGGACAACTTCGGCCCCCTGAATTACACAGTGACGCTGTGGACGGATGAAAAAATTCAACAACTCATAGAATCCGAATACCCTTGGTTACTATCCACGTACAAGGGATACACACGAGACATACAGAGAGCGGACCTAGGCAGACTTGTGGTGGTTCACGCAAGAGGAGGTATATACGCAGACTTGGACGTGTTCCCCAAGAATCCCGGTACGATCGACTGTGTTCGCCGGTCCGGGATACAATCGATATTCAGCTCTACCTCCAGCAACTCGGGCTTTAGCAACCACTTCTTCATGGCCGAGAAAGGTTCCATGTTCCTGTACGAGACGCTCCGCACAGCCAAACAGCGTGGTGGCTCACGTCATAGACGGATATTACTCCCATACCTACAAGTTTTCTGGTCGACCGGACCGACCATGGTGACGGCCGCGTTCTGGCAATATTGGACTTTGCGCGATGCGCCAAGCGACGAGGTGGCACTGCTGGATCACAAGTTCACGCAAAGGATGCTGGGACATGCCGCGGGGAGATCATGGCACAGCGCAGATGGAATCTTTTTCAATGAGTTTGCCGACCACATTAAGTTGATAGAAGCATGGGTCATCTGGTCCATCGTGACCATTACGCTAGGAATTGTGTTTGTAAAGATATGTCGTCTTCTCAAAAGACGGCTTCCATCCTGAGGCAAAAGTCATTCCATCAACCATTCGGATTTCTGAATTACCAAATGACATGCAAATCTCAGTGTCGTGGTTAGAAACTGAAAGGACTTTTAATATTTAAGTGTGCTTTAGTATTTGATAATTGTCAGAGGCGGATTCCTCAGAGGGCTAGGAGATTGGTTCCTTGCCGGTCTGCTTGCGATCGTGATGGTTTTCGTTCGAGCAGACCATGACAAGAAGGTGCGCAGCTGGGGAAGTCAGTATGGAACCACAGGCCGCAAGGGAGGTGATGCTCCAGCTTGAAGCAATTGAAAGCATGCCAGATTTGGGATTAGGGCGGTATACCAATAGAGGCTTGTGCCGCGCGACAGCGTATTCACTATATGATGACACGCGAACAACCAGACCTTGGGGCGGGGACGCCGCTGACGCTTATGTGTATCGCATTCGTGATTGACAAGACGTATAGGAGAGCAGGGTTCCCCTCTTTTGAATTGGTATTGAATTATTCCGCAATCAGGTCAAGTTTTACTCCCCAACTCTCAAGAATCGATATTCCCCTCTCTACAAGGCCGATATGTTCACGCCAGATCATTTGATCAGTATTTCTCGGAGAGGGCCAGCCGTCCCCAACTCTGATGGTTCATTGGCGATATTTTCTCAATCGACACACGTGATAGGAAGACAGACCAGCAAGGGATACTTTGTGTTGAATATCGAGACTGGCTCAATAGATGAATTGATTACAGATGATAGGGCAACAGACGCTGTCTGGCTAGGCCACGACAATAGCACTGTCTTGTTTCTCAGCCGAGAAGAGGGCGGTATCACTTTGATCAAGACCTTGGATGCAACAGATCTTTCAGCAGAGGCGATAGATATCGGTCAAATTGAAGCGCCAGTGAGCGACCTCAAGGTGGAGGCTTTGGAGGATGGATCAGTTGCCACAGTAGTTGTCGGATTGGTGGGGACAGATGGTGTTCTCTACAGCAAGGAACGGCAAGAATCGCCACTGCATAGTGGTAGAGTCTTTGATAGCATGTACCCTCGCACTGTGAGTATCCTCAGCCCGTATTATCTACTCTCTGACGGTATACATACAGTGGGATTCGTACGTTGAGCCCCAGAAACACACTCTGGTACACAAGAGTCCGCCGAGAGGATGGTGCGTGGCAGCTCACCAAGCCTCTGAGAAATATTCTAGCGGGCACAAGACTTAGTACTCCGCCAGACATGTACGAGCCCGTCAACCATGGAGAACATTTTGACATCAGCGACAAAGGCATTTCAGCGACAAAGGCATTCTGTTATCTGCTACAGAAGATGAGATTGGCAGCCCCGACAAACGAGCTTCGAACCACATCTATTATTTACCCTTTCCCCTGCCGGCAGATGGCTTGGCGAACACAGCTATCAGAATATCACTGGAAATAAATTCTGATGCACAGTCAACCACAGGCCACGGATGGTGCTTCAGTCCAAAGTTCAGTCCTGATGGTAGTACAATTGATTTCATGAGAGGCCCGGCAAGGAATTCGCTCGATCCGTCCATATGGGTCAAGTTTGCTGAATCGGAAAATGCTGTCGACGTGTTCACAACGATCACGAAGAAGTCCTGGAATTTGATACCTGACGGCTTCAAGTTCTCGCCCGATGGTCGCTCCTTTACGTTGAGGCTCTTGATTCGGGCAGAGCTGCACTTTTTACTCTCGACCTGCTACCAAACGCTGTACCTGCGCCCATCGTGCGCGATGGGTCTGTCTCTGCTTACCACAATCTCCCCGCCCAGGATGAGCATGAAGACCGTCAACTTCTAGTCACCAGCTCCAGCCTGATCGAACCTTGGTATTGCCAGATCGCGCGGCCAAGGATATCCACCGAGTCACCTCCGCAGGTATTGTCCAAGACTTCCTGGCAACTCAGCATCGATCTGTCGTGGGAGCAAATCTCCGAGATACATTTCCCGGGTGCCGGCGACTATAGCGTGCGTGCCTGGGTTGTAAAGCCCCGCGATTTCTCGAACAGAAACTACCCCCTGTGTATACTCGTGACCACGATACTCTACCAGCGCGGAAACCTGCTCGAGAGGATAACCGTTCCATCTTGCATGTAACATATTGAATAATAATATCTAATGATAAATCCTACTCATCATGGCTTGTACCGAGTATACAGAAACATTGGCTTTCTTTAAAAAGTCCCAGTTTGTTTCGGGTGTGAAAACAGGCTGCCGGACCCGGGTTGACTCGGCGGCGAGGCTGCGGCGATCCCCTGCGCATCGATCGCGACCGGCGTCGGCGACGGCACCGGCGCCTCGGGCGGCGACGTCGGGGGTAGGGCATCCAGCTCGACCTGCTCCCGCAGGTCCCTGACCACCCTCTCCAGGGCCCTCATCTCGCGCGAGCAGCCCTGGTCGCCGCAAGCCTCGAAGCCGAGCTCCTCCCGCATCTCCTCGGTCGTGGCCAGGCGCGACGAGTCGCTCGCGTCTTCCACGACTAGGCCGACGCCGTCAACCCAGCGCTTCCTGTTTGCTGGGATGGAGTCCGGACCTTTCTTGTAGACATCCTGCAGTTTCTCCTCGTCATCGTGAGTGTCGAACCACGTGTCATTGTTGAAGAGGGCATAGCCCGGGTGCTTGGCGCCGTTGAACGTCGGCACACATTCGTTGTCCTCGATGCCGTAATCTGTGTATCCGTCTATACCGGCAAAGTTCATGGTGTATGCGGTGCGTGTGAATGCGACCTTGGTGACGCGCCACTCGGTCGGCACGTCCTTTGTCACTTGCTCGATCTCGGTGGTATGGTCCGGGTGCCACTGCGGGGGTTGACGGCACTTGTCGAAGAGACCGCCGGCGTCTTGGTTCTCGGCCTGGTCGAGGTACCGTACCATCTGGCCCTGCGTCGCTGCGGGCTTGTTGCTCATGTACTGATCGATCTGTTTCCAGCTCGAGGCCATGCTGGTCAGCAACCCGTAACCGTCGTTGGGCACGGCCATGACGGCGGGTGGGAACTCGTCGGGCGAGCAGCCGCCCGGTGCGTCGGTTATGTATGGCTTCCAGGCGTCACGTTGGCGCTGGTCATTAAACTCCGAAAGCACGGGACGTGCCTTTGTATCAACCTTGCGGTAGCCGCAGGTGATCGTAGCATATTGTGGGTAGTTGTGCACGATAGACTGGTAGTTGAGGCACGCCGAAGGGTACCCAGCACCTCCATCGCACAGAATGCCCCCAGCGACGTGCACCGAGGCGATGGATACTTCAGTGGTGATGCTCTTGAAGGTGACAGTCCGCTTCCTCTTGCAACCTGTGTCACCGGCACGCGCAACGAGTCCAAGGTCCCTCGCCTTGGCATTCGACGGACAAGAGGAGGTCTTTGCGGAGGAGTGGCTAGACTTGGGTGGTCGCGAGACGGTCTTGGAGGGTTTGTCGAACGTCACGGAGTGCTCCTTACCGAACACCTTGAAGACGGCCTTTCCTTCCTTCTCGATCCCGTCGGTGCATAACTGGATCAGCGCTGGCGTGGCTGCGAGTTCGGCAATATCCAGAATCTCACCTGGACCCAAGGCAGTATACATTAGCTCCGCACTTCGATACATGGCAAGGATTGTACGCATAGGATCGATCATTCTTACCGATGATGGGGATCGCCGCCTCAATAAGCTCGAGAGGCGCCAAGAGAGCAGGAATGGCAATGCGGCAGAACGCCTTTGCGGCAATGTCTAAGGCAGCCTGCTCTGCTGCCTCCTCGGCCAGCTCTTCAGCCTTCTCTTTCGCCTCTTCCTCGAGCTCTTCCTTGGTGGGCGCGGACTTGAAGCCCTTGCAGCAGTAACTCTGGATGCCTCCGGTGCACGTCTGATCGCCATTCTTTCCATGGTTGTTGGTATCCTGCAGCACCTCTGTTTCGTCATCGTCGCATCCTCCCATGCAGGATAGCCCTAGGCCTCGGTAACCGCGCCACTGACATGTCCCCATGGTGGTGCCGTCATCGCAGCAAAGCGTACGGTACTTGTTGGCATCACATCGATCGCTGGTCGACAATTTCCCGGGCTGCCCGTTCATCTGTGTGACCTTGTTGGTTCCCTTCTTGCAGTCGGCTCCACAGTCTGTCGTGTAGCAGGACACGCCAGCGGCAAGATCTTGACTCATCTGGCTGGCATCTTCCTGCTGACCAGTGGTGACTCCCGGCGCGGGTGCGAGGCCGTTATCTTCGCCCTGATCTCTTTGATCCACTGCCCATACCTATGGTGCGGTAAGCCAGCTGTCAGGGAATCCTCTTCATCCCGTTTCCTCGAATCTAGGAACCGGAGGATGAGGGATGACGTCGAAAAACTCACCATTGTCCCTCCAAGGCATCTCTTATTAGCAAAGTTGCGCTTCTGATCAAACGTGTCATCGTCGTCATATGATACCCACTGATTCGAGTCCCACGTGACATATTTGACCATGGCTTCCTTGTCCCACAGGGGCTCAGCGCCGTTGTAGCTGATGGTGTCTTGAATTTCTTTCAGCGTCAGTATTCCGCTGGCGTTGGAGCAGGGGCCCGCCTCTGCGCCGCCACTAAACTGGCATATGCCGTTTGGTGTACTACAGGATGGATCAGACAGGGTGAAGCTGCGACCGTACTGTGATTGTTACCGGTTAGCTTCCAATGATATCGAGATTTTATAGCAGAATGAGGTGGTGATGCGCGAATTTCTACGCCGATGCACTTACCCATCCCAGGCCCATCACTACTTTAGCAGGCTTCACTCCCGCTCGCCAAAGAAGATCTAATCCCAGATCGATCTCGGTCACCTTAAAAATGACCATTAGCGTTGCTCCATTGCATCAGTCATACGAGGCTCAAGGAAGGGGGCATTTACGTTGGTATGTGGTGCAATGTAGGGGCCAATGAATTGAGACTGCGCATCCCAGACACCATGCACTACGTGTATTGTCAGTAATCCATCGACATCATGTCGCTCTTGAGGAAGGAAGATGAGGCGACCTACGATCGTATGTCATGAAATTGAACCAATCGACATTCGGTTGAATGGCAGCCAGATCGAAGTGCTGAAGATACCAATAGGATGTCGGTAGGGTCATCGAGATACCATAGCGATTTCCTGGCGTTGGAGTCCTTGATCAGCCAAGTATTCGTACAACGTTATCATTCAAACACGACAATATCTTCGAAGTTGACGTTGGCAGCCGTAAAGGCCAAGTAATGCGCCACTGGGATAAAGAAACTCGGGGACATACCAAATGCGGCTTTCAGCTCCTTGGCCAGAGAAACATAGTTCGCCTTATCCGCAGTGATTCCACCGCGATCATCTGCCTGTGGATACTCCCAGTCCAGGTCGACACCATCGAATCCGTAATGTTCCATGAAGTTGATGAGACCCGTGATGAACTTCTTACGATTGTCCGCGGTGCTTGCCATGTCGCTAAAGGCAGTGCGAGTAAGGCCTGGATCGGTAAAAGACCAGCCTCCGACTGAGATCCATGTTTGGAGTCCAGCATTGTTCTCTTTGAGAGCCTTTGAGAGTTGGAGAAACTTAGCTGACACGAGACACGGATGAGATTCCATGGTATTGACTTACAGTGAACCGGCTGTAGAGCTTGCCACTGGCTGTGTCCATGGGAGCGATTTCAAAGGTAGAAGGATCGAAGAAGGCAAATGCAAAGTTTATGTGCGTGAATCCATTTAGATTCAGGTCCTCGGGAGACACGACATCGCACGGTCTCGTATTCGCCCAGGCTTCATAGTAGCCGATGGTGCGCTTGCTGATGGAATTTCCAGAGCAGCTCGGTCTGTCGACGTCGCCACAGCCTCCGAAGTCCTTTGAGCTGTGAGTTGGACGAAGTCGCATAGTTTCACGGGTCAGTTCTCAAAACATACCTTCTGACAACCTTTGTCCTTGTCACAAAAGTCGCTCGTAGATCCGCAGAAGCTACCCAAGACGTTAATTACACGGGAACAGTGCAGATGGCAGATTATGATATTAGGTGCCTTACCCAAACTGCGAGCAACAAACTCCCAAAGGACAGTCTTGAGAGCCTTCCTTGCCGTACTGGCCACATTCTGCCTTGGCGTCGCAGTTGGAGGTGCAATTACCGGCGCCACACTCTGTCGGCGAGTAACCACACAGACCATTGGTACCGCAACACGCAGCATTGACGCAGGGTGTGTTGGAATCGCAGGTTCCCGTGGGGAGGGCACGACCGTCAAGAAGAAAATGGGAGTAGTTTGGAGTCCAGCTGTTGTCTGAGTTCGGCACGACGTCCCATGACGATGGCTGGTCCAAAGGAATAGCTTGACTGAAAGGGATTGTGAAAGCTGCTGTGAACACGCACAGCACGAGTGGAATTACCAACATGTTTGCATGCAAGACCCGGAGGACGTGGAATACCTGGAGTCTCACTCGGAGATGCACTCCAGAGCCTTCAAGTCGAGGGGAAGACCTGTATATTGTTAATGGATGAAGACCGGAGTGTCCATCTTCCAGCCCATGCAACAACGCTCCAGCTGCTTACACCTAGTCCACATGATGGCACTATTGTCAAGCCAGGATCATGAGCCTCAATATTGTCTACGGGAAGGAGCATGTAACATTGCGCGCAGGTCCCATGCATACAGACGCTTATAGGAGCGGTATGCCGCTTCAGATGCATGCCTCGTTTGTACATGGAGATTTCTTTCGGTGGAAGCTCGGACGAGCAGGGGTGTCGTGACCTTGACCGTAATCGATATCACAAGACTGTCTGATGTAAGCATGCAATATATCTCATAGCATGATTCAGAATGTCTGACTGATCTCTTATCTTCGTCCTCGGCTTGTGGCAGAGGCCCGAGAGGGGCACAATGCCAAGGCTGAACTATTCATGTCAGCCTGCCAGGTACGACGCACACGAAGGATTTAGTATGCAGCCCTGCGGCACAGATCTCGGCGCACATTCAAGCTTTCTTTCTAAGCTTAACCGCAAGCTTGGCTCGTTTCAACCAGGCACGCACGTTTTGGGCAGTCGTGCCCGAACGTGAGCCCACCCGGCCGGAGATAATATTCTTCAGCCAAATCAATACACAAGCCGATGTAACCACAATGCATCAGATAATCATTTCATGAGTCTAATTCAAGTCCTGGCTAATCCTGCATGTCAGATGGAGTTTTCAATAGTGTTATACATTGACAAAAGAACCTGTCAGGGCCATGTCTGCAAGTGCTACGTATCCGAGGTGTATAGGCATGTTACTAGGTCATGCGCCTCGTCAACGCAGACATGGTTGCGGATTGACTGGGTAAGACATGGTCTGCAATATTATACTGTATCGATCCCAAAATAGTGCTTGTAGATAGTCGAGAGACGCGGAAACGGATGCCAACTCTTATGTGGCACATCGCCCACTATTTCGTCGAGGGACTGTCGTTGCTATTCACTCTAGGGTCTTCAAGGGGCCAGTATTTTCTCGATAGACCCGTACAAACATGGCGTCTCAGTCCTATCTTTTCTATCTATTCTGGGCGTGTCTTTGGTTTGGCCGCGGCCTGGCGTCCTTCAACCTCTATCCAGGTGTCAGTGCAGATAAACTCGCGCAGTCGTTGAACATCACTTCAGCATGCGTCGAAGCACTGTAAGTTGCCATGAATGAGTCCCATAATCAACTCATCTGACGAGAAGATGGCAGAAACCAGACAATCACAGAATGCGACCAGACGCTACTGCAGATGACACAGTCTCTAGAAAACTACTGGTGGACCGATGACAACCTCACAGATGTTTGCACCAGTGGTTGCTCAGGTGCCGTTGCACAGTGGAATGGAGACGCCGCTGCGGCTTGCGACGAACAATATTTCACTGCATACGGTCGTCTCCTCCCCATATGGACTGTGACAGAACGCTTCGTCGATAACGTGAATTTTGCTTGCCTTGAGTCTTGGTACGTATAACGATACCATCCACGAGACATCCCAGCCGCTAATGCAATGGAAACTAGGTCAGACAACTTCACATGGTGCCTGACCGAGTCCCAGACGTGGGTGGGAGCAGACGTGTTGCGTGCCGATTGTGACACTGATCCGTCGGATCCTACATGCTCAGGAGACGTTACTGCCATTCCGGAAGATAGCATTCGGATGGCGAATCTCTATGAGGACGACATTGTAAGACGTCGAACTTCTGCGCCTCATCTCTTGTTCCTGACACGGATATATAGCTGTGCAACAACTGCTTCATCAACCAACTATACTCACGCGTGACGTCGGATTTCCTGCCCAATTCGGACCATTCCGACTATCTGGTAGACCAGCTCTTCGATATCCAAGACGTGTGCAATGTTACCCTACCAGATTTCACCTTGCGACTGCTGGACTGGTACGACACAGCGCCGCCATTGACTTCGACAGATCTGGGTTCCACGAGCACGGCATCGGCAACGACTAGCGCCCCAACGTCAAGTACGACTTGCCTCGGCCAAAGTGTGGGCGGCAGCACCGGAACCAAGGTCAAGAAATGGGAAAGCCCCAATAGAGTACGAGGCAGTGCCCCCGTTTCTGGCCCGATAGACATTCGACAGGATGCGTCATCTTGCGATGCGCTCTCGCAGCAGTATGGAGTCACTACTGGGGCCTTGCAGTGGTTCTCGGACAGTGACACTTGCGCTTTCACGAGCACCGCGTGTCTGCCATTGGCGTGCACTTTGCAACAAGTTGCGAGCGGCGATACTTGGTGAGTATCAATCATTACACGCCATGTTCTGCAACGTCTCATCACCAGAATCCCGTTCCAAGATCAGAAGACTGATAAACCGTGAGTCAAACAGTACGAGCATTGCTGCCAGTATCGGCGGTGACACAACGCTGGCCCAGTTCATGAAATGGAATCCATACATCCTCGGGCTCTGTGACAGCCTCACCGAAGGCCAATATATCTGCATCACGTAAGGCAGCTCAGTGAAGCCCACATAGCTCCGTTGACTTGTACTGAGACAGCCTATAGCTCACCAGGAACGACTGGCACCTTCACCTTGCCCGCTCCGCCGCTCGGCACTGATGCCGATGCAAACAATCAGCAGCGAGGCGGCGCGGGCGGCATCGTCACTCCAACTACCACCGTCACCACAACGGCCGACCCTGTATCGGGGGGCAGTGCTCCCAGTCCCACGCAAGACGGCCTTGTCACCAACGTAAGGGCTTTTCTGTAGCACAGCGCTGCATGTATTTCCTGTTTAAGAAATCCAAATTCTAACATGCTCGATCTATAGTGCAATAATTATGCCTCGGCGACCGCTGGCCAGGGCTGCTACGACTTCGCTACGGCGCACAATATCCTCCCCACCCAACTCTACGCCTGGAACCCCGTTCTCGGCCTCGACGGGACCGACTGCACCACGGCGCTCTGGGCCAGCGAGTACTACTGCATCGGCACATGGACGGCGACGAGCACGGCGCCGGCCACCGCCCCGGGCCCGACGCAGACGGGCATCACGAGCGACTGCAACAAGTACGCCAGCGCCATCAGCGGCGACGGGTGCGAGGCCTTTGCCGCGCGCAACTCCATCACCACGGCCGAGCTCTACGCCTGGAACAGCGTGCTAGGGGCCAACGGCGTCAACTGCGGCACGTCGCTGTGGGCCGACGAGTACTATTGCGTCGGCGTCGCCCCCGCGGCCTCCAGCACGACGCCTGCCGCCACTACTACCACTACGAAAACAAGCAGCAGCAGCAGCAGCACGACTGTGCGGGTCACGGCGCCCGGGCCGACGCAGACGGGCATCGTGGCGAGCTGTAACAAGTATGCGGAAGCGACCGGGGGTATTGGCTGCTACGACTTTGCCACCAACAACGGCATCACGCCGACGCAGCTGTACACGTGGAATCCCGTACTCGGCGCGAACGGGGAAAATTGCGGATCGTCTTTCTGGGCAGATGAGTACTACTGTGTCGGCGTGAGCAGCTAGTTCCGATAGTAAACTACATGACTATACACATAATACAGCAGATCTGGCAGATTATTCCATGATGTACTTCGTAGCCGTAACACTCGACCAGGTCTTTCACCACTTCACTGCCCAGATTCTCGTGGACCTGGAGGCAATGATTTTAATTCTTGTGTTTCCACCATTCTCTGATCGCCGCGCGGCATTCCTGGCCCTTGTAGTCGTCCGGCCATCCATGTGCCTGATAAATCTTTTTCATCGCCTGGTGAGAGTATAAGCATTAGCCACGACCCATCCCCGTGCTTCTTTGACCCCGTGCCGGGTGGGAGAAGAATGCCTGCTAAAAACAACTCACCTCAGCCTCGGCAGACATGAAGCCGCCCATGGCCGGAAGCACCAGCACGCTCGGCCAGTCCAGATTCCCCGGCACGCCCAGAAACTGCAGGCTCTGGTACTTGGCCTGCCACTCGCGCACGAGCTGCGGCAGCGGCACTGTCCGGTCGTCGCACCACGCGTCCCGCCAGGCGCGCGGGTCGTCGGGGGCATAGCGCCCGGGGGGGTCCGGGTAGACGGGGCCCGTGGCGACGAACTTGGTCACGGTGCCGTCCATGGTGTCCAGCATGTAGCACGCAGCCTCGCTGTCCGTACCTGACTTGTTTTCAACGAACCGTTTCTCGCCGCAGTGAACGGAAAGGAGAAGAAACACTCACCACTAGTGAGCTGCACCACCCACGGCGGAAACCTGGGCGGATCGGCCTTCTTGCCAGGACCACTCAGATCCCACAGCCAGGGCTTGTTGCCCCCCGACGCGCCGACCACGGCGCGGTAGTCGACGGCGGCGGCGTCGGGCGCCACCCAGGGGTTGTCGCCGCGCAGGTAGGGCAGGCGCCGCAGCAGCTCGACCACCTCGCCCGTCTTGACGAGGCCGCGCGCCGCGACGTAGGCCTCGCTGATCTCGGGCCATCCTCCGGCGGGCGCGCGGCAGATGTCGGCCGGCTCCACGTGCGGGAGGCCCTCGTAGAACGACACCAGCGCGGCGACGACGGCGTCGCGCGAGTAGGTTGCCGGGTGCGCGAGGCGGGGATCGGCAGGGAGCTGGCCTGGATCCGGTATTGAAGACATGGCAGAACTCTGGCCGACAAGTATAAATTTGGTGGCTATAATCTGGCTTATCCCAGGTAGTGTATTTCTGATAACTCTATTTTAAGGACTAGGTTAAGGAGATCCGCACGGGATATTGCAGCTGGGTATATGCTTTTATTTAAGATTTGTACCTGGTCGCCGGAGTGCCCCGCGGCTAGGTACCCTTTCATGCGGCTGCGACGGGGCTCAGCCTATTCAGGATCATATGGGTACCTACCGAAGATACCTAGTCATGGGCGCAGCGCTGACAATATATCTTATTTATTCCAAGAGCTTTTCGGGCGCACGTCGAAATCTTGGATAGAAATCACTAAATATCCAAGGAGGAGAATTCGCTAAAAATGACGTCGTCAAGTCTTTGCGTAGATGAACAAGTGGACGAAGAAAAATAAACAAATAATAGCCATGCGAGTATAGCTCGCTGGCATGTTTCTGTGATAATGCGGGTCATTATCAACTTATACACGAACTAGGCTAATAACCATCAGGGCGATTATATGTAATATTGCTGCTGTTGTAAACGGCAATCCGATCCATACGCCGCCTAGGCTGAGTCCGAGATTGAATAATGATGACAAGAGCGGCCCCGCGGCAATGGAACCTATACTTTCGATCACGCCAATGATACTATACAGCAAGCCTGCTCGCTCATTTGCGACCAGCGATGAGATGATGTTGCGGGCAAGTACAGCAAACCCAGCACCGCATGCAGCACAACAGAGTGTGTCATCACGGACTAATCTCAGGAGAAGCACAAATGCAGGCACAGCGGAGACAATAGCCCAGAAACTCTGGGATGACCCAGATCCTCCGCTGCAAAAGGCAATTGCAAGAGGTGAAATGATCGAGATGATGAGGATGCTTTGGGGCGGGGATGTAGACCCAAACACCATTGGTGACTCTTGGGGCACGGCAATGGACGCCGCCGGGCAAGCACCTTGGGAAAGCGCCAAACGTGATGATGCTTTCAGAATCCTTCGTAAGCACGGCGTGCTTTTCCTCAGCGAGCTTCTGGAAGAGGCAACGGGCGACAAACATGGAGAGACAGAAGATCACCAGATTGATGCCGATCATTCTCCCATTTCGGTGGAGATAGATCACTGGGATTTTCGAGTCCGACAAAGTGAAGCTGAACTAGAAGAGGGAACGGGCAACAAACAGGGAGAGACAGGAGACCACCTGACTGATGCCGATCATTCTCCTATTTCGGTAGAGACAGTAGCCGGGGAATTTTTCTTTTTACACAGAGAAGGACGGTTTCGTGACACTCCGAACCCATGGGACCGGAGCAGGGCTATGGCTCCAAGGCCTCAAACGCCCGAATTCGATATGGATGCGGACCTGGCTTCAACAGCTTCAACGGCTTCGACGCCTTCACGGCGTCAACCGCCTCCAAACCCCGCAACGCCCGGAACGTATACGATTGTGCTCCCCAAAATCGACAAACAGGTGCGAATCAGAGAAGATATCTTCCAGATTCAGTCTGCCCTTGCTTCGTTCGGATACAGATATCATGCACTCGGTAATCCCGTACATTATAGGATACTTGCATTATTTGCAAGGTATGATCTTTACAGTTTCCTGGCTAAAGTTGATTTTATGCAACTTTAACTAACACAACATTCATAATTTAGGGGACATCCGAATGCCGCCATGGACTTCCCCCGAACAGAGACTCGGTCACTGAGGTAGGATCCCTACAAAATATGAGGAGGAGGATGGTCGTAATACTAACGCCGTGGCAGAGAAATCTTGGATGACCTAACAAGATGGGAAACGTCATTCCAGTCCGATACAAAGTCTTCTGACACCACATTCTTAAGGTATTCCACTATCCTACATCGCATCGAACCATCTAATCAGGCATAAGCAGCAATCCTTCGCGATTAGAAAGCCAGCCGGATGAAAAACATGTTGCAGAAAGAATAAAGTCAACTGACGGTATAAACATTGAGAGGTTCCGCGACATTCAGACAATCGAATTTCCAAAGCACGTGTTACCTCACCACCTCGTTCTTCGCCTGCATCGGCCATTACAGGATGATCCTTCCAGGTATGGGCTAGGAGGAGGAGAGAATTCCAAGATAGAAGGCATGACTTGGGACAACTTCGTGTACACAATGCTCCTCATCCGAACCGTTATAACGACTTTTGATCAAGACACCACCTCTGACCGCAATGGTTTCAAGTCATTTCAATTGTATGCTTCAGGAATCAGCCTGGTATTTGTCCCCGACGCTCCAGTTTGCTAATCATTCTGTTGCAATTAGCGAGGATTTCGTACTTACTATGATGGAAATTGTCGAGCTCCAAACGGTAATCCCGCCCGATTCCGCTACGACAAACGCTTTCGCCGACGGAGAATCTGTACTAGGGGAAAGCCTGGTCGAGGCAATGAATGGCAGCATGTATTAAGTCCGATTATGTTATTGTTATGGTGTGTAGGATAGGGTGGTGCATCAGTGGCAATTAGAAGCAAATATACAAGCATACCTACATAGATGGTCGAGTGGTTAATACCACCATCTTTCAGGTCGCATGCTAGTATGCTAGTAAGCTAGTAATAGTTCATTCAGCCCATGCAGCTCCAACCCATCATGATCCTTTCTCAAGAGCCGAATATAGCGGCGATGGGATCACGAGATGAATCCATGAACTTGACGAGCAATTAGTGTTCTGATGCCTTGCAAAGCGATAGATGACGCGGCTGACAACATTGATGGTCGGATACTCGGGCCGTCAGGTCACCCAATCGCTCACCTATATCTCCTGTGTTGAGTGGCTGAGCCCGACCAGTAAAAGTCGTCAGCTGGATCATCGAGCAATGGTATGCTCACGCCGTACATTTCCTTCACCCTGAAACGCCTGAAAATCCTGAACGGTGCAGTATTCCACAGCGAGGGATCATCTTGGTTCCAGGGCAAATGTATATCGAACCGCTCCAGATGGTCCATCGCAAGCAGCGGCGCAAGCATGTCTCTCTCCATTTTGACAAACTGTGCTCTTCCATCGCCAGAAAGCCAGACCACGATCCGCAACGTCCGCAGGTGCGATAGTTTAACCAGCTCGGCGCAGACATTGTTCCACATCGCTACGGTCTCGGGTGCTGGGACATCCAAGGTTATGTCCCAGGCTTGAGGATGGCTGTCATAATATTGACTCACACCGCCAAACAGGTGCCATCCGACTTCGATGTGTCGCATAGCAGCAATGTGCTGCTTGGGAAGCATTGTGTCGAGCGACGTGAGTGCCAAATTCGAGCTTGCTTGGCCAAAGCCAAAGCAGAAGGTGTTTTCAGAGTAGAGGTAAGAGATGGACTCCATATATCTAAGGTAGAATGAAGTCAGTATTGCTTCACTCTCAACCCGGCACAGCAGGTTGTGAATGACATCAATTTGGGGGGCACACATACGCTGCTCGGCAAATCAAGGGGACTCTCAATAGTCCTATCTGCGGCCACCATTGATAATTGTTCGACTCGAACGCAGATTGCCTCAGTCGGCCGTGATGCACGGTCAAGTGCACCTTGTGATTGCCAATGACATGGCACCATATTTGCGTGCGCACTTCCGGCGGCAGTCGGCTGAACAGTAATGATTTCGGTTGCGCCTTTTGCAGTGAGCCATTAGCTGACGCAGCAGAGAAATTTTCTTCTAGTGATCGCGTATAAGGGACGCTCCAGTCCCTGTGGTCAGATACAGGCTTTTGTTCTTTTGGTAGCGCCGCGTTGTATACGTGCGTATCAGGATGTAGCTTCTTGTGCATTTCCTCAATCTCGCGCGGCGTCAAAGGTTCTGTTGGGAGTTTCGCGCCCCGATACTTGTAATTAGTATCGGCATTTCTCTCGAATAACCGTTTCAAGAAACCCATGGTACCGGTCTAAGGTGATTTTAGATCTGGTATATGAATGAGCCGAAGGGGGAAAATAGTCGTCACGTTGGTGTGGTGTGTATTTGAGTAATGGGGACACCACTGCCGAAAGCTGCAATCATTGATGGGCGACCTCAGACTATTTGAATGATGTCTTCCTTCGCGGGATTTCTGTCATATATTGGATATGAACATTGATATGGCAATGGAAAAAGTATGATTCAATATCTGGGGTCAGGATTTGACTGCAGATGTTGACTGACAGATAATTGTTTGCGTGAGGCAGCAAGAANATATGAACATTGATATGGCAATGGAAAAAGTATGATTCAATATCTGGGGTCAGGATTTGACTGCAGATGTTGACTGACAGATAATTGTTTGCGTGAGGCAGCAAGAAAAGGTGTACCGCTATTCCCATGTTTTTTTTTTTTTTTTTTCACTTTCCAGCGGCGCAGCCCTCAGCTCTGCGCCTTGCCAGACTACTAGGTTAGCGAGACGCTATAGGCCTCGTTTATTAGAGCCATCACAGACCTAATCTAGACTTGGTAAAGCGGGCCCAGTTCAACAAGAGTCATTCCTCTAATCTGAATAGCCAAAAACCTTGAAAGTTGAGCTGAATGGTGGGTTGAATGGTGGGCGGAGTGGTAGGCAGAACTCGGCTCTGGCCTTGGTGCCTGGTCAACGTCAAATTATAGTTCCGCGCTTCGGATCCGTCTTTTCCAAGGTGCAGTGATACAAAACGAAAGGATCTCAACCTGGTCGGTTCGCATGTAAGAAACCTGGAATATGCAGCGCAACAATCACAGCTAGATAATTCCATACTTGCCCGGCATGACGACCCGTGAACCTTTGGCCGGTCTTAGCGACATCGACTGGTCCAACCTCGAACACGCTTATGGTCCGGCCGATGACGTTCCCCCGCTTGTACGAAAACTGCAATCTTCCGACGAGGAGGAAATAACTTCGGCTTGCCACGTATTATATATTATATACCAACATCTTCCATCAAGGCAGTCGGTACTCGGCCTCGAGCGCTGTTGTCCCATTCTTATATCGCCTTGCCATCAGCCCCAAAACATTATCCAGAGAAAATATCCTTCAACTCCTCACCCGTTTGACCATTGGCGAGCCCACACACCACTGACTTCGAGGTATCGACGTTCAAGGATGGCGCGAAGACATTGCTACATACCAGGCTCCTGGGTGGTGCGAGGAAGAAGAGACTCGACGTCTTGAGTGGATCGATGAAGGTGCCGATGAGGCCGAGCGCAAGAGCCGCAAGATGCGATCCAAATTGTTTTCTCCGCCCGAAGATATCGTCAAGTCCAGTGTTTGCCGAGCTCGGGGTTTATGATGCCGTCAAAGATGGTCTTCAACACATGATCGATCTCTTGAAAGACGACTCCGCGGCAGTTCGACAAGAAGCCGCGTGCGCACTGGCATGGTTTCCTGAGGAGTTGGACCGAATCCATCTAGCGTTGCTCAATCTCATCGACAGCGAGGCGAATCCCGTTGTCCAAGCCACTGGCCTAATCGCACCCGGTCAACTTCAAACCAGATCGGAGGACGACCTTGACGGCACTCCCGTTGTGCGGTGTCTAGAATCCGTTTATGTCAATGGTAGTGCGTGAGGCCTCGGCCGCTGGGCCAGCGCTATAGCGCTCATCATGTTGCATGTATCTCAACCCGAACATGTCAACGAGGGATTGCGCAAACTGAAAGAGAATGAGTACCTCCAAGAATACGAGCCTTGGAATCCCAAGGACGTCAACTTCGAGTTTGCCGATCCGGATTGGACCTCAGTGCAGGATCATTGCATTACCGTTAAATCAAATGAAAAGATTTTATGTAAGAGATTCAGATTTTGCTAGATTACTACCAGGAGTATTACAAAAAGAAGCATGATGAGATCGTTTTCGCTAGGAAACCAATTCCCTTCCCACTCGCGTAGGCTGATGTTGGTAGCCAAAAATTGCCAAGTGACTCCGAGCTCCCAACGAGCTTCAAAGGCGCATGTTCGTTGCGTTGTTTAAGTTATACTCGTAGCTTGCTGACCTAAAATCATCCGTGACAAAACTACTAGTGAGCGACCAGAACTGCATCAACTGCCGCGCCTCGCTCCACTCTGGCCACGATAATCGGCTGTTCCCACGTTGGGATCGCCGTTGGTGATGAAATTCATGAAGTACGTCTGAGTTGCAGCGCTGGCATAATTCGGCAAGATTCCATAAAACACCTGCAAGCGTTCGGCCGAACGGGACCAAGTGCCGCCTGGGCATCAGCAGGGCCACCGGTCTTGAGAGTCTTGACGAAGTCGACAAAGGCAGCCAGAAAAGCACCGTATATGTCTTCGTGGACGTACACACGCTTAATGCACAAGCAAACTTGGCCGGTAAGCATATATGCTAGAGTAGCAATCTGAACAAGCGTAACAAGTCAGCCAAGTACCTTCGCTATTAATTAGTAAGACGCACCTTAGGCACCGCCGCTGCAATTTCGACGTCTGGGTACACTATGGCAACATCGTTGCCGCCGAGCTCAAGGGTGAAGCGCGCAAATGTTGGTGCACATGCTGCCGCTACCTTCTTCCCGGTAGCTACTGATCCATTAAAGCTGACTTTCGCAATACCCGGGTGGGCTGTAAGCATTGGGCCAAGGTCCTCCTCGCCGCTGAGAACGTTCACAACCCCGCTAGGAAAGATCTTGGCCGCCAGCTCTCCCAACTTGAGAGCTGTATAGGGGCTATACGGTGAAGGCTTCCAGATGAAGGTATTTCCGGCGAGCAGCGCCGACACGAGCTTGATGACCCCTAACAGCTTGGGAAAATTCCAAGGAACGATGCCGACGCCGACACCGAGGGGGACGTAGCGAAGCACAATCTTCCGCTAGATTTGGCAGCGATTAGCTGCGGCTGCACAGAAGAGGATACACTGACCATGTCACGGGGCATGAATCAGCAACAAGACACGTACCTCGTCTGTATCCTCGATCACATCTTCGGATAATCGAAACTTGCTGACTTGACCCAATTGATGGCACAGCAAGAATAGCTCCATTCCGACGGCCTGTGGAGGCTTTCCGGTCTCTTTTCCAAGCAGCTGCGCGAACTCCTGCTGGCTGGCTTCGATTGCTTCCGCAAACTTGAGTAGAAGACCAGCTCGCTCGTCTTGGGTGAGGTCGCGCCAAGCTGGGAAGGCTGCTTGGGCAGCTGCCACAGCGCGGTCAACGTCATCCTGTGTTGAGGCGGGTACCTCGGCGAGTTGTGCGAAACTAACTTCTTCTGTCGATACAGCTCTCTCCTCGCATTTCCATTTTCTTGGCGATCATATTGCAAGCCTCGATCTTGAGCATCCAGATCATCATTTATTCACAAAGGAGAGCACAGTCGTCGTCATCGGATCAACGGCTCGCTGGTCAACCCCGTAGCGATACTAACATCAAGGCTCTGCGCGAGGCCGTCGCCAAAATCCCTGGAGCCCGCGTCTCAATTAGGGCCATCGATCTCGGACACCTCCAAGCGGTAACCGAATTTGCCGGCCATATCGCGGATGAGTTTCCGCGCGGCACACTTCCCGGGCTCTCTAGTATTATCGGCACTGCTGATCATTGAAATCTCGTCGGTCCACTGGAGCTGACTAGCGACGGCTGCGGGAAGACGTTCCGTGTCTCCTACCTGGCGCGCTTTGCCCTCGTGCTACGCTGGCTCGGCAGCTTCCAGGCGACCGCCGGCCGCCACGAGCCTAGCCGGGGAAGAATCCCCTCGAGATCCCCCCCCCCCTCTTTCGATCCCGTCCGATGCCGCCGAAGCGGTCCGCGACGCTGCTAGACGGGCCACCGGCGAAGCCAACCCCGGTGAGCGTGGATATCTCACGCTGCTCAAGCCGGAGCCCGGATCCAAGGACAGCCAAGACGAGGCAGCACAAGAAGCACTCTGGCCAAAGAGCGCACAGGAGGTAGGCCTTGAGGCAAAGGACACAAGGCGCTTGCAATTGCGTTAATTCAGGGCCCGAGAATTCGTGCGCCTGCGCATGTGCAGGTAGATGAGGTAGATAGGTATGTAGAATGAATGTAAAGTAGGTAGTACATTGATAGAGGCAATTTGGCAGGAGAAATCACAAACGCTATTGCTCCGACATCGTAAAGAAAAGAAAAAGAAAGAGTAGTCTAGACCTAAAAAGGTATTCTCCATACCACTCGAGCGCTGCATTTTCCCCGCTAAAAGATAAAATGGATTTTTTGCGCATCCAAGTGGGGTTTTCTGCTTGGCCATCATCGCCATTTCCACGCCTCAAAGAGAGCAGAGCAAACCTCGCGTCCATCCTCGCCTCAATCTCTCACCAAAGATGGCCGGCAAGAAGGGCAAGGCGGACTCCAAGTCGCAATCGAAAGGGAAGCCCGAGGCCGCGGCGGCACCCGCCAAGAAGAAGGGAGCCCAGGCCATCTCGGCCCGCCACATTCTGTGCGACAAGTTCTCGCAGCGTGAGGAAGCTCTCGCCGAGCTGAGAGACGGAAAGGACTGGAAAGAGGTCTGTGTCAAGTACTCGACGGAAAAGGCTCGATCAGGTGAGCACGATACTATCGCCGGCCTTTGCGATTTTCCTTCTCTGCCTTTTTGTCCTCATCCTAATTTCATTTTTCAGGTGGTGACCTGGGAGGTTACAAGCAAAAGGGCTCTCTCCAGCCCGAATTTGAGGAGGTCGCGTTTGCCATGGAAACGGCCGACGAGCACAAGGCTGCGGTCAAGGGCGAAAAGGAGCCCATGAAATCGTACAACTATGGCACCTGCAAGACCGTCTTTGGCTACCACATCATCCTTCTGGAAGGCAAGAAATAATTTCTAAAGAAAAATCAGATCCACGTGGAAGAGGAGGTAGTTATACAATGCTATTCTAACCCTCAGTTGGTCTCTTTCCCTGGCTCGTCCGGGCCACCAGTTGCCAGATCGCCTCGATCATTTTTCCACTCATCAATTCAAAGACAGGTACTTTGACCGCGAACTCCTTGACGATCCGGTTGCGAAGCTCTGCAGCAACAAGGAAGTCGGCACCGTATAAGCGCAGCAGCCTGGCCTTGTCCATGTTAACTTCCATGGCGTCGATGGACAACTTCCTAGCATGACAGAGTAGTGATCAACCTCGGACTTGTTGTCGGCTAGGACGAATATAAGGCTGGTGAGGATGGCCCCCTTGGCAATGTATCACGTTATGGTTGGTGCGCCGGGACCTAGACCATCTTCTTGACTAACAGGGTTGTCTGTCTGCTGTGCCGCCGTTGCGGTGATGATCCTTTTTTTCTTTGCATTGATTTCTTCTGTCCGGGGTTTATAACATATCCCACATCCCCTTAAACATCTACAATCGATAGATACGGTCAGACACAAGACGGACGGGCGGTGCTGGCAAGAGACTTCAGTGTGAATGGTCAGCTGCGTGCTTCGGTTGAGCCCAGTAATACGAACCGGCGAATAGTGTCATTTTCGAACTCACGGGCTGTCCCAGAAAGAAAAACGAAGTCCTCATCATGGGAGACGTCATCACCAGCAATGCGGGTGCAAGAATCCGTGGCATGGGTTGCCAGTAAGTTTATACGGCCTCTCCCCAAATGTAGCAGCAAAAAGGGCACTAACCTTACCTGACCCCCGAGCCCACTATAGTGAGGGCTACCAGACGGCCATGGGTTCGCTGGACCAGTACCGCGCCACATTATTTCCTGCCGCTACTGCCCCCCACCTGCCCTAACACGCCCTGAAGCGCTGCCGACGCTCAAGGCCAAATTCTACGATGCCGTGGCCCGCGTCATCCTTGATCAGCCTCATATGCGCGTCGGCATCATTGACGAAGATGCTGCAGACCCTTATTTTGTTCGCCTCTTTCGTCTGGATCTCGCCAATCATATAGAATGGAGAACCATTGGCAGCTCTGGCCAGCTCGAGCCCGAGTATTTACAGTCGATGCAAACCCAGCTGGATTCCGGATTCGATGATGTATTGAACCAGCCTGGATGGAAATTATCGTACTGCACGTGGCCGCCTCTGACTCTATAGAGGTCTTGTATGTCTGGAACCACCCGCATCACGACGGTATGAGCGGTAAAATATTCCACCAACACCTTCTGAGGAGACTGAACCAAGGCTTTGCCCTGGACCCGGAGCCCGTTCTGAAGCACGCCGAGGGCTCAGCTAGCTGGCTTCTCGACCTCCCTAATGATACTGACAGGCTACCGCCAAATCCCGAGAAGCTATCCTGGTGGCTCATGGAACCAAAGTTCTTCTTTTCGGCGCTCTGGAAGGAGCTGGAGCCGCCATCCATCTTTCCTCCCGGCAACGAGCATGCGCACTGGGCCCCTATCAAGCTCACGCTCTTTGCGACCCGGTTTCGTACCTTCAGTGCCGATATTGACACCGTCACCAAGCTGGTGAATACTTGCCGTGAGCACCATACCACGCTGACGGGGCTCACCCAGGCTCTTGCCCCAGTCTCACTGACTTGTGCTCTCGACAGCCAGAAGGGATTCGCCAGCAGAACCCCCTACGACTTACGGCACATCTTACCATCAAATCCTCCAAATTACCGCTGGCTGCAACCGAAAGATACCATGTGCAATTATGTGTCGGTCGTGGATCACGAATACGACTCCCAGCTGGTTGCAAGCATCCGGACCAAGATGCCGACCCAGACCAAGCACATAAGCCTGCCGCCCGGAGTCGTGGATATAGTCTGGTCCGTCGCCGCCCGAGTCCGCGGGGAGATCAAGGCGAGACTGGACTCTGGCCTGGTCGACGACTGGATAGGTATCATGACGTTCGTCTCCGACTGGCGGGCCCAGCAGCAGGGCGAATCGGACAAGACGAGGTACCTATCCTGGCTCGTTACCAACCTCGTGGTCCTCGACCGAGACATTGGCCAGCCGCCGGGCCAGGCGGGAGGCTGGTCGGCGCGCCGGGCGGAGCTCGTGCTCAGCGCAGAGGTGCCCTCCGCCGCCATATCCATCTCGATGGTGACGGTCAAGGACGAGCAGATTTGCGTCACGTGCAGCTGGCAGGGCTGCGTCGTCGGCGCAGAGCTCGGCGCGCGCGTTCTCGGAGATCTGGAGCGATGGCTGAACCACATCGGATCCTGATCGCCACGCTCATGGCTTTCTTGCCCGACCAATTGTTCGTGGACTCAATTCGGGAGCTTCGTTTGACTGATCTTCATGTGTAACAACCCGTGCTTGTTCACTTGTTACGTCACTTGTTGCCGTGCATCATGTGTCCAGCGAATGAATCGTGTCGTTGAGCTACGCCACAGTTGCACAATCACTGTGATCTTATTCCGTCGGTGGAAATCATCTACTTTTCCATTGGGTCAAGTACGCAACTACATGGTAGACAGAAATAGCGGAGAACGTAATACGAACGGCTGTTCCACTGCCGTCCCTTGTTGACGACAAGAGCGATAAAGCTCAGGGGAGTTGTAGTAGTGGAAGCGCTTATACTCGCTTCAGCTACCTGCTTGAGAAAATCGACGTATACCTCTTTTTCACGTCATTGCGCTGCCCAACAAAGCAATCACTCCAGTTTTAGAACGGCGGACACGATCAATGTCCCCCACCACACCCAATCGACGGCGGAGCAGGATTGAACTGCTTCTTCGTCTCCTTCGGGTGGCCAAGGCAAGGGCATTGTTGCTCCTGCTTCACTTGATCCGTGGTGGTAGCCTCTCCCGTACCATGTTGAGCAGTCTTGTCCATCTTGTTCTTGGTATCGTCTTCAGCCACATAATGCACCCCGGCGCAAACGCACTCGACAGTCGCAAATGTCCCTCCGACCGTGCTGGCACCATGCGGCTGATACCACGGCGGGATGGAATCCGGAAGCGGCTGGGTGGTCTTTATCTCGTCGTAGTGGGACTTACCAAACCCGTTGAAGCGGATCTTCCACGTCATGGGAAAGGGCACGAACTCATCCCAGGACGGTGTCAGGTACGCATCGGTCTCGGGCGTGAGTTTGTGTTTGTCCCATATATCTTGAGGCGCATGCTGGCTGATCCAGGCCATCCGCTCGGGAGCCATGAAGTTGGCGTAGCCTTCCTGGGTCTCATCCACAAGAATCTTCTTCAGTCTTCCCTGTGTGCCGTGACCGCGGCGGGGGTTCTTCATCAGAGCTACGAACTTGATCATCGAGGTCAATGCGAGAGTGGCGAATGCCTTTGGTGAGAAGACATTGTGCTTGTCGGCGATGCCAAGTCGGTGGTGGAGAGCCTTGATATCTTCGTCGCCGCCGGCTCCTCGGTTGGCTGCTTCCTTCATGGCCTTTGACTGTGAAACTTTGTCAGTTTGGAATTCCGGGAGGGTAATCATTCTGGTATACTCACAACTCTGAGAAGAAATGTCTGTCCTTTCACTACCGGTCCGAACGGGTAATCGCCGTCTGCCGTGGCCTTGCGCACAACTGGTCGTCGAATGATGTCTCGCCCCTTGGCTTGAATTTTATCTTTCAAGGCGCTGTCATGGTTATCCCAAGCAAGGTGTTGAATCTCGGCCCATTCTGGCGTCGGCTTCATGACATCGTCTTGAGTACCAGCAGCCGCGTGAGGATCCGGCATGTAATTGTCTAGAATAGCCGAGAACTGGTAACAATCAGTCAAATCCGCAACATAGGCCAATTCACGATGACTTACCGAATTCACTGAGTTGTAGGCAAAATCAAGACCAACCAAGACCATGATGGCAGCGGCCCTGCTCCGGTCCCCCACGTAGCCCAAGACATGCTTTGCGACAAAGAGTCCGAGTTCATGCATGGGGTTGGTGTTCTTCTTTTCAAACATGCCTCCGATACTCCATGGATTGCAACAGGCTCCCAAGACGGTTCCTTGGTGAGTCAAGTCGATGAGCTTGTCCATGGAAGTTGTGAAGGCCTGACGACGCGCCATCCACTTGGTTTCGTCCGCGTTGTACGACAAGAAGATTTGGCAGTTTGTGATGTGCTGATTGACCTGGTTTTCCGTCATCTTGTGGGGCTCATTGGCGACAGTGCAGAGGCGGTCGTCAAAGCCAAGAAAGGCGGCCACAAATCGTGTCACTACGGGAATGGCAAAACTGTCGAAGCGTCAGCGGGCTCTAAGCGCAGTCAGATCAAGGAGGGTTGAAACTTACTCCCTGGTCGCATCAATTTGGAATATCGAATTCGTCATGGAAACCGAATCTCTCTTGACAATCTCTCTCATCTGCTGTTCGAGATACCTTTTGAAAACATCCTCACGTCCTTTGATGTAAGCATCCAATTTCTCGTATTTGAAGCCGGACTCTCCCAGACTTGGGTTCAAGACCTCCTTGACTACTGCAGGCAAGCTTTCCTTGTAGTAGTAAGCAGGATTTGTAAAGCCGTCTTGCTCGAGAACGACGCGAATGTCTTGAATCTTGTCGAGATAGACAGGCTTATGGGGCTTCTCCAGAGGGGCGACACTGACGTCGGCCTTGGGGTTTCTCCCTGCTGTCTGGACTGCTGTCTCCCTGAACTGACTGGCGTAGCCTTGGTCCGTTGCAAAGGCTGCGTTTTGCTGGGCAGTGTAGAATGGGTGGAAGAACCGAATGGTATCGCGTGGGAACCATCCAGGGAACGCGCGCTGGAGCAAGCGGTGGAAGACTGAGCTCTTGCAGACTTCATTGTTCGGCGTGACCTCCTTCATGCCCCAAGAAGTCAACGAGTTGGTGTTCCAATCGACCGTGTAGAAGCGGTCCGAGCGGACGAGGGTGATGGCGTCCGAGAAGATGGCAGTCCAGAGCGCTGAGCTGGCTTGGCTAGGCCCGGGATCCAGACCCATGAACTCGTCTGACTCGCAGAAGATGCCAGGGTACAGCTCGATCTTGTCGGGGTTCTCGTACAGATCCCGGAGCGCGTCCTGGATCTCGACGTTCTGGGTCACGCTCTCAAAAGTCTCGTGTCTGACCAGGCCAAAGAACTCTCTAAAGTCGTTCAACGTACCGACTTCCCATTTGCGCGCTTGCAGTATGCCCATGATCTCCACCGCCTTGAGAAACCTGGGAACGTTGCGAGGACCAAAGTTGGAAATGGGATCGTCCATTGCAGAGGTCAGCTCGTTGAGCATCTGCTGGTCATCGAAAAGATTCGTGAAAGGGTCGCGACCGAAAATGTTAGATTTGTTTTGTGTATCTGGTGGAGGAAGAGCCTGCTTGGGTGATACCGCTCCGTCAATATCAGACATAGATACGGCGCTGTCCCTTCTGTCATGAACGGCATCCTCAGACATTGCAACCGGTCCAGTGCTGGTTGTTACACCTAGACTCTTGCCATTTGCAGTTGCCGGTTTGGAACTTTCTGGAATGCCAAACGTCTTGTTCCATGGCTCTGTTGGCTTGACTCCCTCCAACTTGTCTTGGGCCTGTTTCATTTTCCCGAGGAACACTGGCAGCGTTGAGTTCCCTGGGTTCTTCAAGTTGTCAAAGCCGTAGAAGTTCTCCATAAACTCCTTGGTGTACTGTTCGTCCTTTTGGGAGATTGCACAGTGGAATCGGTACAGCAGATTGAACTCGACAGTGACCTGGTTGCCAATGCCGCGACTTGTCCGTCTCTGGTCAAAATCGGCGCGGGGGTCGAGAGTGAAAGTAGTATTGAATTGGTGAAAGCCCATCAATGCTCGCAAATAGTCGTGCACTGAGATCTGGACGTACATGCCGCAAGTGATGAGGCGAGCGGTGTTGAAGAGGTCATCGTCTTGCTTGTTTCGCGCCGCCTCCCAAGCGGCATCAAAGTCCGCTTGCTGTTTTTGGAAGACTTTGAGCTCTTTCTCATTGAACGTGGACTCGTGGGCTCGGAGACGACGTTTGAGAGGTTCAGCGGCCGGGAGCAGATCCCTGTTCTCTTTAAAAGGCTTGAACTCATCGATAAGAGCTTCGGCGTTTTCCTGCTTATCTTTCGAATCGCTCTTGACTACATCTCTAGGCCTCTTTGCTTCAGCCTTCTCAAATGCATCTTCATAGATGTTGCACTCTTCAAGGAATCGGGCATCTAGATCCTTCGCAGAGAGAAGCGCCTTGATCTTGGAGACGAGCTTTGTCCCTTTGTACATCTGGGGAATACTGAAGCGACCGTTCTCATTGATCCGGAGAAGCTGTCTTGCAGCATAGTTGTGGTACCGATTGTACATGACGAGCATGATGCAGACGCCGGGTGGCTGCCTGAGCAATCGGTCTTCCGCAAATGCGTCTGGCTTTAGAAGACCGAGCCTGTATTTGTCGTCCCGAATCATGCGCTGCATTTCGGTGCTGTACCCATAGAGGGGAGACAAGTCGAGATAGGACGAACTGTCTGAGATATTCTTGTCCTTGTCATTCGTCCTGAATATGTCGTGGATGATAATGGTGGCGTGGTAGAGGAGCATGGCAGAGAGTCCCGACTTGCTCGGCCGGCCCCCTTCCTCTCTCGCCATCAACTTGTCAAAGAGGTCCCCGGCATCAGGGAGAGCGCCGAGAGGAGCTGTCAGGGACGGTACCGTCTTGGCATACGGAGCTCCTGCTTGACCGAGATGCGGATTCAGGGCGCTGTTGAACTTGCCGTCCGCAGTTCGATACTGGAAAGCATTGCCAAGGTAAGTCAAGGGTGCTGCGCAAAGTCAGATCGACTGTAATAGCTATTCATTTGATACGTAAACTTACGATGCAGCATCCTGTCGTATTTGTCTTTCACTTGACGGTTGACGAGGTATTCCCGCAAGGGGCTGTAGGTATCAAGGCTACCTGCAATTGTTGCAGCGTCGAGGACCTACACTTTAGTGTTAGTCAACCATATTCGGAACAAGAGTCAGGCGGCTTACATCAAGGTCACGAAAACTGCTCTTCAAAAGTCCATCGGCGACCTTTCCCAATGCTGGCCAGTTTTTGAGCTGCAGTAGGGTCACCAAATCTTTCAGCCAGCCGATCTGGGGTAAAGTTGGATTCTGGCTGGGCTGTTAGTAGTGAAATTCGAGGAACAAGGACGCTCACATACCCCGATGAGGTTGTCACCGTGGAACTTTGCATTCTTGTCATTTTCCGTCTTGTTTCTGAGCTGCAAGGTGAGTTGCATCAGATCCTCTTCTTGCACGCTCATTGCCGATTTTGATGCGCGACTAGCCATGGTGAGAGGATCTCGGCTGGTGTCCATTGTAAGAGAAGTGACGATGAGAGCACCGTCGACTCAAACCAATGGCGAAGCCCAATACTGGATTTTGCAAGTTGTCAAGCGCACTTGTAATGATCTCACGGAAGGTACAGTGAGCGCAAGCCTGACTTGGCCAGAGTTTATAGAAGAAAGTGCCAGTCAGTTTACTTCCACCAAAAAAAGAGATTGAAAGTACAACGACACGGAATGTCACGCTAGCGTACATGCTACAGCCGCAGTTCACTTACTTTCTACCGTAGATACCCCTTCAGCACATCTCTTTGATAGCTCGACATGATCTATCCTTTACTTTTCTTCACGAAACTTTGGATTACACTTAGTGAGATTGGCATGTGTGAGGTGGGAAGCATAACACAACCGATTTGATCTCTTTACTCGGCCCCCTCAGCACCTATCATCAAATGTATTTGCATCCTGGAGGGCCTGGATCGCTCGCAAACATTCGGCAGATGTTGAAAGTTTGAGCTGGTCATGGTCACATGCCGCAGAGCTGAAGGTTCCTTCTCTTAAGTTATCTATCTTTGACTTATCTCAAGGGATTATTTCGTGACCTTCAGCAATGCGGCTGGCTGAATTCGAGGATCAGGAGTCTGGACAGTTCCTTGGTGAAGACTAGAGTAGGTGATCTCAGCTTTGAGCTTGGTCAACCTTGAGGCAAAGCTTCTCGGGGGACTGAATTATTAAGCAAGAACCCAAAAGACAAAAGTTAATTCAAATCAGACATCAGGTCTGCAGGTATAGGTTGACAACGAGGGTTGTCCACGTGGTAAGCGAAGGTGCCGGCAGGGCATTAACCGTCCGGCCCGTCGTGGAAGTTGGGTATCACGGCAGTTGGGCCGTCAAGTTAGCCCACAATTACCTTTGCATCCCCGCTGGAAGTAACCGTGCCGCTTGCGGTTGAGATGCTGGGGAAACCGTTCTCCACGCTACAAAAGGCTCTATCATGGAGTGGCATGTTCCCACACGCTATGGAAGTGTATTCACGCAGGTAGCTATTAGCTCAGCCCTATCACAGTCCAGATTGCTTTATACTTCCGACTTCAACCATTCAGCTCTTCACTAGAGCTCAGCAGTAGCTCCAGCCTTGTCTTAGCCCATAGCTGGAGATAGCTTCGAGCATGTCTCGAACTCTGACTGAAATGGCATGACAGATTCCGGGGTGTTCGCTATGTGCAGGGTTCAAGTAGACTTCATTCGTTCTTCCGATTCCTGAGTCTTCGAGCCCAGCCCAGTCAAGCAGTCCCCGTCGGAGAGACATCCTCTTTCCATGCACTGGGGCATCCATTTTCGCCTTCCATACCTCCAAGTCTTCACAAATTTGTCACGGGCATCCGTCGCAATGAGTCCCTCTCTGGCTGTCGGCGAATACGCCAAGGGTCCTTCGAGCGCGAGCAGAAGTCCATGCCCTGTCGTCAATGCTCTCGCCAACCATGGCTATCTCGAACGCAGCGGACGCAGAATCTACATGGACGATCTCAACGCGTCCATGAGCCACGTCGGCATGAGCAGGCTGCTGGGTTCTGTTTTTGCCATACCGACCTATTTCGAGTACCACGACCCGGCCAAGGCCTACATGAGAAAGCCTGTCGGCATCTGGCAGAGGCTCTGGTCTCTTCTCAAGAACCCCTACACTTTCTTCGACTACTTTGGCTGCTGGAATGCCAGCCAGATCAGTGACGGCAGGAAGTACATCAATCTGGAGAATCTCGCTGCCCATGGCGCCATTGAGCACGATATTTCTCTTTCGCGTTTCGACTTTGGGCAAAAAAGCCTGGGGGGGAACAACGCCCTCCAGACTGAACTAGTTCATGAGATGCTGGAGTACTCTGAAGATGGAAAGTACCTCACTATCGATGATCTCGGCAGCTTCGTCAAAGCCCGCATCCAGAAGCAGCTCGAGAAAAATCCAGAGTTGGTGTACGGACCGGATGAGCATCGAGTGAATTGTGGTCAGATTGCGTTGATGATGGGCTGCTTTGGAGATGGCAAGACCATTCCCGTCAGTTACGTCAGGGCCATCTTTGAGGATGAGAGACTGCCATTCAAGGAAGGTTGGAACAAGAGGTCCTGGTGGAGGAGTATGGGACTTGTCGAGTTCTTTGGTGCCGTCAAGACTTTGGTCACAACAGTTGGTGTCAATTTCTAGCTGGGTCAATTCTGTTTTCTCATTTGAACGTCGACTTATTTTTTATGGTGAAAACGAATGGATCTCGAAAGCCAAGTTGTCCTTACAAAATCGCAACACCATGCTAGTCAGAAGTACACAGTTAAAGCTCACTGAAACAAGTTTTACAATCGCTGTGAACCACTTCGCGTCTACACCATTTCGTTTGCATTCCTAGTGGGCAAGTAGAGCATCGGAAACAAGAGTCTCTGGAAAAGGTGCCACGCTGCGCTAATGATTTCAGTATTCCTTTGACTTGATGGTTAGGTATGCACATGCTCCGAACGATCGAGGTTTGAAGTATATAGTTGACTACCGAGTAGCTAACGAATGACTTTGGCTTATTTTCAGCTCCCAGCACTACTTTCAACTCTGTTGATGCAGCATACCCAGATTCGTTCCCTTGACAGCCCATGCATTCAGCTGAATTGGGCCGGTTGAACCTAATCAAGACGACGTATCAGCGATAGAAATCGCCGGTATTCCCAGTTCCCCCTCTACCTATGTCGGGCAGAGCGTACACAGTAGGTTGGCTTCGGTTGGGCGTAGAACTGATGGATGCAATAGCATCGGGACTTCATTGGCCAGAGTATGGAGGTGAAGGTATGAATTAAAAACTGTTTTCACTCGACTTGAACCCCAAGCTTGCAACATCAGCTGGAAGAATGTGTAGGTTGACTCCATATCTCGTGTCATATTTTGCTTCAGCGAGCGACTATACTGAGGGGCTGAAAATGTACCAACTGAAATAGTGTTCGGCAGTTAAGGGTTTCAAAGCAAGACATTCAGTGTTCCAAGGCTTCATTTTGCCCTCGGATCTCACATGTTAATGGAAGCCCGTGTGTCCCTTCTCATTCACTGTTTATATAACTTTAAAGGTGTTCATATTGTCAAGCCCTCGTCCAAAGGTCGCCAGGTCTTGCCATTTCCAAAAGTCCTGTTCAGACGTTAGTCTTACTCCACTTCATTAATCGAGGGCACTTCTGTTCCTCTACATTTTGTCAATCGCAATGTCTCCCATTCACACCTATCTCCCTGCCCTCAAAGGCTTGGCCATCGCCGGCAGTCTCATCAATGGCGGAACACTGACATCAGGCTATCGTCTGCTGCCTGCAGTCTACCCAGCAGTGCAAACGACGCCCCAAGATGCCGCCAAGCAATGGGAGTACTTCTACAATTCCATGTCAGCCACGGTGCCTACAGTCGACGTGGCCACCATAGTGGCCATCCTCACTGTCGCCTACAATGAATACCAGGCAAACAGTGCCGGTATGCCCTGGAAGATCTGGGCCACAGCGGCGGGACTCATGCCCATCGGCTGGGCGTGGGTGAGAAAAGTAATGGCGGCACCGTCAAATGAGTTGCTAGCAATTTCCGGTACAGCGCCTCATGGGATGGGAGACGTCAAGGCGAGCTCGGAGAAGACGCTCAGTGTCTTGAAGGAGTTTCATGCGCAGATGAGCTTCAGAATGATGATCCCTTGGGTGGTTGGTGGGCTTTGTCTGTGGGCATCTTTGGGGTTTTAAAGCAGTACTCAGAGGGCTGAGTTATATCTACCTAAAATATATATCGATATTGTTTAATTAATATTGGTGTGCGGTTCGTATAGCGATAAGATCAAAGGACCGGATGGCAATAGGCAGCCAACATAGTTATTTTGTGGCTGTATCGGCTGCCGGTATCCGAACCATTAGGATAGTTATTTATAGCCATCGTACGAAAAAAAAAAAACAGCTTCCTTTTTTTCTTTTTATACGATACGTTAAATTAAGAATATAAAAATCTGTTTGCCGTCGCTTCCCTCCGGGTTGGTTGTCGGCCAACCAGCCATTTTTACCATGGTATTACCATTCTAACAAATATCGTATATGAGATATTAACTGCCAGTGAACTGCTGTATTAACTGCCTATTGTATTTATTATCGAAATTTTATATAATTGCTTATAAAAGAGAATTTTGATTCTTGGTGAGAGGTATATAATTATCGTACATGAGTATACTCCCACTTTCATCTGCCACTTTTGCCTAGGTCTCGAGGCAGCCAGTACGGACCGATGGACGAGTCCACCAAATCCCGCTACGGTTCGTACCCAGTTTTGTCTATGATAACTGACAGCTTCTAACACCTTTTACCTAAGAGCCTAGAAGGATCTTCCCGCCGTTGCATAATACATAGCTCCAGCTATTGTTGTCGGGTCAATAGACATGTGAGGGAAAGAGACAAAGAAAGACCCGATAATGGTACAGATCATCACAGATACCATGGCCACAGTCAACCATATGCATGACAAGAAGTATGGTAAGGTGTAGACTGTCCTGTAAGGCACATTGACCAAGATCGCAGGGAGCATGTGCGATAGAATTGAGACAAAAGAGACAATGCCGAGATAGATGTCTGGGTGGCGGCCAGATACCGTGCGATAGAAACCGCTGAATGGGTTCGTGGGCGGGCTCAAGTTGAGGATTCTCTGCGTCTTGACTCTAACCTTTCCAGCTATCATGTAGGGACTGACCCATGCCACAGCTAGAATTCAAAGTTAGCAACATCGTATCCAAAGAACAAAAGATGCACCCGACTTACCCTGAAAGAATGAAGTCCAGAGTGTCGTCAATGCAACACCGGTACTCGAGAACAATAGTCGAACACCGATTTTCTCGCTATCCATAAAGTGTTCAAACCCATTGTCTTCTGAATTCTGAGAGTAGACCAAAACTGTGATCAGAGTCCCCAGAAGAATGAGCATGAGCAATAATCTACCCCATATTGTCAAAATGAATGAGTAAGCACTGGCAGGCTTGCTGTTCCTTGCACGTGGATCACGAGACTTTCCAGAGGAGTCATGAGTCTGCGCGCTCATCTTCCTCTCGTTGCTGGAACCACCGAGTACAACAACTCTGCAGCAGTCTTGTGCATTCTTCGTCTGCGCCTCGATGGTGTACGTCAAGGGATCAAATACCCGCACATGGTCCTTTTTGTCGTTAGACCTTGCACTAGGATGGAGTCGTGATAACATTGATGAAACCGTTGGATCCGACGCAAACATTTCCATGAAGGAGACATTCCACGGCTTCAGGGGCACTGCAGTGCGATATCTTCGTAGCCGGGTCCATATGAGAACAAGCAAAGTGCCCATCAGCAGGAGGATGGCCATTGCCAGGTGCGCAAATGTAGGACTCACGCCCACTGTCATGGCACAATTGTCGGCATCCCCTACACCAACGTGACAATAACGGCCGTGAAGATTTAAATGAATAGCTTCGGCACTGGTTGGGATCAGCACAGCGCTTAAAGCCAGTAACGATATCGTTGAGCACGTCATCATGTCTCGGTCGACGAAAAAGCTAGAAATCCCCGTCGTGGGTAAGAACAGCGATGATGCTGCCGTGGCACCATTCGGATGCAGCAGTTTATGGAACGGGCGGTACAGCTTGTAGTTGAATTCGATGCTCCGCAGAGGGATGGCCAAAAGGGTGGCGAAAAGAGTCGGCAACATGAGACCCATGAAGTATTGACCCGTCGTGATGTCGTAGGCTTGCCAAATTTCTTCTACTGGTGGTGGACTCTGATAGGTCGATGAGTTGGACGAATTCGAGCTGGATTGATTTGGCATCGCTGTGGGTATGGCCGAAGAGCTATTAGAAGAAGTTTCCGTAAGTTCTGCCGGTTGAGCCGATTCAAGCGGCGTGTATATCATGGAGCTAGAAATGTCTCGTTTCGAATGACCAGTTCCAGCTTCTGGAGTCGCCGTCGGAGCAGCGGCTATAACTTTTGTGTCATTCTGCTGTTGCAGCGTCTCCCTTAGATCTCTATCTTGCGGAAAGTCATGGTTATTGTGAGTAGGAATTTGTGAACCTAGTGACTTTGGTGATGTGGTTGGCTGAGCGGTGTCAACCATCGTTGCTCTTCCGATTGCAGAAGGAATCGTACCACCCTGCGTGCTTCTAGGAGCCCAGGTAGGAAGGGTATGCGGGTTTGGAAGTGTAAACGGGTTTGCGCGTCCCTGTACAATCGTTGATCCAATCTTTATGAAGGAGCCAGTCGGAGTTTGCGGACGCGCTTCACGCTTGGTAAAATTCTTCGGATAGGGGTATAATGCAGCACTGGCATAACTTGAGTGTCGTACGGATCTCGGATGGTGCTGTTCATTGTTCCAGTTGACATGCGACCCCATATCCCGCTTAGTGACGTTCCCATTCGTCTCTATCTGAATAGAAGGGGCAAATGTGTCGCTACCGTCAGGAAGGGTTTGTCTAGCCACCACTGTGAGACAGAACAGTATAGTGATGACGAGCAAAGTGGTTCCCAGGTACCAAGTGCGAAGAGGCGATGGTTTGTAGTCGGCAGCTCGGCTCAGATCGGGTCCATCATCGAAGCAGCCCGGTCCTCCACCACCGGTTGAGGGAGTTGAGGGAGGTCCAGACACAGAGTTGATCATATGCAGTGTCTTTCCATTGGCCGCAAGCTCGAACTTCTCGACAGGAGAGGTTATTCGAGATCTCATAGTGTGATCATCCGAAATCCGGGACTGCTCTGTGTGTCGATCCGATGAAATTCTCACATACGGTCCCATATCAGTTTTTGGATGGGAATCATCACGATGAATCTCGCCCATTCTTTGAGTAGTAAAGTTCGTTTCCATAGTGTACGTGTATGGTAGCGAATTGGCGCGAACCATGAAAGCTCGCAAGGGCGAAAGTAAAGCAGAACTTTTGTGAGGATAGAGTGCAGTGAGACCGTCATGCAATCAAGATCTCAGTTGAATCACATTTGGGGTGACACTCAATTTATAGAATGCAGAAAGTGCTACATCGACATTCCAGCATAATCGGCATCGCCAGCAGTGCCTGCTATTAACAGGAGGATAGTGCATGGTACCATCGACACTCGGCCTCAGGATGATGTAGGGGCCATTCTGAAGCTGAAGATCTTTGCATGGCTGAAAGAAGTATGTATTTTTAGCAGGTGTTCGGTGCATGCCCTGGCTTTGCCTGGTGAATCCAATGTATAGAGATAGAGAAGGGGTAGATGAAAAAGGGTTTGATTATTTGGTTGTGTATGTGCACGTTGTTAGTTGACAGATTTGAAGTTCGCTTGTAATATACCGTGACGCCCGAGGTATACGAAGTTTTTAGTTTTTTTTTTTTTTTGAACCCTTTTCACTTCTTGAAACGTATGGCAAACCACCAAGATGTCGGTTTCTCCGGATTTGCTCCATCAAAAAAGATTTAAAAAAAATAGAAGGAAATCAAAAAGGAGTAAAACAGATACTCAAAGAATTGTCTCCTGCTTCTGTTGTACATTCAAATGTGGCTATAATCGTGACAAACGAACGAGCTCACCAGCCTGCCTAATACGAGCTCGAACGGCAAGGCTATCAAGACACATCCCGGTCAGGCAAGGTGAGTAAAATTAACAATGTGCACTTTGCAGGCGTGGGGGTACTGAGCAACAAGCTGAAGATATGCTGCAGGTTTCTTGTGTGAATGTTCTCAGCATGAAGGATTCCCAGTGCCTGTCAATGCATATGTACGTAAGCCTCTAGATAGCATCCATAGGACTTGACACACTTTTTCCTGCTTTGACATGTGCAAATAGCTTCGGTGAAATGAGTCGTCATAGCTATGCAGGTACCTCAAACGTGTGTGCCCTCCGCGGCCAGCCAACTTATCGCGCACCAGTTACTCACTCCATTACCTACCTACGCAGCGGCACAGGACTCAAAGACAAACCATCCCACGCAGCCCGGATTCCCGGGCGAGCCTTATGCAAGTACTGGCCAATTGATTTGAATGGCATTTATACTGGCCCAAGGCACTGGGGTTTCCGTGTATACAAAGAAGTAGTCGACTGACAACGCTTCGATACGTTACACTGCCGTCTGCTGCGACGGAAATGAGTATACTAGGTGCTGTGCACGGACATTCTCCTCTACCTGTATCGAATGTACGAAGAAGGTAGACAGGAAACGAAAGGTGTGGCCAGGCGAGTAGGTAGATACATTAGCCGTGCTGGAAAGCGCTGGAGCTGAATCAGTCAAAATTCCGGAACAAGCAAGAACTTTGCACATCATATGTGCGTTGACACAAATAGGAACGTATTGCATATTGCATACCTTGGCAGTGTTCTGTACACTTGATGCACGCGTCATGCAACGTCAGCGTACGAAGTACTATGAGTGAGCGGTCATCCCGGACTATGGTCCTTGATCAGAATGGATCCGTACAGCAACAGTCAACATCTCTCAGAAAATGATACCCATGCTCTATTCCATCTCGACGTTGCTTATAGCCAGGGCAACTAGGCGCCTGAAAACCTACTCGGCGTTAGTACGGAGAGGGTGTGACCCATGACGTCCATTGGGGGTATAGAATGACCTAGACAAAGTGATCGGCGCAAATTCGGCCCCTCGTATATGGACATCGGCGAGGGCATTGGTATCTCAGGCGGCGACTTTTGGGGGCGCCGCATCCTCTATCGCGCATGATGAGTTTTGCCCCCAAAGCGATGTTCAATGAATTTAAGTGGTTTTTTTTTCTTATGCGGACAGAGTCATACGTGATTTGAGCTTGACGCATTGGAACAGGTGGTTCGAGTTTTTTCGCTGACTGTATAACCGTGTCCAGCTAAGGCACGCGGAAAGTTGAAGGAAATTCATGTTTGCCGCAAGGAAGCGAGCATCAACGGGCTGCAGCAAAAGAGATAGATGTAAGACGTATTGCGGAAAGTCGGGGGGTACATTAGGTATCACCACTGAGAGCTATTTCGTCGTAAACGTATTCCACAGAGGGATTCCTGTGCGTTGAATAATTTTTGTTTATAGTAAGCGGCGCGAAGGGGTGGGCCTCGAGAAGGGAACGCAGGCTCACGATGCGCTCATCGTCGTGAGTAGTCGCGAGCAGCGATACCAAGCTCGTTGGGAACTCTTAGATCGGGCCCAACAATGCTGTGCCACGACGGTCACGACGCGGAAAGCCACTGACCTTTTGCGTGTCGCTGATCGCGCTCATGATTATGGCTTTCATCTGCGCTCTGGATACACCGATGCTTGGTGCTGGGATACCTGTGAGCTGCCTCTCCAGCATCCACATGTATCGAGCTGTGCGGACTAACATGATGCAGTCTATAGTGTTTGACTCCGACCGAACGACATGGTCTCGCGGCCGGCCTGCTCGTGTCATTCCGCCTCTTCGGCGGGCTCAGAGCTGCCAGTGTCGTCCACAAATTGAACACCTTCTTTGTAGACAAGATTGGACATCTTGGCCCTCTTCCAGGTGAACTGGCTGCTCTGGGCGACGTCAGAGAGGCCATTGAGTACACCCCACTCCTGGGACAAGTCAAGGTGGCGCTCGAGCTGCCGAGGGGCCTCATCGAGGCATACCGGCAATCCATCTTTAAGTCTTTGGATGATTGCTAGCACGTCTGTCCGGGGCTTTTTGACCGCGTGGTTGAGAAAGAGGATACCATTGGAAAGGGCAGAGCCTGGAAGACAACAGTTCCAAGAGGCCAGATAAAGCTCTGTCGAGGCGCTGGGTCAAATAGAGGAATCAATATGGGATAAACACGTCCCGTGAGCTCATCCACATCACTACTTGAAAACTCCGCAAACTGGAAGCCGCCAAGTATAAGTGCAGCTTGATGGCAGAAACAGTAGAAGCTGGTCGAAATCAACCAACCAAATGAGCCTCATGAAATGTGACCCAACAAGACTCGAGAAGATGGACGAATCACCTAAAGCCATTATCCAATGTGCCCACTGGAGGTCGTGTAGCGGCGCATGATGCTTCTGTCGACTGAATGCTGACTTCATGCGGCTCGAGATCACGCCATGCCATACTTACCCTTGGACCAGAAAAAAACCCTGATCACGACTCCTGGTTTTATGCCCAGGTGGGAAATATCGGTGACACAATCACCATCACAAATTTTGGGACCGTAGTGTTGTTTCTCGATGCAATTTTTCCATTCCGATGCAGTATGGTGCCCTGGCCTTGTTGGATATGACTGATTGTACACAACCCAATGAGCCACGGGGGAAGATGAAGCAAGATCTTAGAACCCCTCTCTACCTTCTATACCCCTCCTACCATGCAAACGCCACGATTTGGCAGTTTACTGCTCAGTCTGGAAGTAGTTGAGAAGGACGGAGCGCTCGGACGACTCCTCACCCCAGTCCTTGACGACAACGCAAGAGCAGTTGACGACCTTGCGGGCGTTGCCCTCACGGTCGAGAACGCCTGGAAAATGTTTATTAGTTCGTGTTCGTAGTCGACTTCGAGATCAGTTGCTACTCACAGAGACCGGCCCACTCGCCGAGCTGCTTGCCGTCGGGAACCTTGATCAGAGGGATCTTGTGCTCGGAGCACAGGGCAATGACAAGCTTCTTGTAGGCCTCCTCCTCGCAGGACTCGTTCAGGACGCACATGTGAGCCTGGCGACGGTCAAGGGCCTTGGATGCCTCACGGAGACCACGGGCGAGACCGTCGTGCATCAGAGAGAGCTTCAGAACTCCCTTAAGGGCGTCCAGAACGGACATCTGACCCTTGGAGGCATCGGCAGAGACTTCGACTTCTTCGGGAGCCTCGGGGGCGTTGTTCTCTTCTACGTCCGACTAGAAAGGGAATCGTGAGTTAGCATCGTGCGCAACAGGCAATTGAATGTGCACGGCATGTCGTCGCAATGGGTAACCCGAGGGGTAGGTGCCATGTCGCAACAGCGAACCCGGAAAGATCCCTGCCCCATTGGCCAACGCAAAGCCCAAGAGTGGGAAAAAAGGCAGCGGGAGTGGTGGGCGACTCACCATCTTGGATTGTTGTGTGATGATACCGGTGCGATCCTCGAAGAGTGTCGGTTGAGCGAATGGGTGTTGAGGTGGTGGTTGTTGGTGTGGTGAAGGGATCGTGTGCAGATTATCCAGGCTAGGACCTTTTTTCGAGACTTTCGATATGGCGTCCTTTGCCCTGCTGCGTTTGCTGGGTGATTTTCGTGCCTTGCGCTTAACGTGGGGTTCCAGCGCTAGCAGCCAATTGTAGGCTGCTTAGGGTTGCCAAAAGTTTACCCGCTTTTTATCCGGCGGGCCGTGGGGTCTGTGCACCACACCGAAATTTGCTGCCGCCGCGCGCTGGGGAGCACCGCACCAATATTGTGGAAATAGGCCCACTCCCTCGACTCCGAAACTTTTTATCGTCTTGATCCCACTCCGACGACAACTTTTCCAGCACACCACATCAACAGTCGCTTACGACCCCAATTGAGGTACGTTCCATCACAACAACGATGGGGTGATTCAACTCGCAAGACGCCCTTCAAGAAGCCGGAGGAGAGCAATCAGGGAACCCACTGTCATGGGCCAACGCGCGCACCTCGAAGAAGCTGGTGATCACCGCCGCTGCCGACCGATGATGGCGGGCTCGCTGACACGCTTCTCCTCTCCAGTATTGAGCGGGCAGAACCCTCTTGCGGGGGCACTCTCCATGCTCTTGGCTATTGAAGGCTAACCAAGAACCCAAATTCGTGCAGATACCTCACATCCTTTCACCACGATTTGAGAATCTCATCCAACCGCCAAAATGGTCAAGACTTCCGTCCTCCACGATGCGCTCAACGCCATCAACAACGCCGAGAAGGCCGGCAAGCGCCAGGTCCTGATCCGCCCTAGCTCCAAGGTCATTGTCAAGTTCTTGACCGTCATGCAGCGTCACGGGTATGTGCCACAACTTTTTACTACGCAGTGATGGAGACTGGATGCGACCGTGGAACGATTTCTCTCTGCTCGTGGAACACAACAACACACATTTTTTGCCCCGCGCCACCCTTCGGCATGATAACTGGATGACGGTCTCAACATCTCCCACGACCATAGTCTTTTAAGTTGCCGATATATCAATGTGTTACCACGAGCGAGGGAATCTTACACGTGTCTCTGATTCTTCACATGAAGTTCTCACGTTTAGTTCATCGTTACATTTATGACTGACATTTGTTTGTTCAGCTACATTGGCGAGTTCGAGGAGGTTGACGACCACCGCTCTGGCAAGATCGTTGTCCAGCTCAACGGCCGCCTCAACAAGACCGGTGTCATCTCCCCCCGCTACAACGTCCAGCTCCGCGACCTCGAGAAGTGGGTTGTCAAGCTGCTGCCCGCCCGTCAGTTTGGCTACGTCATCCTGACCACCTCGGCCGGTATCATGGACCACGAGGAGGCCCGCCGCAAGCACGTTGCTGGCAAGATCATCGGTTTCTTCTACTAAGCGGAACGCTTCGATGAACAAGTAAAAATGGGGACCGAGAAACAGGTGTCACAAAAGGAAGCATTTGCGGGCGTTTGGGGGCCAAGACTTGGCCTAGATCTGGCCGAGATTTTCTGTAGCCAAATGAAGCAATGAGAAGATGATATGCTCGTCTCAACACCCAAAACAATCACGGAATCCATGAATGCAACGTTGATGCTAGTATGTGAAATGCAGTCGGGAATGCTTGGCGTGGATGAGACCTAGGCCGCAGCCTTGGATAAGCCACTCTTTTTTTTCCTCCGCTAGATAAGACATTTTATCGGGACTGTTCTGCGCCACCGAGCCGTGGTCTAGGTCTTGATCGACCAAGGCACTCATGATTCTATACAATGCGAAACAGATCGCACAAGCCTGGTATCTGATGATGAAATGCTAGTCAGTAGCCAGGGTGTGACGAACAGTAGGGCGACTCTGAATTGATGCCGAGAACAACCACCAATTGCATCACAGCTTCAACCAGACGCGCTTGAATTGACGCGGCGTCATTGCTGGAGAAATGGCCCAGGCTTCTCAATGGCAAAGGCACAGGCCAAAAAAAACCCCCCCGGGCGCATCAATTCTGCAGTAAGTAACCTGTATCAATGGCTGGCTGGTAACAAGGAAGCTGGCAGCTTTAACTTCCGCTAACCTTACTCGAACTGGGTACAGCATTGAATTGACCCCCTGGATCCACATGCACCTGCGTCTCTCCAACTCGAATTGATGCTTGTGCCAAAACGAAGTTTTGTCGCAACAACTTCTCCCAACTCCATCACGACGACAATCTCTGGAGGTCGCTTGCTCAATACATGGCTTGATCATATTTTCTTTTCATTTGACGGAGTAATGCGACCTGAATTCTTATTGTAAACTCTTGGATTCTTCTTATTCGCCATCTCAGAAACAACAGTCTGCCCACATCGACCCAACGACGGGGCCGCTTTCTTCCCTGTGGAAAGGGCATGGGCGCTGCGACCATGCGCCCCAAACAGCTTGTCCTCACTGGAGGTTTTCTGTTTTTCGTTATATGCGTCTTCTCGTTGCTTCACTTCTCGCCCTCCGGCACGCCCATCCCACATGCCGGCAGCTTCACTCACGCCAGTCACGACGATGGCTCCATGACGAACCCATCGCCTCCGCCGCCCGGCCCCAACGACCCAAAGACGAAGCCTGCTCCCGCCGGGTCGCACCCCATGTGGCATCTGATCACGGCCGCCGAGCGCGAGTTGGAGGAGACCAAGACGCGCCAGTCCAAGACGCTGCAAGAGGCCGTCGCCGAGTACAGGAGGAGGTACAAGATCCCGCCGCCCCCCAACTTCGACAAGTGGTTCGCCTTTGCCCAGGCCAAGGGCGTGCAGCTCATCGACGAGTTCGACATGATTCACGAGTCCCTCACGCCGTTCTGGGGCCTCAAGCCAGAGACGATACGACAGAGGGGCAAGGAGGCACTGGGCTTCGACAATGCGCTACTGGGCATTTCGATTCGTGGAGGCAAGACAACCCACGTTCAGGGTGGCGGCGAGTGGCAGCGCGAGGCCACCGTGGGTATGATGGGCAAGTTCATCGAGTGGCTCCCGAACATGGACCTGTGCTTCAACTTGCACGACGAGCCTCGGGTGACAGTCCCGCATGACGACCTGGCGAAACTGGTGAAGAGAGGCTTGGATGTCAATATGCCCCGGGCATTCTCGAACCAGAACCCAAAGAACGAATTCACAAAGTCACAGAGCGGATTGACCACCGGACATGGCTTTGAGGAGCAAAAACTGACGAGATTCAATGTGTTTGCGCATCAGCCGACCTGGACACATTCACGCCTGTCTTGTCCCCCAGACAGTCCAGCACGCGCTATCGAGGACGAAGAGAAGCGGGATGATGTTTCCAAATACGGCTTGGGAGAGTTGGGTTTCGTCTACAACATGACTGCGATGGCCGACATTTGCAACTCGCCTTCTCTCAGCTCGACCTTTGGCTTTTTCGATCGGCCGAACGCATACAACATCGTCCTTGATCTCTTCCCCATCTTCTCCCAGTCTAAGATGTCCTCATACTCGGACATTCTCTACCCGTCGCCGTGGTATTGGTATGAGAAGGTGAGCTATGACGAGAAGGTGGACTATGCCTGGACGAAGAAGGAAGACAAGCTGTACTGGCGAGGCAGCACCACGGGCGGCTTCAGCAGAAACGGCGGCTGGCGTCGCCAGCACCGACAACGTTTTGTACAAAAGATTAACGCGGCCGAGGGGGCCAAGATCCTGACCAACAAGGGCAGTGAGGCGGACCAGCAGTGGGAGCCTCTGAGCGTCAACCGTGGTGATTACCGAGACCTCATGGACGTCTTTTTCAGCGGCGTTGGCCAGTGCGACCCGGGCGACTGTGATGCGCAGAAGGAGTTCTTCACGATCAAGGGCCACGCCGAGCAGCAAGACGCTTGGCAGTACAAATACCTGCTCGACATTGACGGCAATGCCTTTAGCGGTCGTTTCTATGCATTCCTGAGGAGTCACAGTCTGGTATTCAAGTGGTCCATTTTCAAGGAATGGCATCTAGAGTGGCTGAAGCCTTGGGCACATTACATCCCGCTCAGCCTGCAAGGAGATGACTGGCTTGAGGCCGTCCGATTCTTCGGCGATGGTGACCTTGGCAGGAAAGAGGCCGAGAGACTTGCCAACCAGCAACGGGACTGGGCCAACAAGGTTTTAAGACATGAGGACATGGAGGTCTGGTTCTTCCGACTGCTCCTAGAGTACGTATAAACGAAACAGCCCTTCCCTGACGATCGCATCAAGCTAACAGTGTACAGGTATGGGCGGGTAATAGACGATGATCGAGACCAGATCGGCTATTCGCTCGGCGGTGCATAAACGCGCGCGGCAGCCGGCTGGATGAGTTGCCGACATGGAATACATGTATATTTATTTAGTACTTTGCATTCTGCCCGATGCGGTCGATTTGGCGTAGGCGTTTGCGGAGTCTTTACTTGGGTACGAGTGCGTACGCATTCACTTGGGCTTGGGTCACAGAGGACAGAAAGGCCCGGTAGTACTTGGATAATGGGGCAATAGGATAAAGAGTCATTCCGTCCACCTCGGCAAGAAAATGATTCGACACTTGCATAGGTTGGAATCTACAGGTAGATTGTAGAGTGAACATAAACAAATCAACGCATGCACTATCATGACACAATCTTGTCTGTCCATGGGCAACGGGGGAGAAACACACACCTTTCCAAAGGTTGACGCAGACATTGCCAGAAACTTCTTTGGGATTTCCGTCAAATGGGCGAGGTCTTCCTGGGAGTGATTCTCGTTCACTTGTCTGAAGCCCCCCCTGAAGGCATGCAGCCGAGCAAGACACTAGGCAGATATCAAGCTTTCCTCCCGTCGAAACCGACACAGAGGTCCTCTCATGAGAAACGAGTTTTCCAACGGCAAGCCGCCTATATATAAACAACGCCTCGACCGGAACCTGCTGGGAAAACCAGGCCCCGAGGATCCGTCCCCCGAGGCATGGGGATGGTGGGTATCTCTGTCAAACTTACTCAGCCCGCCAAGACGCATGACAAAGACGCCTACACACGGATATCATCTCGGCTTTCGCTTTCGCTTCCCGATCGCCCCGGGCTCTTCTCCCCCAGAACAATGAACTAACCTACGTACATGCGTACTACGAGTTACAAGCAGGCGGGTTTCCCCAGTGAATCGATCGGTCGGCCCTCGGCTAGATGTATGTACGTATGGGGAGAAAGTCCGGGGTGGGAAGTTGTTTAAATCCACGTCGACCGACCCCAAAAACTCCCCTCCCCCAACCGAGGCTGGTTTTGCACTGCGCGTCCACTCCGCCTACTTTGGCCCGGTTCCATGCGTTTTTTATAAGCCCAAACAATATTCGCTCTTTCATTCTTCATTGCCATCGTCGCCCGTTCAATATCGATTGCTTTCTTCTCCCGGATTTTGTTCATCATAATGATTCGTCCAGTGACGAAAACAAGCTGAGGTTGACCATACTCTCACTTGTTTCCAAGACGCTTTACTTGCATCGATCATTATCAGTGTGTTCATTTACTCGTTCGAAAATATATACATAGAAAGGTATGTAGCTACTAGCAGCCTCTCGCCTGCATGTCTAGAGTCTATCACAGAAAAATCAAGAATCCATGGCAAACCGCCCGGTGAACTTGAAAGTCGCCAGACCGTCCTTGAGGTCGTCCACGAGGGAGCTCATCTCGGACTGGAAGTAGACGCCGTCCTCGGTCTCGGTAATTCCGGCGGAAGTGATGGAGGAGCTGACGGTGCCGTTGCCGCCGAGGTAGCCGATGGGCTTGCCGAACAGGTACCCCATCTGCGCAATCTGAGCCGGGCGGTCCTTGGGGTACAGAGACGAGGCGGCGCTGCTGTTGAAGAGTCCGGCCTGGTCGGCGGCGGCGTCAATGACGATGGCGTCAAAGTCGGTCGCGTCGGTGGCCGAGTACGTCTTGTTGACACCGGACGCGAGAGACTCGGCCACGACGGTAACGACGAGACCCTCGGCCTCGAGCTGCTGCCTCAAAGATGTGGCCTGAGTCAGGGACTTGGTGGTACCCAGGATGCCGACCTGCAGGGTGGCGATGGTGGGCAGAGTGCTATTTGTGATGGAGATGCCAGCTGTCACGTTGTCGTGGTAGTACGTCTCATCGGGCGAGGGGGTATCGAGGCCCAGGGCGGTGGCGACGCGGGCGGCAACGTCGTTGCTGATGCGGTTGAGCTGGTCGACGACATTCTGCTGGACGGTCGCGGACGAGAGCTTGGACGTCTCGAAGCGAATGGCGTTGATGAGGAACTGCTGCTCGACGGGAGTCAAGGAGTTGTAGAACAGGCGAGGCTGCGACCAGTGGTCGTCAAACGTGGAAGAGAGCTCGCGGACCAGGTTGCCAGAAACGGTACGGCTGGGCGCCGTGAAGAATCCGCGGCCATTCTTCTGATCGGCCTGCTGCGGGTATCCACCGTTGAGGGTGTTTGGTGAGTCTATTCAGGAGTGAGTACTAGGGTTTCCTGCATATTGTGGACATCAATGGCTTACAGTGGATCTTGTTCTTGTGGATGAAGTTCTGAGCAGCACCGTCGCGGTTGTTGTTGTGGATCACAGCACGAGGACGGTTGATGGGCAGCTGCTCAAAGTTGGGACCACCGTGGCGGTTCAACTGGGTGTCCAAGTACGAGAAGATTCTGCCCTGTAGCAGAGGGTCCTCGGTGAAGTCGATACCGCGGACGATGTGGCCGGGCTGGAACATGACCTGTTCGGTCTCGGCAAAGTAGTTGGTCGGGTTGGTGTCCAGCTTCATGACACCAAGCAGCTGGACGGGCACGTACTCCTCGGGGAGGATCTTGGTAGGGTCGAGAAGGTCGAAGCCGTAAGCCAGGGCCTTCTCCTCGTCGACGATCTGGACTCCGAGTTCCCATTCGGGGCCGTTTCCAGACTCGATGGCGTCCCACAAATCCTGTCGGTGCATGTCTGCATTCTTGCCAGCAACAATCTGGGCTTCTTCCCAGACCAGCGAGGCCTTTCCTTGCTTGGACTTCCAGTGCCACTTCACGAGCTTTGAGGTACCATCATCGGTGACCAGGCGGAAAGTGTGGATACCAAATCCATCCTAATTCATGTCAGCCAAATCCTGCCGATATTGGCTGCTGGAACTCACCATGTGTCGGAAGCTGCGAGGGATACCGTACCCTGCCATGGCCCAGAATAGAGTGTGCAGACTGCTTGCCTGCTGGCTGAAGAAGTCCCATGCCGAGTCGTGGGCCGTGGCAGCTTGAGGAATCTCATTGTCCGGAGATGGCTTGACCGAGTGGATCAAGTCGGGGAACTGAATGGCATCCTGGATGAAGAAGACTGGGATGTTGTTGCCGACAATATCTAAGCTACGCGTAAGCATTACATCCAACGACTGGTGCAAAAAAGCATACCAAAGTTGCCTTCATTAGTATAGCTAAAGATTCGTTAGCACAGATTCCTGAAAATCGAAGTCGACTAGACGCTTACAATCTGACGGCAAATCCGTGGACATCACGGGCAGTGTCGGCACTGCCTCTCGATCCAGCAACAGTCGAGAATCGTGTGAACACTGGAGTCTGCTTGCCAGCTTCGCCGAGGAACGAGGCAGCAGTGATATTGCTCCAGTCACCATAGCTGGTGAAAGTGCCGTGAGCACCGGCGCCTCTGGCATGGACAGCTCGCTCTGGTACCTATGATGGAACACCAGTCAGTATCAGGGCCAAACTGCAAGGACGCCTGTCTGAAGCAAGAATTCTGCCAGAATGGGCGTTAAAACTGCGTTATACTCACACGCTCGTGATCAAAATGTGTGATCCTATGAAGAGGTCAGTACCAGGTTCGATATCATGAGCCGGAGCCATACACACTTTTGACGAAAGATGTAGTCCTCGAGAAGGGAAGGGCCACGCCTTCCGGCCTTCAGCGAGTTCTGCTCCGAGATCTGACCGCCAACATCATCGGTCATATAGCCAGTGCTGTCGTCCAGCTCGAACTCGGCGAGATAGTCGCTGGACGAAGCATCATCGCGCGCACGGAGAGTCTGAGAGCCTGGGTTGGCAAAGGGGCAGCCGACGGCCGAGGCGAGGCCCAGGAGGCCAAAGAGGGCAAATGATCTGGTTGTTGGGCGGCCCATGTTGTTTACCAGTCTGACGTTTCCCACGTAATTAACAGCGAGGAGAGGGTGAGCCAAGAGCAATCGACAGGATGCCTCAGAGAGAGGAGGGAAGAGGCGGCATGTTTATACTCGAGCCGGAAGCCCTGGGCAGCGGAGCCTCGAGGGAAAAGCTGCATCGGGTATACAAAGTATGCTGGGTTGGATAGCGGAACTCGAGGGCGACATAGTGGCACATGCCCTCGAGACATGATTTCTGCCGAGAGGACATGGAGCACGAGCATCGCCTCTGCGTACGACATCACCGTTTACCTTCCTGGTTAGTCTTGCCAGTCCCTAGCCAGCACCAGGCACAAGGAAGGCCCCAGCCCACGGCGTCCGTCCTTTTGCAAGCATGGAAAAGAAAAGTGGTATGACTGAGCGACTTTCCTTGCAGTTCGATGGCGCCAAATCCCGTCTGTCTGATGCCAAGCTGGAGCTCAATTGCCGGAACCGCACCGACCGTGGACAAGGTTTCACACAAACACCAGGTGCCGAGAGGCCAATGGGAGGGTTGATTATAATATCAGGAGAGGATCCCGGGCGAGGATCTCCTGGGGACCCGCACCGGGGGGCAACCTGGACCGGGCCACAGGTATTCTTTTGGAATCATTGCTGCATGGACCGACTTTGTGTTGTGAAGTGCCTCCACAGGTTGATGAGTGCCAAGCGGGACGATGCCCTTGAAGTTGCGGGTCGCAAGAGCTATCATCATCTCGGTAGTGAGCGTCCAGGGCGTCGTTCCAGGGCAAAAGCGATGACATGCGCCTTGGGCTTGGCGGCACACATGTCGTCACACAGCACGATCCACCTCAACGGTTTGTGTTCTTGGCGCACAGAGTTTTGGGTTGTCATACAGCTGCCACGAACGGTTGTCGAGAGATGGGACAAGACATTTAAGAAGGGACGAACTGGCTGATGTGAGCAGCTTGCCAACCTACCTAATAGACTATCTACCTCCAATCTAATTCTCACCAGGCCGCAGTGGTTTTTCTTGTTTCGTGCGCTGGTTAGGTGTAGACAGACCTCGAGAGGGACGGCGCGAGCTAGGTAGGCTATTTACCTACGACCCCCGTTGTCGGCCTGGCGGCGAGCCGGCAGCGTGTAAACGACACAATACTACGACAAAGCAACATGCCACGTCCTGCCACGTGATTATTTGGAATCAGGAAACGAAGGCGGAGAAAAGCATGAACGGTTGAGAAGGCAGTCGAATCCATCCAGAACATTTTTTTTTTCCTGTTTCTCCGGCACTGACTAGGTAGCAGGGTAGTTCGAGATCTATGGATTGTTTCTTCTTCAACTTGGGATGGTACCCATAATACAACCCGGCAGCCGAAAGAGGGGCCCGTCCAAAAGACCAGTAAAAGGCTCTGGCATCTTCCCCCGGCGGAGTAATAAAGGATGTGGAATCTCCAGTCTTCCCCATAGCTAGTATAAGCTACAGTAGACCCGGGCCGCTGGCAGGAGGAAGATTCGTCAGCCGATCTTGAAATACACATGGCATGATCTCGATCAACATCGACCGACTGAGGTATCGGTCTGGGTTTTTTCTCAACAGGGGGCCGGTGCGGTATCGAGCAATAAATTCCGCAGAAAGCAGGGGGCAGAGACAAGCGATGAGATTAGATATGCACAGTCGAATGGAATACATATGCAAGATATACACCCCCGGCCACGTGCAGTTGGAGTGTGACGTGAGAGTCATGAATAAAAAAAAAAAACACCCCGGGTCCGGCGCAAAGCTCAAAATGCTATTTTTGACCCCACTGGATAACTGACTGGTCGAAATGCCCGATCTAGTAAACGTCGCTAACGGTCCACTGCCGTGCACTTCGTTTCGTATTAAGCACAGGTTAAATACATCAGTATGCTGGATGCCACATGTTGAGACAATCTTTCCCCATTGTCGCCTCAACTTTAAGATTCCGAAGATCTCGGAGGGAGCAAACCGCCTGCGATTTCAACAGTGTCCTGTAGTTAATCTTATTTTATTAGTCGGGCTTGGTTCGTCGAGCCTAACTGCAAGGTAGAGTAAGAGAGGTCACCCGCTAGCCGTTGTTGTAGTGGCAGCATCGTCGTAGTCTTGGAAAGACGCAATGGAAGCATCAGTCAATTGCTCTACAGCCGAAGGTCTATCGTCTTAGACTGGCGTACTTTACCAAATATGCACACGATTGATTTGTGAAGCCTCCCAGTACATACTCCATGAAAGAAGTCACGAAGTCTGGAATCGGGCGCATTTACACACCCGGGCGTTTGAAGTTGCCCGGCGGCCAATTCCCGATCTTGGCCGGATCGCCGCCAATCCGGACATATGTGCCGACGCCGGGGGTATCGCCATCAAGGACAAACATCTGGTACCAGCCAGGAGGAGCAACGTGTGAGCCCGGCGGCGCGACGACGGTGCACGACGTGTTTGTGCAGGATACGGCCGGGAAGAGCGTCCGGGCGCCCATCGAGTTTCCGTGCGTGCTCGCCACGGCGCCCAGCAGCGAGACTTTAATGGCTCCATTTTTCGCGCCGGCGCCTAGGGAGAAGAATACGGTCGCTCCGTACGCCCAGTCCTTGCTTGTGACGGTGAAGCTGGGTCGCGGCAGTCCTTTGAGGAGATACGGCGGCGTAAACACCTCGACACGAATCTCCTCGGGGTGTACGCCGTCCTGCGGGTCCGAGCCGGTGATCAAGACGCGCCCATCGAGCAGCGTGATGGCCTCGCTGTGATACAGACGCGCCACTGACGTGTTGGCCATGACGGACATGCGAGCGCCGACGGGCTTGCGCGGGTCGTACAGCACCGCGTTCAGGTTCGGGTCCGTGGCCAGACCGAAGCCGGCCACGCCTTGCCGTGCGCCGTTGGCGATCAGGTAGGTACCGTCGGGGAGCGGTGACATGCAACTCATGACGCGCTTCGACGGCATGCGCTCGAGCGTCCAATTGGCGTTGGGCACCTCGGGCTGAATCGAAACGCAATTGTCCAGGGCCAGGCCGGCGCCAGGCGTCGAGCCGCCGCACATGAGGATACCGAGAGGATCGGTATACGGGGCGTACTGTGGTAAAAGGACCGCCGTGCCTTCCAGAGGATATGTGCGACCACCTTTAGGGTCATTGACTGCACCGGGCATGTTAGGAAGTTGTTTTGTGGTGGCAAAGGTCTTCTCGTCCAAAATGAGAGCCTCGTTCCAATAGCCGACAAAGATTCCGCCACCAGGAAGTACAGCCGCAAAGGGATATAAGTTATTTGGATCAGTCCGGGCAAGCCAGTCCATAGTCAGTGGCTTTCCACCCGTGGCAGGTAGAATTTCGAGTGTCGGCACAGCCCTTCCATTCGATCCCTCTTCGCCGCCAAGGACGAGGATAGATCCGTTTGCCATTCCCATGGCGGACGGATACCACCGACCATTCTGAAGTCTAAGGGAATTGACGTCTTCCTCCCAATCGTTGGTACCGTTGACCCCTGTGGATCCATCTGGCCAGTACAGGCGGACGCCGAAGGTCGAATCCAGAGACCACCCACCAATCGTCAGTTGTCTGCCGGCTTTGTCTGGGAGAACCAAGCCTGCGGAACAGAAGATATCGGTCTTGACGTGCATCTCTCTCCACGCCTTCCACCGGTCCCCGTAGGTCAGGTCGAGTTCGTATGCCCCGGTGCTGTTTGGCGCGCCCGTGCCTGACTTCTCTAGGAATGTGACCTTGCCGGTAAGGGACTGCATGGTCATGAGAGGGGTCACGACGCCGCCGACGAGATTCGAGTATGTGCCCGCATTGTTGCCGCTCGGGTAAGAGAACTGCCACAGCGGCTGCTTGTCGGTCCAGTAGTACATTGAAAGACGAGAGCCGCCGCCGCAAATGGCAGAAGCATTTCCGGCGCAGGCGATATTGCAATCAGTCTCGGGCTGTTTGGCTGCAGCGGCACTAATCACGTCGCTTGTATCACCACAGTAGCATTCTTGTCCATACTCCAGACCAGCAGCCATGTATCCGAACTTGCCGCATTGATACAGACATTGCGTGGCAGTCAAAGTGCCCGGGAGGAGAAGTTGCCACGGGAGAGTCCTCTTGTTGTTCAAGTTGTCAGGGAAACACCCCTGGTATGTCCAGGTATTGTTGAGACCACTTGTCTGGGTAATAGGAGGCTGAAATGTGGGAGGCGCTCCGTTGGATACTATACTCAAGTATCCGGCACCGCCGCACATGAGTTGGCCGTCTCCCGAACATGGCGTATTGCATTTCGTCTGGTCGGGCGACGCTTTGCCTCCGTTATAGATGGCGTTGCCGCAGAAACACTGAGCGTAGTACTCCGTGCCAGAGACGTTGTAACCCTTGCTGAAGCATGTCTGGGCACAAGACTGGGGAGTCAACATCTGATTATCAGGATCCTGGTAAGTAGGAATGATTCGACCGTTGGGACCGTCCAGCCAACAGCCTTGACTCTTCCAGCCCTTGGGGAAACCAGTGACCGCAGCCGGTGTGGTTTGTGATGTGCTCGACACCACCGAAGGAGTCGCAGTCACAAACGTACTGGAAGTAGCAGGCAATGATGAACTGCTGCCGCTACCCGCGGGAAACGTCATGTTGAAGTCGTAGATGCTGAGACGATTCGCGCCTCCACAAATCTCCGTCTTGTTGGCACTGCAGAGCATGGTGCAGCCGTCTATTGCTAGAGAGGCATTGTTGGCGATGGCGTTGCCACAGTCTGAGTATTGCTTTAGTATGTACAACGTCTCAAGTAATTCCGGACTTACCCATTGGCAAAGACTTACAGCCCTCTCCCGAATACTCTGTGCCGGCGAGAACAAAGCCGGCGCCCTTGCAAGAAGCCGTGCAGTTGGCACCGTTGACCTGGTCAGCGGCGAGGTTCGCCTTGTAGCCTAGGGCACGACCGTTCGTTCCCTCCCTGGCGGTTCTGTCAGCGGGCAGCTCTTCGGAGATGTTAATTGATGATGATGACTCACGTAAAACAGCCAATATATGGCCAATTTTGTATTCCAGTGTTCGGGTTGGGGCCCTGGATGCCAGGGTTATGGAAGAGGGTGAGCCGGTTGCCGCCACCGCAGGGCTGCGTGTTGTCGCCAAAGCAGGCCGTGTTGCAGTCGCTGTCTGCGACCTTGGTCGTGCTCGCTGCTACTGTGGTACCGCAGTCTAGGAGAGGAAATATCAGCAATCTGACTAGCTACGACTTGAGCTTGAGAGATATAACGACTCACAGCATTCGCCATAATACTCTGTGCCCGCGAAAGGGAGTCCTTTGGACGAGCAGTATGAGATACACGATTGGCTCGTCATCTGTTGATTTGTAGTATAGTCTGAATTTAACGTACGACCGACGTCCCTACATCAATATTAGCCAAGCCGATAAGTTTGGTTATTGGAGGGTCCAATACGTGTAGCAGCCGCTATAGCTCCATCCTTGTGGTAGAGTGTTTGGGACACTGAGAGCTGACACCAGCTGCACTATTATTCAGCATCCAAGATGTCATGCGAAGAGCTTCCTCCTGTTTTCGACGTACCGTGATTGGGAGCATGACTAAGGTGAACATCCTGTGTAGAGATGAGCCTTCAGCTCTGTGCGCGAAGAGAGGGAGAACGATGGTTCTCATAGTTGGGGAAAGGACTAGACCTTCAAGACAAGGTGGCCTGATGGTGGATAAAAATAATGACCCTGACTATGTAAGTATGTCGGCAAGGTTGGATAACCTGTGATGGTGGATGCTGATGCGAGAGCGACTGGTTTGATTTATATAGAAGATCCAATGGTTACGACCGCTTTCCACTTGGCTTGTTGTCTGTATTTAGAGAGTCTCGGGTCTTCGATAGTTCTTGCTGCAGCGCCACCAGCCAGGTTGACCTGAGAATGGACAGTGGACAATGGGTAGTAAGCTGTTGATGGAAGCCCAAGCGCAGCCGGCAGGCAACCACGGCATGTGAGTCGATTGAGGTACTCCTTTCGTGAAAAGGTGTCGAAATGCGCCGTAGATGCTCAACTCGGTTTATCTGTCAGTGAATTACACCAACTCGTTCTGGGTGGCAGAGAAGTACATCTCACTTGGGCTGCCAATTTCAATATAGTTATCCAAGTGAGATGCTAGCCTGTGGACAAATACGCCACACGGATGAACAGGCGAGCAGATATTGGGTCACCGGATATGATGAGCAGACTCTTGGCAACGGTGCCATGAGGGCCTTGCGTGGTTGAAGTCTTCCAAGTGGAATATTACCCTCGAGCTCGCGCAGCCGGCGGTGAGAAACAGGCTGCAGCGCAATGCATCCACGAGGCCGACTATCACCTATATTGCCTGAGGCTGAATATATCCAGACTCGGAAGCCGTCCATTAGATGAGAATCGGATTTGGGCACGCTGGTCACAGGAGCCAACAGTAAGCGTCTCCCATCACATGGATGTGACAGACTGATTTGGTAAGCGAATACAATCAGTCACTCAGTCATTAGTGACCTCACGTCAAAAATATGGAGGGTCCGGGGCAGGCATATGAGTATAGCAAATGCCCAGTCCGCATCAGGCTTGGGACGAACTAACCTAAGTGCGATCTGCTGGTGGCCAGTCTCTGGGTTATATGTTGGAGGCAAAAGAGCAATCCAGCCATCGTTGACGCAAGTCAAGTCTTTGTTTCGATTAGTGGGGGAGAGGACCTAGGTTAGCCAGGTCGAAACCAGAGTTTACAGAGCTGCCCATAGACGTGGATCCAAGAGGCGGCCGAGGCTGGGGGAGGATTGTGGATGCAGCAATGTGACACAGAGCCATAGAGGAGAAAAGCCGCGTGCAATAAATGGGGAGCTGCTTGAATTCATGTGGACGGCTTGCAGAAGACTTGCATTATACGAAACTGGGTTGCGTGACACAACCTGTCAGTCCTCCGAGAACGTGCCATCGCGCGGCGCATGAATCGATAGCTGAAAAGCCATTGCTTGTGACGCCAGATTTCTCGTCATTTCTGCCTCGCTTGGCCTGATCGTGGTGTCTGGGAACGTCGCTGTAAATCCGCGGGCTTTAGGAAGTTCTTCGGGTCGTAATATTTTAGCATTCTGTTCTTATCTCGAGAACATCAATGTGATGATTTGAAGAAAAATACGAGTGACCACCTATCAAGGAAATCACGCCAGCTTTGAAAACTCCCGATCCAATGATGCCAAGTTGAGGAAGCGCAACCCTCTGGATCTAGACCTAGCACAAAGATTGCAACCGCTGATTGGCTGCGATGGAGAGATCTCGGGGGGGGGAAAGCTTAAAACCTTATTGAGGTTATTGTCAAATGTGGTGGGGCGTACCACTACACCACAAAAGATTTGGTATTAGACACCTGGGTCTTATCTTGTTATCTAATAGTTATTATCCTTGGCTCGGTGTGGAGCTGAAATGATACAGGGACCTACCTCATGCTACCGTAGTCCAGTACGTACCCTGATGAATCCCATGAGGCTTTGTTAACATTAAAGATGGGCAAAGCCCCGAGAACAATTTCACTCAATCGTGCATCCGTGACAGGTAACACCGTTAGACGCAATATGACCCTCACGGTGCAGCCTCCCATGACAACGGAGGTAAGCAGTAGTGGCTGCATGACTGATTCAGCTCGAAAAAGTATGAGCTGTAAAATCCAGGTGAAGCTCTTTTCCACCGTTGTCCATTTGTCTCAGCTAGGTTTGGTAGGCAATATCATAGGGCTGGCTCTTCCATTAGCCATCAAGGACGCTGGCTACCTACCTAGAAACTGCCCATAGTTTGACGCAAGATCCCTCAGGCCCCGACGCAGTTGAGTCGATTTGCAAATGTATGATTCTGGTCAAGAGATATGTGCCAGGTGCTGGCGGCACACAACGGACTATTATCTAGCACTGGCCGTGCGTTTTCATATGATCTGTAGCGGCTAGTCTAATGCAGCACCAGTATTTGATATACGGTGTAGGTACTACTCCTTTCAAAAGTCGTCAGGCATTTTGTGTTGATCAACATTGAACCATACGCCACGGGTAAATACCCGTGCTTGGAAATACAGACTCGAATACAAAATGAGATCGCTGCGATGCCCAGTATAAGTTCATGTCATTGCAAGATGTGCATCCGTCTTGTTTCTGAGCCTGTTACCAGGTGTTGTGCCCAGCAGTCGAGCTGCATGTGCCAGCTGCCAGGGACTCACTCCGAAGTGCTATAAGCGGCCATGATGTAAGCCAGTACAGTGCCATGATCTAACAAGAGTCTCCATGCACGGGTAGGTTTGCGAGGCAGGTCTTCTCATCTTCTCATGTTGGTAATCAGATGAATAATTCTGCAAAAGAAGCACAAACGCACCAGATGTTCAGATAAAAAAACAACATTGAAGGTTGTGGCTGCGGACATGGAGACCTTTGTTAGTACACTTGGGTACCGGCGACGCTTGGACCCTAGCGTAAAAATTCACCTGGGCCCTTCCTTTCCATCTTCTGATTCGTCATCATTCTGAATCATCAAAGATATGAGTCAACTGCAGTGCGGCTGGCCCATTTTGAGCCTTTCTGCAGGTGAAATATTGTCAACTTCGCCACACTGGAACGGAGAAAAGTCCAAATCCCATCCTCCACTGGCACAAGGTTCAAAGTTTTTATGTACCAGCCAATTTCCTTCCTAGAACTCGCACGTTTCATTATTGGACTTTCCAAGCCAAACTTTTAGCGACCTCGTTTGTTTTTAATAAGTCGTTGCACTTTCCTTCCAATCCTCCGAAGACGCTGTATTTCAAAAAGCGCAAAACGATCAATTGCCCTTGTGGGGTATTCATCAGCCAAACAAGTCACCTGATCAAAGCAAGTTGCACAACGGCAACGACAGACGCAGCCTCTCGCCGTCAGCAGGCCCAACACTCCAGACTGGCTTCGTCCGGCCAAGGGGAGACTGCAATCACTTGTGTCATGGTGGAGTCGCAAACAAGCACCGCGACAATGGACGGCGGAGAACGCGGTGGAAGGAACCCTCGTGGTCGTGCTGGCAGACACCGCGGCGGGCGAGGAGGACGCGGAGGCCGTGGCCGAGGTGGTGGTGCAGCGGCTGCTGCTGCTGCAACAGGGCAACAAAATCAGTCGTCGGAAGCCGCACCAGCCGCTGCCGGCACAGCATCGTCAACACATACCCAGCCACATTCTGGACGCGGCTCCAGAAGACGAGGGAACGCAAACTCCAGACGGGGCGGCACCAATGCCGGACAGAGACCGACATTCGGTTCGCAGAGGACCTTTGGTGGCCAGCTCACTTCAGGACCACAGCGGGAGGCAGAGGAGCAAAACCCGTCCGGTTCTTTGAGTGTGGACGCCCACGACTTTGTGCCAGGCCAGTCTTCCCATGAAGCACGAATTACGGCGGATGACTCTTCTCCAAAGGGCATGGCCAAGCACGTACGGAGAGGTTCGAGATCCAACGCTGCAGACTTGGCCACACGCATCCACGAAGACATCACCAATGGCCAATACGAGTGTGTCATTTGCACAAACGAAATACTTCCTAATTCGAAGATCTGGTCATGTACCACCTGTTGGACTGTGGTTCACATGTCTTGTGTGCGAACATGGCACAAGAATCAGACCAAGAAGCCCGAGCAGCCCGGTGCCCAGGCGCCAAGTGGCTGGCGATGCCCTGGCTGCAATTCAACCATGGCCGACGAGCCCTCAACATACCACTGTTGGTGTCACAAGGAGGTGAACCCGAAATCGATTCCTGGACTACCACCCCATTCTTGTGGCCAGACGTGCTCCAAGCCAAGATCAACTTGCCCTCACCCTTGTGGATCTATGATCTGCCACGCAGGTCCTTGTCCACCATGTGAGATGATGGGGCCGAGCATTCCGTGCTTCTGCGGCAAGCAGGTCTCGACAAAACGCTGCACCGAGTCAGATTATGTCAACGGCTGGACCTGTCAGGAGGTTTGCGGGGACTTGCTGGCTTGCGGAGAACATGAGTGCTCGCAGCCTTGCCATCCCGGCCTCTGTGGCAGCTGCGAGATTATGGTACCTTCACTCTGCTACTGTGGAAAGGAGTTTAAAGAGATATCCTGCGAACGCCGTGGTGATCGAGAAATGTCATATAACCACGGGCAGCTGACTGATTCTCCGGCAATGCCACAACCTCTGGAATCATGGTTCACAGGCAGTTTCGACTGCGGTGCCGAGTGCGGAAGACCATTCGACTGTGGACAGCATCGATGTGAGCAGAAATGTCACGTCCAGGATGAGCAACCTCATCACTGCCCCTTTTCTGCCGACGTGGTAACCCACTGCCCTTGTGGGAAGACACCCTTAACAGAGCTCATCGAAGAGCCACGACAGTCTTGCTCAGATGGCATTCCCAATTGCCACAAGATATGCGATAAGGATCTACCTTGTGGACACAAGTGCCAGGATATTTGCCACGACTCAGCATGTCCGCCATGCCTGCAGCACATGGAAATCACCTGTAGATGTGGGAGAACCACGTCCAAAACAGTATGCCACCAAGGGTCTGCACAGGTCCCGGAGTGCATGAGGGTTTGCCGGGCCCAGCTCAATTGTGGGAGACACTTACATGACTTACATTGCTGCCCTGGCGAGAAGAAGGCCATTGCGAGAATGGCTGCCAAGAGGAAGAGGAAGAATCTGGGCACCTCGAACGAAGAAGTGGAAGGCGAGCACATCTGCATCCGCCAATGTGGACGACCTCTGAAGTGCGGCAAGCATGAATGCCAACTGCTCTGTCACTCTGGGCCTTGTGCCTCGTGTCCTGAAGCAGTTTTTGACGAGGTCAGTTGCCATTGTGGCCGCACCGTACTTCAGCCTCCTCAGCCATGCGGCACCCGACCGCCCGAGTGTCGCTTCGACTGCATTAGAGATCGAACGTGTGGCCATCCTCCTGTCTCTCACCATTGCCACCCGGACGATGTACCTTGCCCACCATGCCCTTTTCTTGTGGAGAAGACGTGTATCTGTGGCAAGCAGAATCTCAAGAACCAGCGCTGCTGGTTCGAGGAGCCGAGATGTGGTACAATATGTGGCAAGAAGCTCAAGTGCGGGACTCATCTCTGCACGAAGCCTTGTCATCGCCCAGGCGAGTGTGAGGACATGGGTATCCGCGGATCTCACTGTTCTCAGCCTTGCCTCAAGGTCCGGAAATCTTGCGACCATGTCGATACAGACCAGTGCCACGCCCCGACCGCCTGCAACGAAGATAGGCCATGCCAAGCCAAGACCTTTGTGACTTGCGAGTGCCAGCACAGGAAGCAAGAAGTCAAGTGCCAAGCTTCAAAGTCCAATCCCTGGCCGGAACGCACGCCGCTCAAGTGCGACGAGGAGTGTCTCCGACTGCAGAGAAACGCAAAGCTGGCAGCAGCATTGAATATCGATCCGGCCACACACGCTGATGACCATGTTCCCTACTCCGACACCACTCTCAAGTTCTTCAGGGACAATGCCAAGTGGGCACAGACTTATGAACGGGAATTCCGAGTCTTTGCCTCGGACCCTGCAGAGAAACGAGTCCGGTTCAAGCCTATGAAGTCTCACCTGCGCGCGTTCCTGCACTCCCTGGCAGAGGACTTTGGCCTCGATAGCGAATCTCAAGACCCCGAACCTCATCGCCACGTCTCCATTTTCAAGACGCCCCGGTTTGTGTCCGCGCCGACCAAGACGCTGGGACAGTGCGTCAAGATTAGAGACACCGAGGCACAGATGCAGCAGACCCAAGGCCCTAACATCATCGTGCCCACCGAGCCCTACAACGCGCTCATCCTGTCCTCTCCACAGTTCGGACTTACCATAGAAGAGCTGGAGTCTTCGCTCAGGACGGACCTCGCCACCCAGCCCAGCATATCCTTCAAGACCAGCTTCCTGCCCTCGGACGAGATCGTCCTCCGCGGCTCGGGCGCCTGGACGCCGCAGGCACTCGAGGCGTCCGTCACGGCCCTGAAGCCCCTGGTCGCGCAGACCGTCGGCCGCCTCGGCTTCGCCAAGACCGTGTCGCTGTGCCACGTCGACTCCTCCCTCAACGTCCTGCGGCGCGAGGCCGACGCCGCCAAGAGCGGCGCGGGCGGCTGGAGCACCGTCGTCGGCCGCTCCGCCGCCAGACCGGCCAATGCCGCGCCCCCTGCCCCGGCTCCGACCCGCAGCAAATTCGTGGCCCTGCTGCGGCCGAGCAAGAAGAACAAGGTCGAGGAGCAGCAGCCCGAGCCCGTCGACGACGACTGGGAGGCGGCTGCCGAGCAGCTGGGCGATGTCGATGGCGAGCAGTAGACAGGGGCAAGGATGTTGCCAGAAGCATCACGTGTATTGACGCTGTATGAGTTTGCGAGTTGTTTGGGAAAGAAGGGGGGAAAGCATAGGATGGACGCTCATGTATAGAGCATGGGTTCAATCCACTGACAGCGAGTTTCAAATAAATTCTTAAGCATGTCATGCTGCACAAAGTCCTTGTTCCATCGCAAAATTGTGATTGTATACATTCGCCCATCCAAGTCAATGCACACAGTTGTTTGAAGTCTTAGATTCCCGTTTCTTCCACGCATATCGAGATACGTATCACAAATTTCAGGAACGAAACGATACAGTCATGTCACGAATAATAGTAAGTTATTAGGGCTCATCAGCCGAATGAATAAATGCTCAATCCAATAATGATACTGCTCCTTGAAGTTTTGCAAATTCAGTGTCCATTCTATAAAGCAGAGGAACCGACTCTCCTGCCATGAAAACACCAAATGGACCAGGGGCGGGGTATCTTCAGTTTGCGAAGAGGAATACGGGGTGGAAAACACTGACTGAGAGCGTCCTGCTCCCGGGATCTTCGTAGTAAACGCCGCCCAATGCAGATGAAACAATTTTTTGTACAGTACTTCAGCGCTTCTTCATTCTTTCATTACCAAAGAGGCTGAGTCGCTTCACCTCCTCCTCTTCTCCGGAATCTCGTCGCCGCCGACGTTACAGACGAAGTCGGATATCGCTTCAAAGTAGCCTTCCTCAAGCACACTCGAGTTGTGGTCACCAGCAGGCAGCGGCTTCCAGATCTTCGTCGGGGTCGTGGCTAGCTCATAGAGTTTCCGCATGTGTGGAGGGCTAAAGAGGAGCACATGATGTTAGCAACTAGCATCACCCATGAGGAAACATGCGCTAAGAGGATATGTCATGGATAGCAGTCAGGAAACAAAGGTTGAAATCCTTGTCCGCAGAGCGAACTCAGGTTTTGTGGGTGGTTGTTTATGATCATCATTTGATCCAGTGACACTGGTTTGCTGTTTCAAAGGGATGGAGCTGACTTACGGCACAATCTCGTCCTGCTGCCCACTGAGGAAAAGAATGGGAACCTCGGTAATGGTGGGAATCACGTTCTCGCTCGGCCAAACTTGATGGCATAACAATGTCAGGTATTTGGCTGGAGGAATGACCGAAGGAATCAGGGAGCGCATCGAAAGGAAGGTGTTCTCTAGGATGAGGCCAACAATGTCTCCGGCGTTCTGGTTCTTGGCGACGAGCTTGATGCTCACGGCTCCTCCCAGACTCTGTCCGTACACGACAATCTTGTGTTGGCTCGTCTCGGCTCGGTCTCGTAGGTATTCCAGGGCGGTTTGCGCATCGATCATGAGGCCCTTCTCGTCGGGGTCTCCTGTCGAAAGGCCGTAGCCGCGGTACTCGAGCATGAAGACGTTGCAGCCAATGTAGTTGATGAGCATGCGGGCGATCGGTAACCGGTGGCCAATGTTCCCAGCATTGCCGTGGAACATGAGGACTGTGCAATTCGAGTTGCGCCCGCCCTTTCGAGCACGTATGTAGAAGGCCGATAGCTTCTCCCCATCGTGGGTCGGTATCGTTAGCTCCTCGAAATCCTTGATCCCATATTCCGGCGGTCGAGGGATATCAGTCCGGGCATTTGGGGGCATATGCGCCGGGTAAATCAGGGATCTGTAGCGAGAACGGTCATGGTCAGCTTCTGGCTCTATTTTCTGCGGGGGTGACGACCGTGGTGTAGGACGAAGCTGTCAAGTGGCAACGGCGGGGGTCGAAGCTCGAGGTCTACTGACTTTTGCTTGAAATAGAGGAGGGATGTCAAGACTGCGGCAGCGCCCTGGACATCATCTATTAGCTCGACTGCGGTCCGGCATCGGTGCCTTATTGCGCTCTGAGTGCGGCGGCAGACGCGACGAAAGGCTGGCGACGAGGAGAAAGAAGAAGTAGGAGTAGTAGAAGCAGTGGTAGTCGTCATGGTCGCAGCAGAGGCCGGCGACGGCACGACGGGGTAGCTAGAAGGCATTGCATACCGTAGACACCAGAGCCGGGAGGCGCATGTACGCGGAGACGGAGCCGAGGAGCGAGACAGTCTGCTCCAGATAGCTTCCGCTCGGATTAGACGAGGAGGATGAGGGAGGCGCCATCCCAACGTTGAGACTGCGTTGTTCGTACTCTGTTCTTAGGTCGTGGTTGCTGACTGGGGGTGTGGTGTGGGCTCTCTCTCGGGTCCAGTCAATCGGCCTGTGGTGCAGACAGGCAGGCAGGTACCGAGCGCGGAGGGGGAGTAGGGCTTAGCCGAGACTGATCAGATACAGCTTGGGTGTGCAGAAGAGCGGAAGGGCATAAAGGAGTGCCAATGGTGAATGCAGCGGTGAAACGGGGAGTGTATTGGTTGGGATGCTTATGAAAGATCCATCACCGTCGATCACCCCCGGTACGCTATTCAGAGAACGGAGAGACGGAACAAGACTCGAAAGAAAAAAAAAGTTGAGTAGTACAATTATTGGCGACGTCCCAAAACAGAAAGAGCGAGGGTCATGCCCAGATTAGGTGAAGCGGCCCCCGGAAAAGATGTGCTACGTACGATGTAGCTAGGTTAGCTTCTTCGTATTATAATTATAATATAGAATAGAAATGATGTTTTGGTAATAAAAGACGGACGGGACGGGTTGAAGAGATTGATGTACGGGATGGATATTTGGCCCGCCAAGTTTATCGACGTCGGAAGCTTGTGGTTGATATTGGCTTGCACAAAAGCTATCAGGTAGCTGCCTAGGAGCAACTCTAAAACCAGCTCCTGCTACAACTAAAGGTAATAAGGTACCTATAATCTCTTTCCATAAACCGCGGGTAACGTCTTCAAATTTGGGTTTCTTTCACGAATGCTGGATATTGCACAGCTCCTCGGGGGATCCTGAGGACCTTGCATAATTGATATTCGTGCTCCCGAGATGGAGACGGGACCATAAATGAAACTCCCTTTGATTCCGCTTTGAAATGATTTGTCGATTCCACCCAGACATTTCCAGCGCGACACTAGAACACAGCCAGGCTGGCTAACGGTGGGAAATCTCCCTAGCTCCTCCATTCATCAGCCCAGGATCTCGTTGGGATTGGCGTCCACATCGGTCACCATGCTGAGTGTGGCGTAGGTCGCTTGAGGCTCTATCAACGGTCTCCTGAAACGCCAGTTGATCCTCAGGTAGATCAAAAGCCCTTCCTTGGTTCGCGCCCATCAGCATGCCCTTTCCTTCTCCTGATCATCCGTGGTGCATATACCACCTCGACCATCTCTCTCTCTCTCTCTCTCTCTCTCTCTCTCTCTCTCTCCTCGCTTGTCTAGTATAAGAGTTGGCAGACCACCCATCCACACCCCGAGACGAGAGACGAGACCGACGCCGCGGGGTTCGAGCACCATTGCTGCATTGGCCGGACAATTTGCAAGCTAGGCCATGCGCCATCTCATGCTAGGCCGATGGAAATGCTTTCTTTTGCATCCGAGCATTCGTCGTCGTGCCTAGCTCTTGGCTAATGTGTAATCAAACCAAGAGAGCTACGGCCACTTGGTCGGCAATAGATTGCTCGCCATGTGGCATGTGCCCCAGATTGTGGGGGTCTGATCCAATCGCAACGCTGAGCCGGAGGGCAGCGCCGGCAACAAGAGCTTGCGGAAATATGGCCACTCCGGACCTACATTCCAAACGCTTCACAGTCCGACAGTGTGGCTTGTATGTTAGCTACTCCTTGGACTGTCGGGCATCTCCCGATGATCTGGGATGGCGTTTTCTATGCACCCCCAATTGTGCCGGCAGCCCGGGCATTACTTCACGAGCACGACGAAGGGACAGAACGCACATGCTCATGGGCGTCGCTCTTCAGCCGTGCCATGCTATGCATACTGGAACGCGTAACCTCGGCGACCAAAGATGATATGGGATGAGCACAGGCTCAACCAAGAGATGAAGCTACGCGGACCAATACTAATAAGACAACCTGGCTCATGGATCGAGTTCTAGAAGCAATTAAGAACATGGACTGGAGCACGTTTCACCTCGGTATGCTCAGCCGAGTTTCGGCCATGTTTCTTGGCTTTATGATAAAGATATCCGGAGGACGGCGTTACAATGGAGACAAGTAGAGCAATAGATGATAGATAATAGACTACTACATCAGTACGAAGGAGGCAGTTCATATCGGGAGATAGACAGGAAATGGAACTCGGTAAGAGGTTCGCTGTGTCTGATGCTGCCCGCTAGAGATTGCAAGTGGCGATACCATAGAGACGGTGGGCACGTGGAGATGATAGTATATAACTTGTGAGATGAGGGCTCTGGCCAACCAAGTCAGCAATCCGGGATTAGCAGTGTTGCTCTCAATAGCTACTCGTTCAACAAGACACCATAATGGTCCGTGTGACTTTGGCAATCACCAGGCCTGGTTGCTGATCTCTCGACGCCACTTTAGCGTAGACCCGATCCCATGGCGAAGCTTCCCCTCATCGTAGGTATGTATGGCATGACACTGAATAGTAGTGTTGGATAGTGTTGGGTTAAAGGCTATCTCCAAGACAATAGGACCCGATGACTTATCGGCACCTAAAATACTACGATTATCCAAGGGCAACGTCGTTAACCATGTCTTGCTTGGCACTGCTAGTAGGCATTCCACCATCACGCATGACTAGATCATGAATATGATGTGCCGACCTCTGGCTTTGGTCAAGGGCAGGGCATACAGTATTGCTTCGACAGTCTCCATACGTTCTTCTGGAAGATTACTCGAAGTTGGAGGCGACTCCTTCTTTTGTCAATATGTTGTGGAATGGAAGAATTCGCTGAACCACGATCGCGGGCCCTCTTTGGGACACGGGAGAGCCCGTGGGGTAAAGGGGGCTTGTTCCAAAAGCGACAGAATGCTCTTTCGGGTGTGGTCGAGTACGTAGATGGATGGCCGTATGAGCGTATGGGATGGACGGATGGGCGATGGGCGACCGGGGCCCTTGCTCAGGATGGCTGTCAGAGATGTCCAACCCTCCAGTCGGGACTGGCTGAGCTGGCAAGCCAGAGGCAGACAGGCGCGCGCGACACGAAATCGGCGTTGCGCGGCCGTGCGAATCTGTCTGGAGTTTAATTGGTGTTTCATGGCATTTAATGCTAATGGAAGCAGCAACTCTATTCGGACTATGCGCTGCGTGGGCTGCCAGGGACGGGACTGCGCGTGTCTCCTCCAGGGGAAAAGCGACATTCTGACACGTCGCTTTTATTTCTCGACAGGAACAGCCAATTGCCCGTTCGCGTCCAGCAATAAGCTCACGAATCGCTCGCCGAATTGAGTTTTGATGATGTCTTCGGCGTGCCTAGGTGCTGAACTCAAACATGTGCCTTGGAATCCTTCCTAGCGGCTTGGACGCGGCCGACGGATGAGGGGGGAAGGATCTCTCCATCTTCTAATGTTGGAAATGTTCAAGTATGTTGGTGGGCGATATATTCCATCAAGGACAGAATTCAAGACAGGGCCTGGATCCATCGCTCGATCGGAATCAGCAAGGAAGTGAAGCTCTCGAGAAAGGAGCGCCTCTCTTCGTAAAGCGAACACACATGACAGACAGACTCTCGAGGCGCTTCTCTTTTCGACAAAGCCCCCGGGTAGGCAGGGTTCATGATAGGCTCACGAGTATGTCTATTCCTGGGTGGTTTCCCCTTCATTCGCCCTTGCAGATCGAGCCCGAATGTTTCTGCTTTCCGCATTCGTCTGATGATTGCGAATATAGATGTTGCTGCTATATCGAGCCGAGCAATGTACTCCGTGCCCACAGCCCAGCAGCATTTGACTTCAGCCTGTGCCAGGCCAGAAACGTTGGACGTCAGGGCCGCCGACGACAAACGTTGTTGTGCTCTTGTCGAACGGAAAGGCATAATGATACATGTGCTGTGAAGCTCGGCGTCGCCCAATGATGAGAGCAGCATGCTAAGATGTAATCATAATCATCATGCATCTGGCCAACCAACGTCTGTCTAGTCTGATGGTGCCGTCTAGACCGTACCACATCAGCAGCCCAGTGAGGCTTTCGAAGATCATGTACAGTACCGTAGCCTATCGTATTGGATTGCCTATTATAGTGTACAGTATGCTGATGAGTAGGCATGGAGTGCAGTCTACCGTAGGTACGAAGTAGGTAGGGTGTGTTTTATGTCGTCTAGAATTCTGTTTTGACGCGCCCGCCCCCTCGTCAGCATGCTTCTGTGGTCGTTCGTTCGTTGTTTCCCCACGCAACGAGTGGATCTTTCCCTTTCCTCTTATGCGGGTGCTGCTTGCAGTAGATGCATCGGCGCCCAACGCTATTATTTTATTGCCGTGAAGAAATCTTTGCGCACTCAAATTTTCGTAAACAAAAAAAAAATTTATCATTTTCCCTCTCTGTGTTTTGGCTCGTCGCAGCTGCGCGCATCCGGTCGTCAACCCAAGTCCAATTTCACCACGGATACAGACCGACGCTCTATCTACCCTAGGCTCTTGCACTTGAGAGAAGTAGTCCTTCTCTTCAGCTTGACCAGCCGGCCATTCTGTTGGATCTTCAGCTCGCCAATCCTGGAATAGCGACCAGCTGACAAGTCCCCCGGACCCCGAACATTTTCGTCAAAACATACTCGGCGTGGCTGTAATACTTACTGCCCAGTACTCCTACGGTATTCATTCTACATACCACAGACGTCCACGTACACAAACCAGAGTGGCCCCCCGGACTGCTCCAGTTTCTAAAAACAAAATTTTGAAGCAAGCAACAGATCGTGGGCTCCGTGCTCCCCGTTCGTATCTCTAGGCCATACTGCAGGACATAGTTGCTTCTCTGCCCGGACATCCATCTCGAGGTCCCCGTAGCCAAAGTCGTGGGTCGCTCGCTCAGCAAACATCTCACGTCAATCCGGGGTCGACCCAGGCTTGTGCAGCATAGTTCGCCTTGGATCTCCAGGCTAGTCACCACCCAGCCGGAATAGCAGATATCGAGCAGCTTGTGTTTTTGTGTTATAGCCCAACACCACCTGACTCGAACCTGTCGCACGCGTTCGCCCTCGTTGGGAAAAGAAAAGAAACCTCCCTCCAGTCCAGTATACAGTACGCGTCCCATTCCTCCAGACGGAGCACACTAGTTTGTGGTTGCCCAGATCGCCCACCTTGTCTCCCGGGAATCCTCTTTTTTTTTTTCCCCCCTTGTCGCCTACTTGAACAGGAAGGAATCTGGACATTTTGGCATACTACGCTGCCGAGCCTCTCTACCAGACAGACGCTTCTGCATCTGGTCATCCGTCTGACGGAACAGGATTTCTCTCGCCTCTCTGCCCTCTCGCCCACTCACAGGGCCGCTGTCTCATCTGCAGTCCACTCGGCAGAAGACATCGACACATCCAGTCACGACAAACAACAAAGGAAATTGTTCACCACCAGCGCCAATCAGAATCTTATTGCCCCCGACTGCGCGTCAGTCCAAGACCATTCAGAATCATGGTTTCATTCTCGTGTGAGGTAACTATGCCCCTCACCCCCAGGTCAAATCGTCCGTAATAGTCGCCCATGTACCTAGCAGTAGCTACTCCATGCTACTTACTACACACTCTATCGTTTAATGCCTGACATCAACGTCTGGTACTGCTCCCTGCCCAACACCATCACCTGCTTTAAGCAACACACGGCGTTGCGCGTTACGCCACCCCTCCATTCCCCATTTCCCGTCTTTCATTCCACATCCATATCTATCTCTCTGTGCGTGTTCGTTGATTGCTGGGCTGCTGTCCTGGGTACTGATCATCATCATATCCCGTCACTGAATCCCACCCCAATTGCCGGCCACTGTTTCCCTTTTTAATATCTGCTGTCGTCCCGTCTCCTGATCAGTTTCACCCCTCTGCCCCTCCAACCAGATGATACACCCCCCTTTGTCACCCAATCCTGATGTGCTCGTTTATTCCATCATCCACCCTTTTGCATGCATATCTTCTCTAGTCTGCCGTTGCTCTTCTTGTTCCGTCGTCCAGATCTAACCCATATCAACAGAACTGTGGTGATGTCCTGACCAAGAAGAAACTCGACCCACACAGGAATCGTTGTCGCGGCGCCACTTTCACGTGTATCGACTGCATGACCTACTTTCCCGGCGCGGAGTACCGCTCGCATACGGTAGGTGCTCGCGCGAGGCGCATTCCCCATGGCCATCTCTCAGCTATCTAACGTGCCGCCAGACTTGTATGACAGAGGAACAAAAATATCAGGGAGCTCTCTACAGACCCAAGAAGCAGAAGTTTGGACAGCAAGCCCCATCAGCGCCTTCAGAGCCGGAATCCAAGAAGATGATGTCGCAGCGCGCCTACGTTGAGGATATCACGGAGGAGTACGAGGCGTACCGGGACTATGAGATCCATGACTCGGACGACGACAACAAGTCGGCGGCAGACCTACCACCCGAGGCACCAACACCGCCGCCAGCTGTTGATACGAGCGTAAATGTGTTCGACTTTCTGGTCGCCGCCACGCCCAATGCCTCCAACCTAAACCTCCCCAGCAAGAATGAGGAAACACAACTGGTCCGCTTCGAGGAGAAGGAGGCTGACAACTTTGTCGACCCCACCGGGTACATGGTTGACGATGATGATATGGTACACTATGGCTCTGGCCCCGTGTCTACTCAGTATGAAACACCTGCTCCCAAGAGCAAGAAGTCCAAGGACGGAGAGAAGAAGGACAGGAAGCGCAAGCGGTTGCACATTGAGACCAACAGCCCCTTGGCCATCGACAACGGACCAAGCGATGCCATGATGATTGATGCGCCGCCCTCGGAGCTTCACTCGGGACTCACTGGTGGGCTGAAAGAGCTGATGCGCCCATCACAATTCCCTCCATCGCCCGACTTGTCTGGGGGCGACGGCGGCGACCACTCACCAAAAAGCCCAACCAGGAAGTCCAAGCACTCCAAGTCAAGTAAGCCCAGCCGAACCGAATCACTCGGCAGCAACCTGAAGGCTTTGATGTCGGGCACATCGAAGACGGGCAAAGTCTCCAAGAAGCGCAAGCATTCGTCAGAGCGCAAGGAGAAGAAGAAGAAGCACTCCAAAGCGGACGGCGAGAAGGCACCGAAACTGATTGAGTACCGCCCTCAGAGTGGCGACGGAACTGACGCGAACGACCAAATGATACTGTACAAGCCGCGATCGGAGCTATTTCTGAGCATGTGCACAAAGGACGAGAAGAGCGCAAAAGGCTACAGCGTAAACAAGGCGTTGAAGCGCTTCCACCGCGAGCGATCGGCGTCAACCACAAGCTTGAGCAAGTCGTCGGAAGAGAAGGAACTCTGGCGGTCGCTGCGGATGCGACGTAATGACCGAGGAGAGATTGTGCTATTTTCCATCTAAGTTGTCACGAGTCCATCAAAACAACATCATCAGCAACAAGAGCACACAACATTGGGACAGGGATAGAGGTGTTCACAACGGTTGCTTTTCCGGCTCAAATGATACCACGGATGACCTCGAAAACAAAAAGGGTCACCTTCTCGCCACTAGGATATGTACAATCACGCCACGCATCGAAGGGATGAATGGCATCTTTGCTCCTCGGCTGGACTACGAAGGGCTTATAGAGTACGTGTACACTGACTGGTCCCAGCTGATCCAAGGGAGGTGATCAGGGGAGGACAATCTCAAAAGAGATCCTCCCATGGAAAATAATAAGAAATTCTGTGTTTTTGTTCAAAGAGTTGGTGTTTTTCAGAACTATGCTTGGGGAATCACAGTCCACGAGAAGCATCTATCTGTTGTCGTCTGCCGTTCTACTAAAGGAGGCGATATATTGTACATACAGTCCAAGCAAAATGGGAGAAATGCATAGCCACGAGTCGTCTATTTTTTATTCTTTTCGTACTCTGCTGGCCTGGACTTGCCATGTCAAACCGTTCCTCTACCGCTCTGAACCTTGATATGTACCCGACTCCTGCTGCGCTGTTGTTACCTGTTACCTGTAACCTTAACTCTTTATGCCGTTGCGTGCCTTGTGTGTGTGTGTGCTCTGCCTCGTACATTAGCTTGACATGCCGGGCAGTTGAGCCTTTTGACCGCCCCCTCCCTCCGTTGCCCGGCTTCTGTCGACTGTCAATATGCTGTCATGTTTGCAGAGAAAAACAGGCACAACACATATTTCATACCGCCTCGCCTTGCCTCGGTTGGTTGCTTTCTCATCGTCTACTGTATGGAGCACCCGGGCCGAGTAGGGCTTGGGGAAAAAAACAAACGAGAAAGGGAAGAGGGAAAAAAAAAGCAAATCCCAAACATGTTTGCCCAGAAAAATGCTGTGCGACACAATGACCTCATTGTTTTGATACCTGTTCAGCCCTGTATCGGCGGGGTCCCCTCGAAAGAAACGTGCCGCGTGAGTGTATGAGCGCCGCATACATATGCAATGCGCTCATTGCTTGACTGCATGCTTCCGAGTGTTGGACGGCTTGACAATATCGGTAGACTTGTAATACTCGGTATAAAAAAAAAACTGTACAGTGCATTGGAAATTCTTACAGAAGTCTGCCGTGTCTTATTGCATTGGCTGAGAAACGCGTGCCTCGCTTGGGAAAAATACTCCTCGTTGAGATACACATCCAAGGGGTGAAAAACGATATCTTGGTAAACTATGTCTAATAAGTCGCTATCTCGCTCGAGCCAAAGAAAAGGCTTCATGTTCCATCAGGACTGTCAAACATGTGGTAATAGCTGCATGGTCCAAAATCGCTGTTTAGTTCGCTTGAAACGGCAATCATTCCCACAAGAGAATATCCCAATGATGTATATGTATACTACATCCCATTTTTCCCATTCTGTTCCGGGATGGCATCCACCGGGCGCGCCTCTGTTTGCGAATCTTTACTCGCCTGTGGAGACTGTGTTGTTCCTTGCAGTCTTCGTGCCAGCGAATATGGAATCGCTGGTGGGGGTGGTTTCACTGAAGAGGTATTGTTTGACTTCGGTAAATCTTTCTCTGGCCTTTTATTTCTTGATTCCATGATATATTCCTTTATGGACTTGGGAGTAGAAGACTCAGGTGCTGGTAGTTTTACTCGAATGGGTATTTCCGCTTTTGGCATTGCTCTGGGCTGCGGAATTTCTCTGGGTCTTGGAACTTCTCTGGGCTGTGGCCATTCTCCAGGCTGTAACATTGCTCCGGGCTGTGGAGTGTCTTCGAGCTGTGGTAATGCTTCAGGAGGTGACATTTCTTCGGGTTGTGGCAATGCTTTGGGCTCTGGCAATGCTTTGGGCTCTGGCAATGCTTTCGGCCGTGAAATTACTCGAGGCTCTGGCAACACTTGAGGTTGTGCAGATAGGGAACGACGTAAACTCGCATCCCCAAGGTATCTTGGTTTGTCTAGACGGTTCGAAGGACGAACAATGCCAAGAACCTTGTGTTGTAGTTCCTTCTTGAAAGCTGCGACTCTGTCGTCCTTCAAATCGTCATTGACTGCGAACCAGATGGCACGCCACCAGCCGCCCGCAAACTCAACCTCTTGCAAAACTTGGGACCAGCAAGAGGCCATAGTTTGAGCCTGTCCGGGGTCCATCTTTCCGCATGCAACAGATCCGAGGACTAGAAGCTCATGCTTGTGCATGGCCGCGAGTCGCAATACTTGTCTCATGATGTTCATGGCCCACATTTGGTGCTCTTCAAAGGGCGTCCCCTCGACCCCGATCACGGTGATGGTGCTGACGAGTAGGTCCCCCTCGCCAAGTGTCAGGCGATCGAGGTCATCTACTGCATCTAAGGTATATATGCCACAGGGGCCTGCCTGGAGGACAGCATTATGCGTGTAGGCGGTCCTCATTTCCGGACGGGGATAAACCTCCTCGCAAAGTACAAGAGAAAACCGACTGCAGCGCTGGCACGGCTGTCTTTGACCGGCCCCATTCTCGTTCGCTTTGTCTTTGCCCTTCCGATCACAAGGCGCCACGATGTCGAGAACGAGCACGCGTTCATTTCGTGCCGGTCGAGGGTGGTAGAAGCCATTGTCTGCTTTGTTCTCGGGTAGAATAGCTTGGGAAACTTCGAGTATCTTGAGGGTAGCATCTAGTATGTTCTCCGTGATGCCGCCGGTTACCGTGCCGAAGGCCTCGGGCGGGCCAAACTGGAACTCGGGCCTATCCCTGGTCGTCTCCTCCTCCAAGCGGAAGCGCGGGCAGACTTCCGGATCCATGAGCGGCAAACGAGGATATATGATCGAGTTCGGCAGATGTGGCGCGCTGCCCTGACGAGCAATCTGGGCTGGAGACATCTATCATGCAATCAGGTGTAAGCAAGGAGCCAGCTAAATACACATCTAGATCATACAGTCCAGACAAAAGCCGAGAAAGCAGGCAGTGGTGACCAAACGGAGTAAGAAAACAGAGGCACTTACCTCGTCACCTTTCTGCACCTTGGGTGTTAGTTTCCAATCGTAATCCGTATCCATTTTTCGGTTGGGTTTGGATCTCAGGAACCGGGAAGAGGTAGTCCAGAAGTAGATATCCAAGATCTTGTAAGACGAGGGTCTCCGTGCTCGTGCTAGTTCCCTAGGGAAAGTGATGCCGGCAAGCTTGGGACAACGGTCTGGGATTCGACTAGGGAGGTAGATACGAGAGAGATGTCGAGTGAATAGGTAGAGATGCTTGCCCCAGCCGAGGATGGCGATATCGTCAAACAATGTGGATGTTGATTATGTACCTTTACAGAGACCACGTCTTAGGGTGTGAGCTCGATGGGGCCAAAAAGTAGGGAAACGTGGTAGTGATGATCGTTGTCGAGATCTAGGAAATTGTGTAGCAGTAGAGTCGGTTCCTGTTGCGTATCAACTATGGAGACTGCCAAAGGATGCGAACCAATGTACGACTACTCAAAGCAGGAGTGGTGGGCTGGAAGCCATTTCACCTCGAACTTTCTTGGTGGACAAAATTGAACCAACAACGTGACTTCCAAGTATATCTATCTATTTACTTTGAGCTCGCGGTGTTGAACAGACAGGCCGCGGTTTCCTAAACTCACGAACGTGCACAAATTCTAGGGTAGACTACTGATGATTCCTTCACGTTCATGCCAACTCAGGGAGAATCATATCTTCAACTCATATGATATATACACTTCAATAGTTGCCTGGCAGTTCATCATGAAAGGACTGCAAATAAGCTGTGGTGTTTACCCAGTTAGGTTCAGGTAGCTGCTGTGAAATCCTTGGCGATGATCACTCCGGATCTGCAGTCGAAACTTGCGAATCAGAATTTAGGGGCTCTGGTCATGTCCAGTAGTATACTATACTAACCTGTTAATATCATACTTACGAGGTATACTTCAACAGGAACCAATGATCGCGCTGCAACGTTGATGCGGGGAAAAGGGGTATAGCATGAGTATTTAAAGGTGACGAGGACCGCTGTCATGGAGAGAGTTGGGGTCGTTGAAAAATTGGAGACTGCTCACTTCACTTCCCAGAAAAAGAAAATGCTGCTGATTGAAATCTCTCGTTTGATACATATCAAATTGTGCCCGGGCCGTCACGGGCCAGACAGAATGTCTCGGGATCTACGCTATTGACCTTCTTTCAAATCATACAGCCCCGGCCGACTCTCTGTCAGCTCGAGGTGCAAATGCCAACCACTTCTTTTTCCTCCTCTATAATGCTCGCAACGGTGAACGGGCAATCTAACATCTAGATCTTGATCTATCGCCACGTCTTCTCTCGTGGCGTCCTCTATTGGGGGGTATTCTCTATTCTTCGGAATTCGCTGCTTTCCACCTTATTCTCGCACATCTTTAAGCGTTGGTCGGCTTGAGAGTGAAACTCTCAGTACCCTCCTTGAAGGGAACACCGAGCTCCAAAAGCTTGACAATGACGGAGCTGAAGTCCTTGAAGAAGGCATCATTGTCGGCGGCGTACTTCTGGACGTAGGGCTTCATGGCCTTGTCATTGATGAGGGCGACGTCAGCGGGCAACATCATCAGGGTCTTGCCCTTGTCCTGGAACTGCTTGGGGCCGTCCCACTTGCGGACGTTCCACTTCTCGCTGAGCAGGAGGGTGTAGTAGTCGTTGGTCATGACGGTGGGGGAGAAGGTCCAGGGGCCATCGAAGCCGGATCGGTCAGTGTGGCATCGGCCGAGGGCGTGCGCACCAGCGAGGGCGACAATCTCCTGGTCGTTGAAGCCCATGCGGTAGAAGATGTCACGCAGGTGCTTGGTGCCCTGGGCAGCGTCGGGGAGACGACCATCGGGAGTGCAGGCAGCAACATCTCCGTCGGCGCGGCCAGGGCGCCACGGGATGACAGGGCCCTGCATCTCCTGGATGGCAGCAACACCAGCAAGCGTCCAGAGATCAGAGTATGTGATCCATGGGAACTTCTCTAAATCAAGGTATTAGTATCTGCTCCTTCTGGTCCGGAACTACCCTTTTGGGGCGCAACTTACCCTTGACAGGCTCGAGGAAGTCTCGGGCGTGCTTGAGACCGGCATTGGCACCGTGGTCAGACTCGGGGGCGAATCTCATGGTAGCACCGTTGCTGCCACCTGTGCCGGTCTCCTTGTCGTAGGTACCGGAAGCGTGCCAAGCGAGACGGACCAGGACGGGGCCGTAGCTGCCATCATCGTAATCGTCCTTCTCCTCGAGGCGGCCTGCGATCTCATTGTACACCTTCTGGTAGTCGGCCGGGGTGGGCACAAAGGTCTTGACCGAAGCGGAGCTGCTGGAGTTGTAGAGGTAGAACCCAGCACCACCGGCGACGGCGGCACCGGCAATGTAGACGAGCGCCGACGAGCTCGACTTTTGCGTGGGCTCTGAGGAGTAGAAGCGACGGCCGCTCTGGCGGAAGGCCTGGCGGGACGATGTCGCAAAGGTGTTGCGGGCACCGGTACGCATCGCAGCGCGGGCGAACTGCCTGGAAACGTTGGAGGCCGACATCTGCGGAGAGGGGCGAGTCAATTATCGGATCGTACGATTAGATTGATTAATCGAGGAAGGAAAGAGACGAGATTCCCCGGTGAGCGTGAGAGCTATAAAACAGGTGACTTACAGTTGTGGTTGCTGAGAAGTGATATGGGTAGGGAAAGTGTGGGAAATGAATGTGAGTCCGAAGCTATCACCGAGAATACGAAATACACAGCTTCTGAAACAGAAAGAGGGCAGGCTACGACTGGAAATCCCAAGTCAGGACAAAAAGTCGTGTCTTATCGAGACGTTCGGGCAAGCACAGAATACAAGGGAGCCGTGATTGGCCAGAAGGAGGCCAGGGACTAGCTGGGACCCCTAGATTGACCCGCTCCTGATTACAGATGGAAGTCGCGCGATTGGGAATCTTCGAAGAAAAAAAGCGGCGAAAACTGCTAAACCGACTCCACCCCGGCCAAGTTTCCGAATTTCCTACTCTTCCTCTCGAGCCTCTCCAGACTCTCCAGCTTGTGCTATGGGCCCATGTGGATTCCGCTGTGATGGGGCTGCCCCGAGTCAATGATTCCACATCATCGAAAACGGGGAGTTGTTTGTTCTGCTGTCTGCTGTCTGCTTCCCCATCCGTACGTATGTCAGCCTGGCCTGGGCTGCCAATCACTGCGCTCCAATTACCCAGACGCCCCAAAAGCACTGATGTACAGGTAATACATGTTACGTACCGAACTACACTAACAATCACTCGAACGAAACCTCGGGCGAATCACGGAATCAAGGATCTGATGGGATGTCGTGTCACGGCGAAGTCTCTACATGCCTCAAACCCCCTGACAGGCCGATACAGGCTGACGACATCACTTCTTTCTTTGGATTCCCAACCATATTGCTGCTGACCGAATCTCGAGATCAAAGACAGTTGTCAAACAGCGAAGAACCTCGTTTCACGTTTTCGGAACAAGAGAACCGCCCTGGAAAAAGTATGAGTCGTTACCCGGTACTGAGCCGCTGCCTCTCGGAATCTGGCGCTGTTCCGCGGTTGCGCTCGGTTCCAGACGAATCATCGACCCACCAGTTTCGAATGCCACGCAGATGCCATGTTGGGAGCCCCGGCAATGACCGAGTCAGTATTGAGCAAAAAGTCGCTGTCAAGAAGACAGACCAACTTGCCCCGGGCATGAATCTACAAGCAACAGGGTGTCTCCTCCTTACAGTCCTGCAGTCTCACGCAGCCACGTATAACACATTCTGGTCCACGGTCGGCTGGTACCCAGAGGTACGTTTCCGAGTATAGAAACACAAGTTCACCGGGAATGAATAATATGTGTAATTTGTGTTATTAGTTATGGCTCGCGAGCGCTGTATATTATACGGGGTCTGGTTGGACGACTATACATGCATTTTGCGTCCATGCCGGAGCCCAATGCTACACTCCTTTAACTCCAAGCCCTGAACTTTTGCCAGGATGCTGTTTGTTTTTTAACCTCATCTCGAAAAGTCTTTGAGATCCCATGTAAAAGTGACTGTCATAAAAGAAAAGCACGGGAATTGCAAACAGTCTCACTATACACGCGGCCAACCGTGTAAGTGTGGCTCACTTCTATAGCCACCATTCCCAAGGGGAGCAACGAAAGCTTGCGGCTTCTTTAGCCTTTAGTCGAATGATGCTGTTCCTGGGGCGTTTGCATCGGCCTCTCTGACGAACTCGTAGTACATGGGGTAGCTACTTTCAGCCTTGATGCGAGTGGCGTCGTCCAACGGTTGGCGCATCGAGCCATTCTCCTTCAAGGCTGGCTTGCTGAGTATGGACGTGGATGTGGGACTGGTATGCATCGTTAGTAATAATTCGTCGCATCCCGTCTTGACTTTGACATACCCATAAATTTCTCGATCAAGGGCAAGAAACTGCTTCATGGCGTCCTTGCCACCCCTCTCCTGTAGGTATGCCATGTATGTGAGGTACAAACTTTTTTTCGCGGCGGCAGAGATGCGGCTCTTAACTCGCAGATCATCGAATACCCGCTTGATACGCTCGGCATGTTGACTCTCGACTTCGGCATTGGTGGGCTGCTCCAGCTCAAACTCGAGCCACTTCTGCCAGAAGTGACGGCTGTCTGCGTACCATTGCACATTCTTGGCGAACACGATTCTCGCCTCGTCCACAGAGCCCTTGATCTTCCACAGTAGGAACGCCCACTGCGTGACCAGAACGGCCTTGGTGAACAGATCAATGTGGGGCGTGTCAATCTGTGCCTTGTAGATTTCAATGGCTGCATCAAGTCCGCTCTGGCGTCTCTGCATGTTCGCCAAGGAGATGATGGCCTCTACACAGTCCGGAAGTTGCATCAGTACTGCCTCGTGGATCTCGCGAGCCATGTCAGCACGGCCTTGAGATTCCTCAAAGTATGCGAACTCCAGCCGGATGCCGGGTCTGCTGATGGGGACGAAGATGGTAGCGGCGCGCATGTAGATGTGGCGCACCTCCTCCTCCTTGCCAGGCCGAGCACCCATCCATTGAGCATATCGGAACCAGAACTCGTCGTACAGTGCACAAGTGACGATGCATCGTTCGTACAGGAACGTGATTCTCGCAAAGTCGCCCTCGGACTCTTCAAAGTCGAGGTATTTGCGCCAATTGGCAATCTGCGAGTTCTCGAGTTCCGTCACGTGGAAATACGGTCGCTTGACCTCGGACTCGTAAGTCCATCTCTTGGTGGTTTCTTCCTGAGTCTGGCGGAAAGTCTCATAGTAGACGGTGTCGATCTTTGCGCGAATATCACGCTCAACTTCGAGCTCCTGCCTAGGCATGCCGCCGTAAGCCGCTGCGCCTTCGGCCTCGACCTCGGCGCGCAAACGTGCCAACTCATCCGCCGGCACCAATTCATCGAGCGGTCGGCTGTGGGCCAGCTGTCGGAAGCGCTCAAAGTATCGAGCATACTGGTGCATGGGGATGTGAATCACTCGCTGCAGGATGGCGAAGATCTTGTCATGCGCCTCCTGTCTTTCCTCGTACTCAATGTACTTGTCCCAGAAAGGATGCGCCAGAAAGTCGAGGCCTACACAGTTGGCAGCGCGTTCGAATAGTCTAGTCCATGGTCAGTCAGATATCACACACAGGGGAAGGGATATGTGTGCAAGGGGGTTGGAAAGGAGTGTAATACAGGAAGGGGCAGTCTGTGTAAGCAGCGGTGCCGAATCCAAAACAAGCCGAACGGTTCTAGGTAGGTAGACCAGGAAGAATGCCAGGTGAAGGCGTCATGCCATATTGACGACTGTGAAGAAAACCAGAGCCTGAGTACGTTTTGTGAGAAAGCCACCAACAATGAATGTGATTTGTTGGTATCTCTCACCGTCATGACTTTGCTAGGTGTGGTTGTGGAGATTGCCCTGTAGGGCTGAAGCCATTTTGTGCTTTGTCGCGAGAAGCTGCTCGGTGGTTTCTGGTTAAAGGGAAGGAAAGGTTCCATCTTTACTTACTCTCTCACCAAGTGCGGAGTGTGAGTCGTCTCCATCTTGAATGAGCAATACGACGCCCAAAGATCCACGCAATTTGTGATGCTGGCGCAGCCGCGCTCGTAGATCTGGAACCTTCAGTCAGCACTGCTTCTCTTTCCACGGGAGAACTCATGTTGTGTACGCACCATCTCAGCCGACTCCGGCCCTGATATATTAAATTCAAGGTCGGCGTACTTCTTCCAGTACCCGAAGAGCAGGGGAAATTTGAGCAGAAACCGGTCGTAAACATCGCGGAGAGTGGAGAGAGCTTGCGCGCTGGAGTTTCGGTTGAGACCTCCTTCTTGAGCCTCACAGGCGCGAATGAGCTTCTCCCATGCCTCGAAACTATCGGTGTCGACCTCCTGTACACGAAATAACAATCAGTCCATAGACTCTCGATGAGTGAGGGCTCCTGCATGTGCGCTGCATTGCAGATGATATGTGGGGTACCTACAACTTCGGCAGCGAGCTTCTTAATCTCAACGTTCTCCTCGGCATCACCGCCATACTGCGAGAAGTCGGCCATGGCTGACGAGATGCGGTCGCGATCAAGCGAGCGACAGACGCGAGCTGCGGTGCAGGCGGCGCTCGAAGGTCTGGATTGGAGTGTTGCGACGACGAGGCTGGGTACGATGTCTTCTGTGCGTACAAGAGTGCTTGGCGGGAGGTCTTTTCAATTCGTCGCAAGCAAAGAGAAGTTTGCGATTGCGGTGCCCCAAAGAGAACTCGTGAGTACAAATTCGATAGAGGTAACGATGTGCTTGGAACAGGGCAGATGAAAACTGAGCTGGCGCAAGGAAGGCTCCAGCTTTCTCCAAGGCTAGGTAGGCGCAGATCTAAAAGGAGTTTGGACGAGAATGGGCGCGCTGACTGCCGCGCCTTCCCTAGTGCTTGCTGGTGGCAGGTGGGCCATGTCAAGGGAGCTTGGCCAGCAGCCACATATGCAACCATTTTCTCACTGAACTTGTGAGGCTTGGACCTAAATATATTGTGGCGCTCGTGCTCCACCAGCCTTTAATTGGCCCTTGGTTTGGTTCAAATTTTTGCGCTCTCGACTCCATTGGCAGAAAACGCACAGTTCTTTCCAGACTTCAACACACACAACACAACAATCCCTCGATTCGAAATGTTCATCGATCGAGGCCATTTCGAGATATCAGCTGGCGCTGTTCAGTATTGAGGACGGCTTCTCTTGTCAGATGCTTACCAAGCGCGAATCAAAATCATTCCCTTGGAAATCCTTTGGAAAGAAAGGACATCGGCCCTGGACAATCGAATCCCTCGACATTTTGCCAATGCTTCAGATTCATCGAGCAGCAACTTCTACCAGCGACATAGCTGCAGCAACGTTGTGCTCGACTGCAAAGTCAAATCGTTTCTTCATTATTTTTCTTCTGGACTGTGTGAACCTCGAGTGAGGATCAGCAGTTCTGGAAACTCGCGATCTCACAGTTGGCTGGTGATGAACAATATGGATACAAAAAGTATCTATATTCAATAAAATAGGAAGAGAGTGACGGCACATGCCGTATGATCTCAACATGACACAAGTCTGAAGCCTCTTACACTGTTTGAGATTGCTACACGCATTTCCCCAAGTCCATAGCATTTTCCTAGATACCTACCTAACGACTAACCCACAATGTATGTGCTCCTCACGAATGCCACCAATCGTGACAATACCAGCACAGTCGAAGCCAGGCTACCTACCAATGTTAGGTAGACTTTAGAACTTGGCAGCTTTTCGCCGGGCTATCGAGATGGGATGATGCGAGCCAGGACGAGCCAACGAATGTTAGTGAGAGGTTGGTACATTACATTACTCGATCAGGAGTCGAGCCTCGGCCGTAAATACTGTTGGTCTGATTTTATGTCGCTGTAACAGCCAAGCTCTTGATACATAGCCTAAGAGGCCTCAAATATGCACGAACACATCATCTTCACGGGATGCTTGAAAAGCGAGGAAGGCATATCCCGAAGTGCATACAAAGCTTTGACAGCACTTGGCTCTGGATATGACATGTCTCATGGTGCCCAATTGTGGTTGACGGCCAACATCAGATACGACCAATTATGTAGGTAGCCTTATTGTAAGCCATCTTGCTTCTATGCATGGAAACAAGTTCCATGGATGCTTCGATTCCAATGCGTACAGTATTCTTTTCTCTCCGGCAGTGCAATGTATGATGGACACCCAACCTCAAGCTAGGCAGTCAGGTAACGTTAGGGGCAAGACTTGGCTTGCCAGGGGGTCCGGCTCCCCTGTGTCACAGCGCAATTAAGCTAGGAGTCCAACCTGCCCCACCAGTGACGTTGGGCTTCTCAGCTATGTAGGTATTGTTCAGTTCGCAACACTTCGCATTGCCGCCGAAGACTGACTGACATACATCGGCGCTTACGGACGATTGCTTGCTTACCTGTCTTGGTGCATATGCCGGAAAGGGTGCCTGGTCGCTCACATGGGAAGCTGCGCCGAAACAGCTTGAGAGCGCGCGCCCGGCAACGAACAATTCCGCCAAAACCGCACACGCCCCGTGATGCTGCCGCCGCCGACCTGGCAACAGCACGAGCATGGACCAATATCCTCGCGCTGCCGAACGCGACCAGCCGGCCTCTGACAAGTCGAGTCGACTCCTGATCCGCGAATACCCTCACCGCGCAATCGCCATCGTTTCCTCGTCGCACGCCCTGATCTTCCGCTACAGCCCGCCCACCAACGACGGCCCGAATGATGGCTCAACGCGATCGAGGAGCGGGCCCGAGGGCCTGGTGTCCAAGTGCATGGTCGAGTTCTCCCACAGAACAGATGAGCTCCTGAGGGACTTCCGACCCTTGACCCCCCAGCCGATATTCGGAACATTGGGTCTCATCTCCATCAACCAGGATGTCTTCATATCTGTCATCACCCAAGCCTCCCGAGTCGCTTCCGTCCGCCCAGGCGAGACGGTGGAAAGAATCGGTAATGTCGACTTCTACTGTCTCAATAGTGCCGAGTACGACAATGTTTTCTCCGCCTCGAATCCGTACGACGACGAGTACGCCGATTCGTACGGTCAGCAACTGAATCGCAGGGAGGGCGAGATGGAGTACCCATACCATGAACTGCAGAAGCTCCTGAGCAATGGGAGTTTCTATTTTAGCACAGACTTTGACCTGACAAATCGGCTTCAGGATAGGTCAGTTCGCCACTTTCTACATTATCGCCAGTCCTTGATTTCTTTGGAGTTATCTACACAAATGGCGGAAGAGGAGACTAACTTCTGCGCAGGCCCGTGGATTCAGACACCTTTGATATCGACAACTTTGACGAATCGTTTCTATGGAACTCTTTCATGATCAGCCCACTGGTGCAGTTCAGATCACGTCTGCTGGTCCACGAGAGAGAAGCCTTGGACGCATCACGGTTTCTGACTTCTGCGATTCGAGGCTTTTGCTCAACACTCAACATCCCCCAAGCCGCTGCGCCAATGAGTGCTACAAAGTCAGGTCTTCCGTCATTTCTGACAGTGATCTCACGCTTGTCTTGCAAAAGAGCCGGTACCCGCTTCAACAGTCGCGGCATCGACGATGACGGTAACGTAGCCAACTTTGTAGAGACCGAGACCATCTACTGGAGTCCTTCCGGGGTCCTATTCTCCTACGCGCAGGTTCGTGGCTCAGTCCCAGTATTCTGGGAACAGGCTGCTGGCCTTATTCCTGGCCAGCAGAAGATTACCGTGACCCGCTCCGCAGACGGTACTCAGCCTGCCTTTGATAAGCACTTTGAAGAGTTGGAGCATTCGTACGGCGCTGTACATATTGTCAACCTCCTGAGCGCCTCGAAACCAGGAGAAGTGGAATTGACGCAAAAATACCACTACGGTGTCCAGCATTGCCAACTTTCCTACCAAGGAGAGAAGAGATCCCAAGACCACGCCTTGCTGCGTGAGACAGATTATGACTTTCACGCAGAGACAAAAACCATTGGTTATGAGGCCGCCAAAGGCATCAGAAGGTACATCGAGCATTCGGCGGATGGGTTTGCTTACTACCTAGCCGAAGAGATGGACGACTCAGCCGAGCAGACGACGGAACGGAGAACCGCCAACCGCATGGTTGTTGTCTTGCAGCAAGAAGGCGTCTTCCGAACAAACTGTCTGGATTGTCTCGACAGAACAAACTTGATCCAGACAATCATATCACAACTGGCGGTTGAGTCATTCATCAACCACCGCGCAGACTATGCTGCCTCGGACTTCTGGATGAGGCATTCGACCTTGTGGGCCGACAATGGCGACGCACTGTCCAGGATCTATGCTGGAACTGGTGCACTCAAGACATCATTTACGAGACATGGAAAAATGTCATTGGCAGGGGCCTTCGCCGACGCGCGGAAGAGCGCTACAAGACTATATATAAACAACTTTGCCGACAAAGCCAGACAGAATACCATTGATATGCTTTTGGGCAGGCTGGTCGGCCAGTCCCCGGTGCATCTTTTTGACCCCATCATGGACTATATATCAGGAGAACTGTCGAAAAGAAGCAGCGAGTACTCCTCAACTGAGTCTATCGATATGTAAGTATCCCTCTCAGAACTTCTCGGCGGAACCTCAACTGACTGGATCCAAGGTGGGTTGGGACCTTCAATCTCAATGGCAAAACCAATGGCATCCACGAGGACCTCTCCCCATGGCTACATCCGGCCATACTCGGCAAAGCGACGCAGCCCGAGATAGTTGCCGTCGGCTTCCAAGAGATTGTCGAACTAAGTGCACAACAAATCATGAACAGTGATCCCACGCGTAAGCAAGAGTGGGAGAAGGCCATCAAGCGCTGCCTAAATGACCGAGCACAAGAAACGGGAGGCGATAAGTACGTCCTCCTCCGAAGTGGTCAGCTGGTGGGCGCTGCCCTGTGCATTTTCGTGAAAGCCTCGGTGTTATCAAAAATCAAGAACGTCGAAGGCAGTGTTAAGAAGACCGGAATGTCGGGTATTGCTGGCAACAAAGGTGCAGTGGCCATCCGCATGGAATACGCCAACACCCAGCTGTGCTTTGTGACAGCACATTTGGCGGCCGGCTTTGCAAACTACGAGGAGAGAAATAAGGATTATGCCACGATTCATCATGGAGTTCGATTCCAGCGAAACAGAGGCATCGACGATCATGGTATGTCAACTCCTTCAAAGTATCACATGTTTCACTATTAACACGATCTAGACACGGTGATCTGGATGGGAGATTTCAACTACCGAATTGGGCTGAGCCATGAGATTGCCACCGACCTGGTACAAAAGAAGGATCTGGGGAAGCTCTACGAAAATGACCAGGTGAGTCTGCCCGATGCCCGATAAAACCAGCATACTGATGATCGGTAGCTCAACCTGCAAATGGTGGCCGGTCTATCTTTTCCTTTCTACTCCGAGGCTAGAATCACATTCATGCCGACTTACAAGTTTGACATCGGTACCGATAGATATGACACCTCCGAAAAGGCGCGAATACCTGCTTGGACGGATCGAATCTTGCGCAAAGGAACCAACATACGGCAGCTGTCTTATGACTCTGCTCCACTGAAATTCTCTGATCATCGCCCAGTCTATGCGACCTTTCAATGCGTGGTGAGCATTGTCGATGAGAGTCTGCGCGAGACCATTAGCCACCACCTGTATCAGCGCCGCAAAGCAGAGCTCGGCCAAGGAGGAACGGCGCTGGACCTTGATGAGTCTGACGAAGAAGACTTGATCGGGTACGATGCCATTGAGCCAGGCTTGCCCCCGGCAAGTTCAGATCGCCAGAGGTGGTGGCTAGAGCATGGAAAGATGGCACAATCCGGCGTGTCACCGCCCAAGTCCGCCAATGGCAGTTCAACGATCATCTTGAATCCAAATCGTCCTCCGAACCCTTTTGCCCCTACTGAGGAGTCCGATTGGGTCGCCGTACCGCGTGCCAATTCAAGGCTTGGATCGTTCTCCAGCATGTCCAGTTCGCCGTACGAACACATCAACCACTCCACGCTGCTGTCTACTTCCGCCTCCAGTACCACACCTAGGAAGCTGCCGCCACCCTTTGAAGCTGCTAAAGTCGGCAGGGTGAATTTGATGGATGAGGCACCGGCTGGGCATGTCACCAGAAGAGAAGAAGCACCACCGCCTCCGCCTCCCCGGCGCCAGACTGGACAAACTGGGACAACGGCAGCGCAAGCCATGCCCAAAGCAATCCCCATAAATTCGCGGAAACCGGTGCCGACCCCGCCGCAAGCCAGACGCCCATCAGTCACCTCGCAAGCATCTGGGACATCGGGCAAATCAAAAGCGCCCCCGCCAGTAGCCAAGAAGCCGGCTCATTTGGCATCGATCTCACCAGCCACGAGTCCCTCGCTCCAGAGCGATCATGAATTTGACGATGCCCGATTCAAGCCAAATCTGCCACGCAGGGCTTCGACCAATATCCAAAGCCTCACATCGAGACTCGAGCAAAACAGCGGCGGAAACTTGACCGGAGGAATGCAGAAAACCCCGCCTTCCCCGTTTCCACCCAGGCGGGTTGGTACCATGCCCGCAGAAGCAGTAGCAGCCACGGGCCCTCGGGCGTTCAGTGGCGGTGTCAGTCTGCCCGGGTTGGGCGAGAAGAAGCCTGCGCTGCCAACACGCCCAGCGCAGCAACACCACACCCAACAAAGTGCTCAGCCTACGCCCCCGCCAAAACCAGCGAGGAAACCAGTAGTAGACCTCTTGGGAGATGACGAGGGAGGAGAAATGAATGGATGGGAAACTTTGCGACCTAGTTAGAATAGGGATCAAGAGGACGGGGACGACATGAGTATACATGACATTGTTCTTGGCCGTCCTTAGCTGCAGGCGCTAGAGAGACGAATTGCCCCATATGATCGTCTACATATCTACCTACATGCTGTGCTCGGGCATGCGTAGGTTTCTCTCGGACAACCCCATCATCCCCAATCCTGGGGCACTCAATGGTATCTTGACGGTGCCTCAAGCTCCGGTCCGGGCGCTCCAATTTTTTATAGCTAGAAATGTGAGGTTTGGATGCCTCTACTAGAATTGTATGTCCAAAGATCAGGTTGTCATTCAGGAACCACTTTGTAGGCAGCTGCAGGTCGCCGATTCTCGTTGTCACAGTTATGCTGCAAATTGCATACCCCGCCACAATATGCACAAACCTTAACATGATGCAAAAATTAAAGCAGGGAAGAAGCAGAAAGAAGGAAAATAAAGTCATATCATACTATTCTGAGCAACAGCGTTTCTAGAGTAGAAAACACCCCCAGATTTCCCCACCGGGAGGGCTCCTAGGTTGGTGGACCTTCTCGACGGGGCCGCAGAAAGGAAGCGCTTCGCGCCAACATTGGACTTCATTTTGTGCCTTTTCTTCGTTTCCCAAAACGGTCTTGGAGTTCCTTCTTTCCCTTCCCTAACTCCTTACATTTCGGTTTTTTTTCTTCCCCCAGGCGGTGCTCGAGCCAGCCAAGACAATATAAAAAGGATTATGACTTGCACAAATTGGAGGGCTCGATGATCCCATTCGAAAGGGGGGTAGGAAGGAAGGGGATAAGAAAAAGGAAAACCCAAAAAAAGATTTCCGCCGCCGCCGCCGCCGCCGCCGCCACCGCCGAGCGCCCCCATTTTCAAGTCTCCTCTCCTTCTCGTACGGTGTAAGCGCCGAGCTATCTACCTTTTTGACCACCAAAAAATCATACTTTGTACTACACCGGGGGGGATTTTCTGGGGAACATCTTTCCAGCCCCCTTTTTTTCCAATTATTATTATTGCTGTTATTATTTGTCGGAAATATTTCGTAATTCGCCCTTGAGAGAAAGAAGGGGAAACATGGTCGCAACAGCATCGCCGCCGGCGCTAGGAGTACCATCCCCGGACAAGATCAAAAAGGAGGAGGCCAACAACAACATATCGGCAACGGCGGCAGCCGCAGCCGCAGCCACCCAGCAGCAGCAGCAGCAGCAGCAGTCAGCGCCTCCTCCTCCTCCCCAGCAGCAAGACCTGGACCCGGTGGCGAGGCAGCTCCTGGGCGACGCCAAGCGCTCGCGCATCGACCGGTGGCGGTCCGAGATCGACCCGTCCGAGGTCGTCTGCAGCTGCTCGGAGCACCCGGGGGAGCCGGGCGGCGGGCTCATGAGCCGCCGCCAGGCGCAGCAGTACTGCGGCGGCTGTGGGAGCCGCGTCGCCAGCAGCTTCGACGAGCTCAAGGAGCAGCAGCAGAGGCAGAAGCTGCTTCTCCAGCAGCAGCAGCAGCAGCAGCAGCAGCAGCAGCAGCAACAGCAGCAACAGTCCGCCGCTGCTCTGGCCGCCAGTGGCACCAAGAACGGCGGCAGCGGCGCCGCCTCAACGAGCCGAGGAGGCTGGGAGAGCCGCTGGTCGAGGCGGAGGCTCAAGGGAGACTCCGCCGGGGCCGTGGCCGACGTCTCGTCCTCGTCGGGCGGGTCCCCGACCGCTGCCGGAGGCATAACGGCCATGGCAGGAGGCGGTGGATCGACGTCATTCATCAAGCGCTTCTTCTCCTCGCGGGGCGCCGCCTCTCCCTCGTCGCTGCGGCGGGGGACCCCCGACGACGAAAGGAACGGTCCGCCGGCAGCGGTGACGGCGGCCGCGACGCAGATGTACCGGCAGGACGAGGCCGACGATGAGGCGTCCGGGTCCGAAAGCAACAGCGACAAGGCCAATGCCAAGCCGAAGCTGATGCTAGACGATGCGGCCGCGCGGATGCGAAGAGCCCACAAGCTCTTGAACGCGCAGAAAAAGACCTAGGATTGTTTTCTCGTTATCTTTCCATTGGTGGAGATACGCCCAAGGGTGAAGTGAGCCCCGTTGCCACTCGATGTCATGTGTACAGGTCATTAATTCTATGGCTCACACAAATTCTGTTGCGATAGCCGCTGGATATGAAGATGGTGGCAATAGCAAGTGAAGATGTGCGATACACAGTTCATGTTTGTGTAAGTTGTTTCAGCATGTATATAATAGGGTGGGTGCATTGCGTGGCGGTTCATGGGTTTACGGTTGAACGACAAAAATAATTCAAAGGCTCCCCAGTGTCAGTGTCTATAGTTTGGGAATAGAGTCAATACGCACGCGTGGTGGTAACCATAGCTTATAATAGAACATTCAACATAAGGGGCATGTTTAGTGAGTAAGTTTTTTTCTCTTTATTCTCTGGGTATGGAAGCCATAGCTTGTGCATCTGCAAGACGATACAAGTGATCACACGTGCTACAAAGGTCGCGGGGGCGCATCTTGCTGGTACCATTCCACACGAGATTGTGTACAGGAAAAGCAATGGCCGATTCTTCTTTGCCAACCAATATCTCCATTGTGCGCGAGGACGCCGCTGCAGATGTCCAAATCCAGAGGCGTGGGTTGTGGGTGTGGGGGTGTCAAACGAAAACAAAAACTTGGGGGGATCGTGAATCCGGGACACAAAAACAAGAACTGAGGAAAATACTGAGGGAAAAAGAAATCCATATTGACGATCGAGAAGAATCTTCTCGAGCCACCACTCTTTCTGCTAGCCTTTTGACTGGCCAGAGGGTGGCCGTGGGAAAACACGAAAGCATTTTGTCGTGAAAGAGAGCTACCGCCAAGCAGAATGCACACACACAACGTTTTGCGTAGATAGTGCATTGGCTCCCGCTCCCGCCGAAGAAATGACCATGGCAGCATAGTCCGCGGTCTTCCGGCCCCCTGTCAACAAAGCTGACTCCGTCATGCCATCCTTGACCAATCCCACAAGTTGCTAGACCATTTCTGCCGGGTATCGACGCGAGTCCTGACTTCAAAATAAGTTGCGTAAGAATATGTCAGCAGGCAAGAGATGGCGGGAGAAAGCCCATCGGAAAAGGCGTGAGCCGCTTAGGACTCGGGAGCGGCGGCAGGAGCCTCCTCTGCCTTCTTCTCCTCCTCAGCGGGCTTCTCCTCCTCCTTAGGGGCCTCGGCGGCGGCACCCTCACCCTCGGCGTTGTCGGACGACGTCCACAGGGTAAGGTTGTCACGGAGAAGCTGCATGATGAGGGTGCTGTCACGGTACGACTCCTCGGACAGAGAGTCGAGCTCAGCGATGGCGTCATCGAAGGCCTGCTTAGCCAGGTGGCAAGCACGGTCGGGCGAGTTGAGGATCTCGTAGTAGAAGACCGAGAAGTTCAAGGCAAGACCCAGGCGGATGGGGTGAGTAGGGGTCAGCTCAGTCTGAGCGACATCGGTGGCGCTCTAAATAAGGGGGGAAAGTACGAGGTTAGCGACGTGATTCTAGTGGTCTTGACTTGTCTTGTTCAAGAGCTATTTACCTTGTAAGCCTCGTGGGCAGCGGTGGCAGCGGTCTTACGCTTCTCGCCAGAGGCGAACTCAGCCAGGTAGCGGTGGTAGTCACCCTTCCTGTGAAAGGGGAAAGAACGCCGATTAGTGGTCTGCAAGCAAACGGAAGCTGAGCCAAAAAGGCACGAGAGGACAAAGACTCACATCTTGTGGTAGAAGACCTTGGACTCGCCGGTCTGGGCCTTGGGGATGAGGCTGTCGTCCAAGACGTCGAGGACGTCCTGGCAGACCTTCTCGAGCTCAAGCTCGATCTTGTTGCGGTAGTCACGGATGGTGGAGACGTGCTTATCCGAGCCCTTGGACTCCTCCTTCTGCTCAATGGAGGAGATGATGCGCCACGAGGCACGTCTTGTGCCGACAACGTTCTTGTAGGCAACGGAGAGCAGGTTGCGCTCGTCCACGGTCAGCTCACCGTCAAGGTGGGCGACCTCCTTCATGTAGGTGACCATCTCATCGTAACGCTCGGCCTGCTCGCAGAGGCGGGCGAGGAAAGTCTTGCTGCAAAGAAAGTCAGAATCAAAGCACGCGCGGGTTTTGTTGGGCTCTCATCGTGGGTAGTCAAACCTTTCGCGCTAGAAGGGAGCATAATGTTAGCATTGGCAGCGAGATAAAGACGGCGATCGAAAATAGTGGCAGAAAGGACAGGATACGAAGAGCGCGCAAGTGGACGTTGGGCTGACCGGCTGGACGCGAGGTTCACAGCCTTTGGCGGCTCAACGAGGTCAGGCAAGGGAAGAAAGGGGATGGTCGGCGAAGGCAAGGCAGACAGCTATCTGGGGGGCGGACAAGGAAAGGGATGCAGAAGGAGCAAGACTTACTTCGGTGGCCATCTTGATTTGATGTCTGGTTTTTGATGTGAATGGGGGAGAGAAGAGTGTCGAGTGGGTGTGGGATTGGGGGTCGTCAAGAAGGACGGAGAAGATGGCGTGTGTTGAGGGTGAGGAAGATATTATTTACTTGATGTTGTTGATGGGTTAGGACGGTCGTGGACGTCCAAGTTCACACGAGGAGGAAACAAGCGTCGGGTCGGGCTGGCGGGTCCAGCAGAAGCCACAATGACAAGGCCCAAAGAAGACGTGCACAGGCGTTACTATTTTATTTTTTATTTTATTTTTATTTTGCTTTGGGCTCTTTTTTGGGGAGGGGGAGGGGGGTTCTCGCTCAATGGGAGGGGGGGGGGGGGTCCCAAGGGCTTCTGTCTGCACTCGGATCTGTTGTTAGGTACATTGGTCAGGTCGACATGTACAGTGCTGTACTATACGTACTGAGAGGTACCTGCCTGGCTCAAGCCAGTGCTGGCTCAGGCCTGCACCGTCCCATTCATTCACGTCCCTTTCTTTGCTGGGCGCTTTACCGACTCCCAACTGCCTTGCCTCTCCCCCTCTCTCGTACCAGACAGACACCCCCCAAAAAACCCTTTTGATTGCGCGCCCCCCAAAACAGGCCGCCGCCCAAAGCTGGTTTGGCTGGCTCTTCCATCACTTCCACTTCGCCGCTGCCAAATAGAGGGGCAAGGGGGTTTCCGCCGCGCAGCTGATAATTACAAAGATGGGGCAGCCACACAAGGCCGTTTCCATTTATACGTCAAGTCCTGATGATGATAGACCGACAGTCTGTCCAGGAGTGGCCACTTTGTCAAAAGCTTGAAAGGGACCCGACCAAACTCGTGTGGCTTGTCCGCAATACAATATTCTAATTTTATACCAAATTTCTCGCGTCTTCATCTATTTATTTAATCTGGGAATGGAGACGAGAGCCTCAACCCATCCAGCTCGTTTGCCCAGATCAAAGACCAAAGAACCTCTCGAAGCCGCCTCCGCCCGGTTGCCCCTGTTCTAGATCACATGGCATTGCCGATATTTCTTGCCAGCCAGGTTTGTACGGTGTACCATCTACTTTTTTTAAGGTAAGGCAACATTAGGTGATGCCGATTATTTGGCTATATCTTATTGCTGTAGCCCTCGGAACGTGACAACTCCTACCTTGTCTCGGGATGTTTTATACCTGAGCCGGAATCGTAGGTGCTCCATACATTACATACTTGACACTGCTGGTCCTTCGCTGCATTCCAGAGGTTTGGACAGTTACAACGACGTATCATCCAGATCCTATCTACACTACGAATCTATCCCCTACCCGACCCGACGTATATAACTGGAGAATGCCAGATATGAACATGGCCCCCCCTCAAGTTCCCTACGGGCTTCTGAAGGCTTCCATGGAAGATTGGCAGCCAGGCCGGGAGCTCCCCGCAGCTGGCTTTAAATCAGCCTGCTTATTAGTGCTTCCTAGGCAATAATATCAACGCGCGTTGTGGATCTCGACCAGAGCCAAGCCCGCTCACCGTCCCAAGCGGACTCGGTATTGAGCCTGAGGCTGCTCGACTACCTACTGTGTAGCAGACGGATCATCCTCCTATTCCGACCCTTGACCCAGGACGTCCCAGCTCTGGATCTGGGTAGGCATTTGGTAGGTACATAGTAGGCCCCCTTTCCCTCTATGCCAATTCGCGAGATTGTTTCCAGGGTCCAGGCGAGTCTCGACAATGCGCATCTCTTGGACGGTATCGTGGTCTGATGCTGGGTGACCCCGCTGGTCGATCTCCCAGCTGCCAGGTTGTCCAGCAGGCAGGCAGGCAGGCAGGCAGGCAGGCAGGCAGGCAGGCAGGCAGGCAGGCAGGCAGGCAGGCAGGCAAGGTGTCATGGAGATCATCACGTCGCTTTGGGACAGCATTTGTGGTTGGGATACTAATAAACTTTGACTATATCTTGTCATATGGCACTCGGAGTTCGACCATGAGGGTGTCCAGCATGCTCTCTTTCTCTTCTTTTGCGTCATCACATAAGGCACAAAAAGAGACGGCCAAGCAATGCGATTCATCACAATGCCGGCACCCATCATCATTGCTGCTAGTAACCGCCAAAGCATTACTCCGTGCTCAGTCCAGCATCGTATCTAAAAACGGCTCCCTTCTTCAGTCTCATGGCAGCCTTTGCCTGCCAGCATATCTCTCACACGTGCCCCAAAATAGGTAAATAGGCACTTTTGCTGGTCTCTCAGCCTTTTTCCCTCCCGGCCTCGACCTACTGTGGTTGCGGGCGTAAATTTTTGACCCCCTGTCACGTACTGGCCAGGGCGTCTTTTAGCTGCGATACCTTCCAGCCCAGCACCATATTTGCACAACTTGCACAAGCACGAGCCACATCTACTTCATGCAAGGCTAAAACTTACCCTTGAGACCACAGTACAGACGTACTTACTGCTGTACCTACCCCTCATTTGACCACCACCCCAGCCTTATCGCGTGGCATCGACTGGGCGAGACGAGGTGCGTTGTCCCGCGACCGAGAGGCTGTGCTGGCGCAAACGTCTTCCAGTCACGTCCCGTTTGGGTACGCAACTGTACATGCCAGGACAATGTAGGTTATTGGCTGGGGCTTTTACCCTTTCTCCCTTTGTGTGCGAGACAAGATTTCGACCCTTTCCCGTTGCAGAGCATCAAGTGATCTCTCATGTACGTACACGGCTTATCAGATCAAAAAAAAGAACCTGCAGTCTCTACATACTGTTGTACGACTCACCTATCTGCCCGGCGCGCCGTATCTGAGAGGGCCGGTCCCGGAACGCCATTCATTCGGCCTTTGATTCCCATGTGATGATTCGGACTTTGTTTATTAGCATATCCGACGCGTCCTACCTAGTCCGGCTAAGGATACGGTCGACGTTTGGACCTTTGGCAGCGTGGTGCCCAACGCTAGGTACTGTGTAGATCCTCTCATCCGCCTCACTAACCAGTGGTTCACTATGCAAGCGAGCCGGAATTTTTCTTCTGCTTTTTGTCTTCACCGTTCAAGCTCACTATACAATTGATCTTCATGCTACTCCGAGAGCCGTCGGCCTCGAAGCATGCGCCGTACTTTCTTGAGAACGTGGATATGGTCTCTGGACTCGCCGGCTTAGCTTATGGCTCCCTGGACGGAATTATGCCATGAGATATGCAACTACATATAAACCCGCCAGCTGCCCTTCGAAGCGTTCGGTGAATAATTCTCGGGGATTGAAAGATGATCAGCAGATCCAACGCGATATTATCAAATACGAAATCCGTGTATATATGTGTGTGGCGTTCTACCAAACTGCCAGATACACTACCGATATACCCAGCACAACCAAGTCTGTTGTTGGATTGCCCATTGCATATATATCACGACAAAACTGTCGAGGAGGCCCGGATGGCCGAGACCCGGATCTCCCGTCTTCTCCGAGGAGCGGAACCTATTCACCCCTTTCGGGCTAAGTGCTGGCCCATCGTGACCGAGATACTGGCAACATAGGCATGCAACAACCACGATCACCTCGCCTGTTGATTTTCCAATCTCTTTTCCGAATGCTCGCCGATTTGCGGTTGAGAAGGATAGCTGGCAACAAATTTTGCCCGGTTGTCTGTTCTCGGCTCTACTTTCTGGTGGGTGTTCATGCATGTACAGTTACTGAGGCAAAGAAACTCGGCTTCTGGATGTTGAGCCATGTGCAATAAGTGACCAGTCGAAGTTCAGCATCGAGTTGCTGCCCACGCCGAGCTTATTTCTTATTTTCTACAGCATCACCTGACTCCAGTAGGCAAGGGAGAGAACTCGTCATTAGGTATTACGTATTTATCAATTAACGGTTGGAAGCCCTTCCAGCGATTGCCAATAATGATCGTTCCCGTAGCCTATTTTCCAGTGCCATGACAACCTAAATTCTGAAAGCCCTAATACTGCAACGCCGGCGCAGAGGATATCCCAACAATTTGAGTGCCAAAAAAGACAATACCAAAGTCGAGAAAAGCACTGGCAAGTCAATCCACAAGAGGCATGCTACAGTTCCGTCTGCGATTCATCTTCATGAGTACCAGGATACCTGCCTCGACCCCAATCGAAAGGGTCGCCCCCGGGCATACACAAGCCCAAGCGCCAGAAATAATCTCGATGTGCAAAGAAGAGCTGCCAAAGCTTGAATCGAGTGGGAAATCCCCACCGTTTCTCTGCATGTATCTCTCCTTCTTCTCTCTTGGCAGCAGCAAGAAGTTCATCCCGAGTGGCTCTCGAAAGCTCAGCTTCACCTTCCGACCCGGCAGCACATTTCGAGTCATAGTCTCCCACGCACGGCCAGATATCCTCGGGTGCTGGAGCCAGGTCGGATTTCGAGATGAAGATCTCACCAGCATGTGATCTGTAGCCCCAGTCGTGAAGTGGGAGAAGGGGCACGGGATCATCGACATGAGTGAGCCGTCTGTACGTCCAATCCTGGGGGTCTGTTTCGTTGTCTTTGAGTCCAAAAGTGGTGTCTAGATATCGCACAAAGCCGCCGTTGCCCACCCTGGGCTCCCCAAACGTGGTCACTGTGATGTTTTGCCAGCCCAGGATGACCTTCATTTCCAACGCGGCTAGAGCAGCCACAGCGCCTCCGAGGCTGTGTCCAATGAGGTAGATGGGATAATCGGGATACTGAGAGACCAGCGGCTTGAGAGTGGGCAAAACGTCCTCTCGTGCGACAGTCCATGACGCCAAGAAACCCATATGCACGGTACAATTATGACACCGATGTTCGGGTTCCTTTGGGGGACTATCGCCTCCGTCCTCGGGGGATGGATATGGTACGTATTCCTGCGGCACCGTACTCAGGTCCACGACGGTATTCGTAATGCTGTAGGTCCCTCGAAAGGCGACAATGATAGCCCCATGCTTGTCGTTTCCATGCGCCCCCGTCTCTCGGCCGGATTCTAGCTTTGCGCCGTGGTCGACTGCAATGTAGCCGCAGCTGTCGCTCATCAAGACTCCCGTGTTCCATGTCGTGACCAGCTGTAAAGTTGGAAAGTCCTTGCAGCGCGAGGCGCAGTCAAAAGGTCTGGTGAGACCCGTAGTGCCAACGCAGTAGGCGATGTCGACTAGTCGGGACAGCCGTTCGAGTGCAGCAAAGAAGTGGTTGGAGATGCTCTTGTGGTGCGCTGCGAGAGGTTGCTGAGTCGGCGGCTGCGATTGGGACGCCAAAATCAACGTCGCCTGCAAGACTAGCAGCAGGAGCATCGAGATGGTCGAACGTATCGACATCTTGTCGTTGTTGGGCGCAGGTGTGTAGGTTATAGTAGCGATGATGTCAGTATCGTGGGACAGCTCGCGAGGTGCCTGCGAACCATAGTGAGATGCCGCGAGCTTCGTAGGTTCCAGGGAGAGAGCAGGTTATGTTGATTTTCGAGTCCTAGGTCGTGTAGTTGTGATTGTCAGAGTACGGTGAGTAAGAACCGCTTGAAGCGCTCATGATGGCATGTCACTGCCGCCCCAGAGCAGTCGCGTGATGGATGGTTGAGAGCTGGAAAAGCCCATGCTCAGGTAATAGAAACGTTGTTGAGGACAAGCTTGTTTCGGGGCTAGCATCACCTGAAAGTCGAAATGCTGGGGAAGGGCCACGGGGGTCCCTTGGCGCCAAGGGCCAGCGCGGGGTGCCGTAGCGAGTTCCCTGGCTGGTGATGGATCGGGAATGGCTCTGAGCGCCACCAGATCTGGTTTCTTTCCACGTCCTGGTCAAACTTATCATAACAGGCCCTCTTTGTGCTGCAATGCCGTACACGGCTATATTGACGGCAATTGAGCCTAGTCTTTTTGCCCGAATCCACATCGTAGAGGATCAAACATATCGACCGTGATAATCATTTCTTGTTCTCATTGTCATCTACTCATATTAAGCAGCTAGGAGTCCTCGCAGCACCAAAGTAAACTTGGTGGTATGTGCTGCGAAACGAAAAGGTGACGTGCTCGTAGCGACTCATCTAATAATAGCCTTTCTCTGGTCCTGGTACTGTTCTCCGTACCGATTATAAAATTACGATGTGGTTTCGAGACCCTCTCCATTATGTCTCGATAAAACGTTTCAATCGCCACAAAACAACGACACCTTAGTTGCTGCTGACGGGGTTTATGGACGAGAAGTCCTCGGTGGTGGTTCCGTTTGACCGGCACGTCTTTCCCTCATATGTGGTTGTGCAAGTCAGATTGAACTGGGCATCGCCAGATGCCTCGTACTTGCTTGTGGAATCACTAAATCAGGAGTAAGAATCAAGTCAAGAGGTAGATGTCGAAAAACGAGGGCAAACTCACCTGTCGGTGCAAGCCCTCTCGATCATGGTCAGTCCTGCGATTCCGGTCGTCTGGTAGATGAATTGGACATTCTCGTCGTCGCAGTAGTACCGCGCAGTTCCGCCGTTGGGACTCGTGGAAACCGAGGTCGAGTTCTGCTGGCAAGCGGTGGTGATGCCGGTGCCGGCGTCTGCAAAGTCGAACGACGTGAGTTCGACTGTGCCGTTTGACTTGTCGCCGAAGGTCATGAAGTTGGAAATGGTGAACTGGGCAGGCAGTGTGCAGCCCGTGACAGCGAGCTCGACAGGCGCAACAAAGGCCGAAGAGGCAATCTCGGCCAGGAGACCAGCGATGAGAGCAGAGTAGCGCATGATGGATGATGGCGACTGTGGTGATGATTGGACGGTTTAAAGGAAACTTGTCGTCAATTCGGCCAAGTGACGGCTGTTGTAGATGTGTGTGATTGATTATGAAGGAGGAAAGAAGAATGACGAGCAAGAGCGAAAATGGTGTTTGCAGAAAAGGGCAGATACCTTCTATATCTAGACGATCCGCAGGATGATCTCAGGACCCTCCGCGCACGTTTATACAAATGGGACCCCGAACCCGGCAACAAAATCCTACATTACAATTACTACGTACCACTATTACCAACTTCCCGCCCAACCGCCCATCCATCGTCACTTCTGTCTTTTTCCGGGTCTACGACTAGATAATAGGCCGACTATTCGCCATGCAGCGCCCTCCTAGGCCACATTAGCCCTTGGTCTTCCCCTGCCAAGAAGGGACTGAATCCGGCATTGCCCATGGTCTGGCAAGCAAGCAGGTTGGTAGTACGACGCTACGATGGCTGCGCAAGCTTGCGTCCCTGGCAGAAAAATGCAGGTCATGGCTGCAGATCGCTGACGCAGTCACCCGAGCCGTTGTCCGAAAGGGGCCATCGAGGCAGCCAAAAGGCAGCCGAAGTGCTCCGTTATGGCTGTCGGTGCCAGCCCACTTCAAGATCTCACACCCAAAGCAGGACGGCTCGTCCATCTGGATCGGCGAGCTTTAAGATGAACGGTCCATAAAAAAGGCAACCGAAACGCCAGGTATACCCCGGCCTGTACTCAACTACAGCCCGCAATACCCGTCCCGCGTCCCTCCTTTGATAGGCCGTGGTGGACTGTTTCGAGTTTCAAGTCTACAGATAGCAAGGGGGTCGGGAAGCAGCTCGATGGCTGCGCAAAGAATTGTATTCATGCAACCAAGCAATGATGGAAAAAATTGATTGCTTTCTTGGGCCATTCGCAGCTTGTCAATCGAGAAACATTACACACACGATGCCTTGGCTTTTGCTTGGCTGGTGGTGTGTTGTACTGTGCTATAATAAACCTGCTGAGATGCTGTGGCCGCATATGCCATGTTGGAATTGTCGTTGCGCAAAGGCCTCGAACTTTCCGGTATACGAGAATATCAAGCTGGTCAAGGCAAGAGTTGGGCTTCAGCACAGACATGTACCACTCTGTCAACTGCGATAAAAGTTGTCAGCCTGCCTTTCGTATATGTTGACCCAACCAACCAAGACGATACTACTGACCACACGGAGGTTTGCAAATGTGACGGGTCGAACACTGCTACGGACGAGACGCGAACAAAGTACTACGACCTACTGTTCTGCCAGCGAGTTGGTGCACAGCAAACATGTATTACATACTCCCTGCGAATGCCTTTATGCTTACGAATGATAATGCTTTCAACGCGCAAGGCCTTGTTTCCATGAAGCATACGAAGTGGACCGATGAAATCGTCATGGTGCAAGGTGACGCTAAGGCGTCTAGATTTTAGACTTAACTGGCGCCGTTGGACAGGATGAGTCGAAACCTGCATCCGCCGTCCGGCACTGAAGGCTCTCAGATAAATGGTATACGCGGTGATCCCGAGACCTGTGTTGGTAGTTGAACAACTCAGGGACAATTAGGATCATGAAGGAGTGTATCAATCTGTTCCTCTTCTCCCTCAATCATAAAATCGGACATTTTGATAGTCATGTCTACATTAGCTGTTGTGGTGATCTTATGGATATCGGCAGTACGTACGGAGTATCGGAGTAGGCAGGCGAGGCAGGCTTGCCCAGCTGCCAGCGGCCCGGAGGCTCAAAATGCGCCGGCGGCTGGAAACGCCACATAGATAAGCCACAGCGACCGCAAGCCATAAGGCGTCTGACTTTCCAATTCTCCACATCTGCAAGCCCAATTCCCTTGAGCGGGTGATCCTCGGGCCACCAACAATCGCACCAGCCCACCCACCTGCTGGCGAAAACTCCATCGTGAACTTTTTTTCGGCTTTTCGAGTTTTCCTCTCCTCAGCCCGCCAAATACTAACGACACCACCCACCTAACAGCAAGACCATCAATCAGTCAAGATGGCCAAGGAAGCTCCCGCCAAGACCGGTATGTTCGATGTTCCTCATTGCTCTGCGATCTCTATGCGCGCTCTCCGTCGAGCGTTTGCAGCCACAATCGCTCGAGCCCGCACGCACAACTCTGCACATCATATGCTGACAAGAATTCAACAGGCCTGTCCGTTGGTATCAACCGCGGTCACGTAAGATGAACCCTCTCCCAGATCTTCTACTCGTGCCGAACTCCAAGAAGAAAAATCGAAAGCCCGCATCAGTTTGAGATATCGACACGAAGACGAAGAACAAAAAAAAAAAAAGAAGCCACACAAAATACATGGAACAACGACTCTGAAAAAAGAGGAGGGACATCCAACAAGTCTTCTCACCGTCTCATCTCGTGGAGAATCTCTGCTGCTTGCTTTCGATTTCAATTCTTGAACAAGGCACACTTGCAGACGATGGACGCTGGCTGACATTGGACTCTTTTCCCCAAATATAGAAGACCACCTCCCGTGTTGTCAAGCCCAGAATCTCCCGCACCAAGGTACGTTCCCAACGCTCTCCTCGATCATCACATCGGGCACCACAGAACATGTCTAACATTGAAATTAGGGTCACCTGAGCAAGCGCACCTCTTTCGTCCGTGACGTCGTCAAGGAGGTCTCCGGCCTCGCCCCCTACGAGCGCCGCTGCATCGAGTTGCTCCGCAACTCCAAGGACAAGCGTGCCCGTAAGCTCGCCAAGAAGAGGGTACGTTTTTCTTTCCATGCTGTCTACTAGGATTTTTCCTCATGCTGACATTCCATCGCAGCTCGGTACCTTCGGCCGTGCCAAGGCCAAGATCGACTCCCTCCAGGGCGTCATCGCCGAGTCCCGCCGTGCCGGTCACTAAATTGTTCCGTCCTTCTACGGGCTTGATTGATGATTTGGGTGGAATGGGAAAAGTAAAATGAAGTCTTCACGGCATGGCATGGTCTCTCGGCGTTCTTTCACGACAACTGGATTTCAGAGCTTCGGTCATGGATGGATGATGGTATGCAAACAGGCAGACAAGCAGGCTGCTAGTTTAGTCATTTGATCAATACCACAAGAACGGGAGCAAGAAAAAAAAGCTCCTCATGACATGCCGCACTTGTTTTTCTCTCGAATGAAGTAAATGTGTAAACATCATAAGCACCTGGAACATGAATTTGCGCTTGGTACAGACGATCTATCTTGGAATGTCTATAATTGTGCTTCGACCCATCCTATAAGCCAAAACACCGACGCAATGCACAGTCAGACCATACCCATGTTGGAATCTTGGCTTTTATTTCTTGCCCAGCTTCAGCCACTTGGGCACACCTTTCCTCCTACCCTCTCCATCGTCATCCTTTCGCTGCGGCGCCGCTTTTGCGGCGGCTGGAACCTCATCTTCCTCCTCGCCCTGCGGCACCTCTGGCACAACGACCTCGACGGCCTTTTTCTGATGTTCAGCCTTTAGAAACGGCTCTTTCCGTGCCTTGTCGGTGGCTGAGTTGTCCCAAACGAGATTGACCAATGTATTCTGTCTGAAGCCATAACCTTTCACCAGCCGGGAAGAAGGCGCTTCGTCGTCTTTTATTGTGACCACTGGCTGGCCGGGCACCACGACATGGAACTTGGCGTCCTTGTGCGCCATGACATCTCGTATGGCTTTATAGAGTGTGTGGCCTGTCCAGTCTGGTGTAATTTTCCATTGGCCCAGGGTTTGGTCTGGAAAGCGCACGCGGACGTCGACGGACTTAACGGCAGCAAGCTTGGCCTCTTCGGCGGCGACCTTCTCTTGGATCTCTCGGTCCGAGAGTAACCGCTTGTTCATACCGGCCGTCTTGAGACGTTGTTGGTGCAACTGCGCATGTTGGATACCGGGGACATAGACCTCATCGGATTCGACGACATGTGCTGCAGCTGGTGTGGAGTGTGTCGGGGCAGAGAAGATGGCTGTTGGTGCCAAGGGATCAGAAGGCGTATCAACGTCCATGGGCTCTGGTGCAGATGGCTCAGCCGTTGTGGGCGCCTGTGCTGCAGGTTCTTGAGCGGTCGGCGCTGCTTCTGGCACAGCTTGTGCGACTTGTGGAATTTCCTCTTCAGTGCTGATGGGTGCGGCCTGGGACTCTGCTTCCAATGCCGTGGCATTTGCTGCTTCTCTTTCCTGCTGTACGCTGGCCTCCTCCTCAAAGTACTGCGAGATATCGTTGGTCGCATCGACAAATGTCTTCTCTGTCTTCTGAAAGGACAACCTTATCAGCACGTTGCCCTTGTTGTAGCCCAGTTGGCTCATCGTCTTCTGGAAGTCGACGAAGCTCGACAGGCTCCGGCTCTCGACCTGGAGATTGGGCGACTCGTAGTACAACTGGCCACTCCCGCTGCTAACGCCGGTCTGGGGTATGCCTCGGGCGGTGATATTGACTCTTCCACTGCAGACGGTGCTCTCGAAGTGCCTGAGAACCTTCCATACTGTCGTATCGCTAGGCAGTTTAGCCGTTGCTCTTGGGGCGCCGAAGGCCTTGGCCTCGGGCTCGGGTAGCTGAAGGGCGATATTCAGAGCGCCCGGGGTTTTGGACTTGGTGATGAGCTCGAGCTTGGCGCCGGCGACCAGACCTGCATTGCGGAAGTTGTTGGAGAGATCGAGCTCCTTCTCCTTGTGCTTGAGCAAGTACTTGTCCGGTGTCAGGTTGAACTTCTTGCAGGCCTGCTCGAGCACGTCGGTCAGGTAGGTCGCAGGAGTGACCTTGATCGAGGCCTGGCGCATGTCAACCGACACGACCTTGACGGTGGTCGCCATCTTGTATAGTAGCCACCGGCTTTCTCGTTTCTAGACTATGGTATGGTATGTCGCCGAGAGTGTTACAAAAGTTGACTCCCTCTGGATAAACCAACTCGACGTATGGTGGGGTCCTCTGTTGGAATAGCACGAGGAAGACGGAGGAACACTGGCGAGTTATGGTGATTAGTTTATGACCGTGTCTAATGCAACAACCCAAGAGCGCGAGTCTGAATATTAAAAGAAGGGACCAACCTGTTATGCTGCCTGAGGTGCCAGATTGTTCCACGGATTACGTTATGCCTGCCGACTGCTTCAGAAGCGCTCCAAGGCGAATAGGTGCAACGCTCACAGGCAGCTGTTAGGATGATGTATGAATGAAATGTACCTAGAGTGGCAGCAACGCTAAAAAGGCAGTCGGGTCCATCAAGGACTGAGGACTCCAGCCTATAATGTGTGGCCCGAGCACCCCGCGGCGCCCTGTGTGACCCCTGTCAGCTCCGACCAGCATTGATTGAATCAGCAGCGGAGAGCTGGAGCTTGCGCATGGGGTCGGTCCAGAGCTGCCGCGCCATAGCGTGTTTGCCTTGCCTTTGCTGGTGCTTTCCTTATTACCTAGGTAGGTAGCGAGGCGCTGGACGACGACAGCAACGCAACGACCAACCTTCAGCCTGATTGACGATACTCACTGCCATCAACCATCGACGAACACCACTACCACTTGCAACAAGCTGGTCACGAAACTTCCTGTTCCTGTCCCATCTTTCACTTTTCAATTACAGCGAACACGATAAACACGATAGACGATAGAGATTGGTAGCTCTTGATTGAGCTGCTTGCTACCTTCCAACTCAGCACACACAGAGTCTCACAATGGTAAGCTCATCCATTCATGCTTCATGCATTGTGACAACAGCTAGCTAACACTTGCCTTCAGTCGTCGCCTTTCAGCATAAGTTCGTCTGCCCCATAGACCCTCAAGCTTCATCTCCATAGCTATCCCCTTGAGAGAGAGAAAACAAGAGATCGAGCACCAAGCTGACAAGAGATGCAACCTCCACAGATGGCGGCGCCTGCGTGGCCATGGTCGGCAAGGACTGCGTGGCCATCGCCTGCGACCTGCGCCTCGGCCTCCAGGCCCTGACCGTGTCCAACAACTTCCCCAAGATCTTCCAGTACGGCGACGTGTTCCTGGGCCTGACGGGCCTGGCGACGGACGTGTCGACCGTCTCGGACCTGTTCCGCTACAAGGTCAACATGTACCGGCTGCGCGAGGAGCGCAACATCGCCCCCACCACCTTTGCCAACCTCGTCTCCTCGAGCCTCTACGAGAAGCGCTTCGGCCCCTACTTTGTCTCCCCCGTCGTCGCCGGCCTCGAGCCCAAGACGGGCAAGCCCTTCATCTGCGGCTTCGACTCCATCGGCTGCATCGACTTTGCCAAGGACTTCATCGTGAGCGGCACCGCCACCGACCAGCTCTTTGGAATGTGCGAGGGTCTCTGGGAGCCCGACTTGGTACGTAACCTTTCTTTTCTGTACTCGCTTGTGGTTCTGGGGCGGGCAAGCCGAATCGGTCTACCTGTCACCGGGAAAGCGACTGGAACATTCACATACGTGGAGATGGATCGCAGGCACATGCGGCTAACACAAAGGCAAAGGAACCCGAGGACCTGTTCGAAACCATCTCGCAAGCTTTACTCAACGCCGTCGACCGAGACGCCCTTTCGGGCTGGGGAGCACACGTTTATATCATCGAGAAGGACAAGGTCACCAAGAGATTACTAAAGGGTCGCCAGGACTAAACGGCTAGAGTCGAGGGTTGATACAAGTATAGTGGCCTCGACCGCCGCTGCGTTGAGATCAGGGCCTCGTCCTAACCGGGACCCGAAATGTGCAGAAAGTACATTATGTTTCATCGTGCGGAAATGAGTCGAGTCGCAAAGCATGCATGGAGTTAGCTAGATGGCCAGGAAAACAGCTATTCCAATGAAGATAAGAGCGCCTTTGTGGCATGCTATAAATGCCATTTTGTAACAGTAACAATACAATTTGATCTTGACGACTTCGAGAGGGGAAGTTGCTGCAGGTGTCCTTTCCAGTGTCCACTGAATACGAGACAACTTTCGATGTAACCTTTTTTTTTCTTCCCAAAGGATTTGGGTCGTGTTCACATTCTTTTGCCACGGCAGAAGCATGATAATGTCATATCTAACGAGACATGGCGGTTCGGGCAAGGTTAAATGTTTTGATCAATTCGATGAGAATATTCTGGAAACCCAGAGAATACCTGGCTGAATAGATTTCCGAACTTGATACAATGTAGTTTGCATGTCAACGTGAAATCTGGGTGCAACGGCACAGGCCGAGACCTCGTCCCCATTGGAAATTTACCTACTTAGTATGCCGTTGTGTTGATCGGTACAAGAAGAGGACTGTGTTTGGTACTTAATTCGACGGACTTTTCTCATTCATGTTGGGGATTCTTCATTTGTCCCCGAAATTGAGCACTATATACTACGACATGAGCTGTGTGGTGGAAAAGAGATGCCCCAAGGACGTCACTCCTACTCTCTATCTCTAAATCTATTGAGAATCACACGTCTAGATCATCAAAGTCGCATCTCTTACGCCTCCTTCTTGGCCTTGGTGACCTGCTGCGTCGAGGTAGTCTGCATGAAGAACTGCCTCTCAATGACCTTCAGCACCTCATCGATGACACTGGTAATCATGTTAGCATTGCGATAGTCTGATCTGCGGGTACTGGTTAACTTACATGACGGGCGCGCTGATGGCCAGGACAGCCTTCCACTCGGCCCAGTTCAAGGGCAAGATGGAGAACAAGGTCTGCAGGAAAGGTGTGTAGAGCAGGGCAAAGTGCAGGGCCATCGACAAGGCAATGGCGTAGACGAGCATCATGTTCTTCCAGAGGGGCAAAGTCAACAGAGACTCGCTGGAAGACAGCGCGTTCACGGCGTTGAACATCTCAATCACGACGAGGATCGAGAGGGAGACGGTAGAAGCAGACTTGGCCATGTCGTTGCCAAACATCTGGCATCCGATCTCAGGGAACTCTGAAGAGCAGCGGTGGAAGTTGGCCAGCTGGGAGAAGGAGATCTGTGGGCCCTCAGAGTAAAGCATGAACCACCAGGCGTAGCCAGCGACCGTCGCGACACCGACGTAGGTCCCGATGACGAGGTATCTGAAGAACAGCCAACCACCAATGAGCGGCTCGTCACGCTTTCTCGGAGAACGCTTCATGATGTCATGGTCAGGCGGGTTGAAGGACAGGGCGGTAGCGGGGAGACCATCAGTAACCAGGTTGACCCAGAGGAGCTGGACAGGGATAAGAGCCTCGGGCATGCCAAGAGCCGCAGTCAGGAAGATGGAGACGACTTCGCCAATGTTGGACGAGATGAGGTACCGAATGAACTGTTGAGTGTTGTTGTAGATGGAACGGCCCTCCTCAATGGCACTCTCGATCGTGGCAAAGTTGTCGTCGGTAAGCACCATATCGGCAGCCAACTTGGAGACATCAGTGCCAGATCCCATGGCGACACCAATATCAGCCTTCTTGAGAGCCGGGGCGTCATTCACACCGTCACCCGTCATGGCAACAACTTCGTTGAGAGACTGAAGCAGGTCGACGAGCTTGGACTTGTGGCTGGGTTCAACACGGGAAAAGAGAGAGGCGTGCTTGGCGGCATCCAATTGCTGGGCTGGGCTGAGATTGTCGAACTCTCTACCAGTGAAGCTCTTTCCAGTCAGATCCTCGTTGGCGCCAAAGACACCAATCGAGCGGCAAATGCTCTCGGCCGTGTTGCGGTTGTCTCCAGTGATAACGATGACGCGAATTCCAGCAGCCCTGCACTTCTTAATGGCGCCAGAGACTTCGGGGCGAGGGGGGTCCAACATGCCGACAAGTCCAAGGAGAGTCAGGTTCTGCTCGATCTCGGCGTACTGGGCAGTAGACTTGGCAGAGGTGAGGAGAGGGTTTGATCCGGCGTCATCCAGACTGGCGAGCGCAATGACACGAAGACCGCGGTTTCCATATTCAACAACCTCCTTAGACAGAACATCGTAGAGCGCCTTGTTCATGGGAACTCGCTTTCCAGCAGTACCAACCAGAGTGTGGGTGCAGCGCTCAATGATGGATTCGGGGGCACCCTTGACGAGGAGCTTCTTCTTCTGGCCATCCTGAACCAGGACGGACATGCTCTTGCGGTCGCGGGAGAACTCAAACGTGGCAAGACGGGGGTATTGCTGCTCATAGGCGGCACTGGCGTGGTGGAGGCAGTCTTCAGGGTTGGCGCTGGCGGGTGCACAAGGACCAATCTTCTCGGCGAGGACACGCAGGGCACCTTCGGTAGGCTCACCAACATTGGAGAAGTTTCCGCTGCGGGCATCGTAGGCCAGACGGGCGTCGTTGCAAAGAGCAGCAACCTCATTCATCTGGCGAATGGTGCTCGAGCTTTCATACAGGTTGGACACAACCTTGCCGTTGCGCTTGACATCACCCTTGGGAGCAAATGTGGAACCCTCGACATCGAGCTCCTCCAGGTCGGTGTGGTTCTCGCTGATGAAAACCACCTTGTTGACGCTCATTTGGTTGGTGGTCAATGTGCCGGTCTTGTCCGAGCAGATGACACTGCAGCTTCCAAGAGTCTCGACCGAGGGCAAGCTTCGCACAACGGCATTCTTGGCGGCCATCTTGCGCGTTCCGAGAGCCAGACAGGTAGTGATGACGACGGCCAGGCCTTCGGGAATAGCAGCGACGCCGAGAGATACGGCAATCTTGAGGTAGTAGATAGCGCCCTTGGTCCAGTTTCCGTGGCTGGGATCAGCAAAGTGAGGAATGTTGATCAACCAAACCAGAACACAGATGACAGTAATGACCTTGGCCAAGGAGTCACCAAAGTCGTTGAGCTTCTGCTTGAGGGGCGTCGGCTCAGAGATCTGGGCAGTAATGCTCTCGTGGATATCACCAATAGCAGTGTTTGAGCCAGTGAGGACAACGACCGCCTTTGCGCGACCAGTGACCACAGTAGTACCCGAGAAGAGAATGTTGACCTGGTCCTGGAGCACAGCCTTGTCATCCTCGACAACGGTGTTGGGGTCCTTGCTGACGCTCTCGCTCTCGCCCGTCAGGATGGCCTGGTCCACGGAGAAGCTGTTGCTGTCAATGGAGACGATTCTGCAATCGGCGGGAATCCTGTCGCCGACGGACACAGAGACGATATCGCCAGGCACAAGCTCCTCGGCCTTGACCTTGGTAGCATGACCGTTGTTTCGGATGACCTTGGCTTCATTCGCAGAGTATTCTTGTAGCGCGGCAATGGCCTTCTCGGCGCTGCTTTCCTGAGAGACACCAACGACAGCATTGAGAATGAGAATGGTCAGGATCTAGTAGAGCGACCAACAGGTTAGCAATGGACAAGCGCGCAAAGCTTTCGACGGATCACAGAGGCGATCGTCAAGACACGGGATGTACTTACAACGGCAGGGTCAACGAATGCGCTCCAGCCGCCTTCTTCTTCGAACAGGGCCAGCACAAATGATACGGCAGCGGAACCGAGCAGGATAATGACTAGTTGATCCTTGAACTGCTCGAGAATGAGCTCCCAGAGGGGTGTCGGTGGTTCTTCCGGGATAGCTAGCAAGCAGGCGAATGGTCAGCATTCGGAGCGCAGAGGGACGCGAGCAAGGCAGCAGCCGGGAAGATTGTCGCATACCATTCTTTCCGTGTTTCGATCTCAGGTCGATAACCTGAGAGTCTGTAAGACCCTTGGCCTGGGTGACGCCGAACTCGGCCAGGACGTCCTTTATAGGCCTCGCAAAGGAGTTATCCATGGCGGGCAGGATTGATTGGGGGGATGGGTGGCAGGGTGGGGAAGTTCTCTATGTTGTCTTAAGAGGAACTGAAGACGCAATTCTATAACAGCGATGTTATGTCAAAAGAAAGGCTGCACCCGCGGCAGAGGTAAGGTATATGCTATGCGGTGGGCAGTGCGTCGGTTGCTGTGTAAGCGGTTTGGACGGGGGGAAGCGTCAGCGGGTTCAAGATTTGGGTCTTTCTCGTCTTTCCGTCAAGAGGAAGCTAAGGCCACATGTCGCTTTTACCCAGAGTGTGTTTCAAACAAGTCTCGCCGCAGAAAGAACAAGTACGAAGGGCGTCGAAGGGAAGGAGAGGAAAATTTCACGACAGAGAAGCGAGAGAGAAAGAAAAAAAAAAGACGAAACAGGTCGTATCGTCTACTGTTGCTTTGGTGGATCGGATTTGCCCTCCCGCAAGTCACAACGTGTTCTTAGCTACCGGTGGTACCTAGTATGACATGCTAAGCCAACTGAGTTGAGGCTAGCCGACACTGGGCTGGGCCTGGGGTCTGGTGCCTGCGGTAGGTGCCAGTCAGCCAGTAGTACAGATTAGTGTAAGATAGGTACCATGACCTACACTAACCTAGAAAAGTCGCCGCCGCCTTGCCAGATCCTTTCTGTGCCTGTTTCCAGCTCGGACAGCTCCCTTGCCATTCTTCGCCCAGGGTCCCGGGGTCTCCATCCCGGTAATGAGGGGTTGAGGCGTCGGTGCTGATTGGACTTCATGTCAAGGTCCTGCATCAGCGTCGCGAGGCTGCCAAACGTTTGATTCATGTATGCAGGTAATACTGTCGTACTGCGAGTGCTGCAACTGAGAGGAAAATTCTACCCACCTAGGCAGATTCGCTAGCAGCAGGCAAACTTGACACGGCGCTGCTTAGCAGCACGATTACTCGCATTGCATTCTAATCATCCTTTTTTTTTTCTTATCGTTTGCTGGTGGAGAGAGAGACACTGGACTTCCTTGTTGGAAATCCTGCTACCCACCCCCATGCTAGGACTGATAGTCAAATCCCCTCCCGCTGACCAATCTGAATTAACCTTTGGTATTCTCCAGTATAGACTTGGCCTCTATTCTCAATGCGTAATCCTTAGAAATCGTGTCGTCCTCTGAGATACATTCCTAAGCATAAAATTTAACTGTATACCGAACAATGAGGCACAGCATGTGCCGTACGGAGAACTCCGATGTGCTTGGTCTCGAAAATCTTCAAAAGGCAAACAAGGCGAGTCATATCAGATGCACACCCGTGGCCTACCGTGCATATATAACGGAAAAAAATGACCTCTCTGCAAGCCTTGCTGGGTCTGTTTGCACGTATCTCTTCTTGACCAGTGCCGAGATACCGAAATGCAAGAACTGCTGGCTGGGCTTGGCTAGGCTATGATGTATTCGTACGGAGTACTCCAGCGTCCATACACTTTTCCCAGCGGCCAGCGCAGCACCGCCCCTTCGAATTATTAACTGAAGCGGTCCACTGGCGACCTGCCGCTCGGATTGCAAAGAAGAAACGCTGCTGTCCAGTGCATAGGTGCTAGTTTTCCGCCGACGATGCCCAGAGGTGGAGTTCGAGCGAGCCGCTGTAACCGAGCCATGTTGGTCTTTTTGGACTTTCCGTGCCGGGATCCTTTTTGGGACGGAGTACAGAGTACGTACCTTGACGTAGCGCATAGTAGTATTTATCTTCTACATCGACACCATTGCCTGGTGATAATCTGCTCCACGTTGGGCATATCTGCGTATATATATATAAATATATCTAGTCGTGTAACGCCGGCGGGCTTTGCTGGCTTCTCTTTGACCGCCTGTTGACTTTTTAGTCTTTGTAAATCACCATCAACCATGCTTTCAATGCTCCTTTGCCCATCGGTCTCGTCGTCGGCCTCATGTGTAATCCAATGCAGCCACCGCATAAGACAGAGCCATCAGATTGGCTTCATGCGCCCTGGGCACTTCCTCCGTGACATCGAATGATTCATTATCGAAACTTGCGAAACGAAGAAAAAGACAAAAAACGTGCCAGCGGTTTCTTAGCTAATCAAGTCTCTGGCTCTCAGGTTGGGAGACGATACACCGTACATATCGCATTAAAATGTCAGCTCCGAGTAAGCCCGGCACGGATTACAAAAGCGTACAAACAGTATTGCTATATTAGGAAATCTGGCCCATCTCCTCGATCGAGCCTCCCGAAGCCCGGCATAGGTCGCAAAAGCATGTGGCCGATATCTATATTCTACGGGACTTGACTTGTGTATAACGACACGATCGTAAGGAAGCGGAAGGCGGCCGGTATATCGACCTGGACAACGGACGAGACGATTCATATCGTCATGCTGCATATGTGGATGCCATCCCCTCTCCGATGCCCGTACGTCGATGGCAGAAAAGACATACAGTTTACCATTGGTATGTATTCTCTACAATGCTTGGCCCAGCTTCATTACAGCAACCAGGCCCGCCCGACCAACGCTGACATCGAATCTGATATTCGTTATTACGTATGCATCACTTGGCTCAATATAACCCAACTTGCCCTGGCACAATGGTCGGCAAAGACGATAGTCACTGCTCAATGGGAATGCACATAGGTCGGCAAATCGACAAGGTTTGAAGGAAACTTCGAACTCGCCTCACTTATTACAGTTTGCGGTCAGTATTACTTACAGCAGCTATCAGGGCGGCTCATGTTATCGCCTCGATGGCGCTTAGTATTTGCACGAAACACCCAGGTAGACAGGCACATCTCGTTTACGGAAGCCATCACAGAAGCCATTACAGACCAGTGTCGTTTCTGATATGGCACAATACAAAAGGTCAGACATTAGACTTGTAGCTCACAAGACATGGAGTATTCCTCCTGGGAGCTGGACGATAGATTTGTTTGTCTTGATCGTTGACATTGATCCCGGTGTCGTCTACGGATGTTGCTATCTAGAAGCTGCGAAAAAATGCAGCACATCATCAAAGAATCCGCCTGTAGCAGGGGTGTTCAGTCTTTCCCCCCAGATGCCGAGCGTCGCGCAGCCATGGCGCTGCTTGAATAATTATCCATTCCCTCGCAATATCTCTTGGACGACATCATCCATGTGTATATGAGTAGCCGTTGCTACATGGAAGCATGTCTCTTTTCGTAATCTCGTCATGACGCATATGCGCCGGCATGACCCGCATTCACAGCAGTAGTGATAGCTCTTTACAAGTCATCGTCCTCCTCCTCACCGGGCAGGGGCATGGCGGAGGCGGCCACCATCTCCTCGTGGTACTTCTTGAGAAGCTCCTCGTCGACCTCGGCGGTGGGGGGAGCGAGAGCGGGGGCAGCGACGAACTCCAGCTGGGGGTTGCCGGCCAGCTTGCGGGCGAGCCAGAGGAAGGGCTTCTCGAAGTTGTAGTTGGACTTGGCCGAGATGTCGTAGTACTGCAGGTTCTTCTTGCGGTGGAAGGTGATGGTCTTGGCCTTGACCTTGCGCTCCTTCACATCAACCTTGTTACCGCACAGGACGATGGGGATGTTCTCGCAGACACGGACGAGGTCACCTAAGTAGAGATGTCAGATTCTTGCGCGAGCTGTAATTTGTGACGGGGGCGGGTACTTACGGTGCCAGTTGGGAACGTTCTTGTAGGTGATACGGGAGGTGACATCGAACATGATGATACCACACTGACCGTTGATGTAGTAACCGTCACGGAGGCCACCGAACTTCTCCTGACCAGCGGTATCCCAGACGTCGAAGGTGATCTGACCGACGTTCTTTCCAGAAGTTAGTAAATTGAGCGCAGGTTTATGAGCGGACGTTTGGGCCTTACGGTAGAGAAACCGAGGGGGTGGACCTCGACACCAAGGGTGGCCATGTACTTCTTCTCGAACTCACCAGTCAAGTGGCGCTTGACGAAGGTGGTCTAAAATATCGCGGGAAAATGGTTAGCATGTTTCGTTGAAATAAACGGCAGTTATCTGCGTCATGCATCTCTCGGGTTGCAGTGGTGGGCATCGTGAGAAGGCATGACGGCGGGGTAGGACAAGCAGGGACGGAGATGCTCACCTTTCCGGTACCACCATCGCCGACAAGGACCAGCTTGAAGGTCGCAACGGAGGCTGAAGCAGACATCTTGGAGGATGGCTGACTGAGGACCGTTCTGTGGTGATGTAAACAAGACGGTGGGAGGACTGCGGCGCAAACGTCAGCGGGGGGGTTGTGATCCTGAGCAGATATCGTTCGGGCTGCTGAAAAGATGCAGTTGCACGGGGGCAAGAGCAAAGAGCCGGGCTGCGCAGCACGCAATAAAAACCAACGGTGACTCAGCGCGCTGGCGAGAGTCGACGGAGATATCGCGAGCAGAGAGCGTGGGTATGGAGGGGGTGTTTGCGATGTCGACGTACCTTTGACCGCTGGTATGCAAAGTCAAAAAAATGTGTGATGGGAAAGCAAGTGGCTTTGGGTTGACGGATGGTGTGGTGGTTTCTTGACCGATGGGGTCGCTGTCAAAGTGGGCTGGGCTGGGTTGTTTGGGCTCTGTTTATGAAAAGCAGGGAAAGCCGGGCGCCTCAGCAACTGCACGGATCCTGGGTTTGGCTGCCCAGCGAAAATTTTTGTGATAAAATTCACAAAGCGCTGCACGTGACCTGGCGGGCGGCGGGCAGGAGCTCTGATTTGCTCAATTCTAGCAGGAGCGGCGGCCTCAGGTACTCTTTATTAGCTACGGTAACCTAGCACAGTTACGTAGGCACCGATGGCGGGGTCGTTTGGCAGAGAGCAAACGGAAGCCCAGGCCAAGACAAGATAGATGGAGGGGTAGTAAAAGTCTCAGGCAGCGCTAACAGGACAAGCCGTGAAGTTACAGTTTGTGAAGCTATGAACCGTAGACGTTTATTACCCTTTGTTCCCCTTCTTCCGAGGCTATCACTGATATGCAAATTGCCCGGCCAAGAACCTGGTCTGCTTCAGATGGCAGTTTAGCTATGCTGACCCAACTGTTTCTGTTTGTACAAGTGAATCCCTCTTGGCTGTCTGGACCTGTGAGTCAGTAAAAATGAACCTGATGGTCAAGCCAGTCCTTTCATCAATCGGCAAACCAATGCCATTTATATTCCCACCATTGATGCCTCGCGCGCAGTATCATGTAAGGCAGAAATTGTTCTTGAGGGAATGGCTCTGCTATTAGGCAGACTTGATTTTCAACTGCATGGTAAATGAGATGCTCTGTTTTACCGGCTGCCTAACAACATGCTATGCCATTCCAGTCCAAAAGCCTTGTTGCATTTGCAAGACAGGGGTGATATTGGGCTGTCTTTCGCTACATCATTCAGTCCCCCGTTTCGCTGCTGCGAACCATTCTTTCGTATTCCATTCAAAGAGTAAAGAAAGGGGGTTTCGAGTGGCCCTCATCCTAAGCACTCCACGCGGAAACCTCTATTTTCGCAAGTGCACCATGTGTAGAGCATCTGACACAGATCAGGATGCAAGGTAGAAAGGAAAGCTTGATGCGCCCCAACTGTGAGAGGCAAGTACGGGGGATGGCGGTAAGAGGTGCTTCTCTTTGATACAGTTCCGGATCAATAGAAGAAACGAGACTTCCAAGATCTTGTCTGGCCTCATATCGGGAGAATGTGGCATCCCAGCATTCCTCTGCCTCCCCAGTTCTGACGCGGCGTCAACATGAGCTGCAGTTCTTGTCGCCTAGTCGCTTCGCCTGGCCGGGAGATCTTCACGAGAATGTTTTGCTATCAGTTCTCTGTTAGCTCCGCCGTGGCATCAATATACATATCTAGATGCGATGCTTACGTTTTCGCTACCCTGAACGCATTCTGCAACCTTCTTCAGCCCGTCGTGGTTGGCTCTGTTGACGTAACCAAAGTTGCGAATTTCATCGCCTGCCTTGAGACCAGCGGTATAGGCCGGGCTCTCAGGGACGACACTGTTGACTCTCGCAAAGGGCTCATCTAGCGTCGGGGTGATGCTGTCACCTAGCATGCCTGCGCCTGTCCTGGCAGTCGGCAGATCATTCGTCTCGTCCAAACTGGCGAAGTGCTCGTGCAGGTGCTTCTCGATGGCGTTCATCAGGTCCTTGTAGTCATTGCGAAGGTGGATGATGCGGGCTCGCGTGGTTCGAATCTGCGCGACATCGATGTCTGCCCTGGGGAATCCATCTCTGGTCAGAGGTGTGTCCATGTTGACGCCGTGAGAATCCAACACGCCGCCGAGGGCTTTAAGCTCGGCTTCCATGTCATCTTTCTTCTGAGATAGCTCGGCAAATGACAGCTGCTTCGCGTTGCCATTGGTAATGGGTCGCGAGGATGGCCCCGAGGGGACGGTTGGTGCGTGAATGTTTTCCATTCTTAGAGGTCGTCCCATAATCAAGCATGCAAGATGGTCAAGTCATGATTCTGTCGGCGGGACGACGAGAGCGGGTTTGCGTAACAGATGCTCTCGTCAGAACGCAACTTGAAACTAGAGTGAATGCCAAAGGCTTTCAGCCAGCAGTTGTACGCGTCGGCTTGGTCTTGAACGTGATGTGATTGATGGTGGCAGCTGGTAGTTCCAAGTGGGGGGGGAGCGTTGCTTGCTCCATACTACCTAGAGTAAACCCCGGCAGAGTTCCGCGGGGCAAAAGCCAGTGTGATTGATTCAATTGGAAGCGGCCCTGGCTTACTGCGTGCCTACCTCAAGGTACTTTTTTGCGTGTTCATCATGGGGGTTGCTCAGGTTACCTACCTACCTATTATATCAAGCACGGCATGCAATCATGCTTATATAAGTCACAACTGCTGTTCACGGGCCTACCGGGTATCCATAGGGCAGCGGGATGGGATATTAGACGGGACGGCAATGGACAATGTGAATCATTTCATTCATTACTCAAGTGCGAGGCAGCTGGGTCCGGGTCCAGGCGCGCGGCGTCTTCGTTTGGGTTTCTGGGCCACATCATTGATCCCGGCTTCCAGTCAACCAATCTACCTACTACGTACGGTCCAGCACTAGGTTGTTAGTCCTGTTCTCCTGTCTTGTCGTTCGACTTTCCGGTGGCAGCAATGATCGCGATCTCGTGTGAGCAGGTGCTCTTAACAAAGTTGGCAGGTTAGAGTTCATGGAGCATCTCAAAACCTAAGGCAGACGACGCCGTGCTGTCAGTCAAGGCCTTGCCTTCCGGAGGGCACATTTTGCCTTCCCTGGCTCGCCTGGAAGCTCGTGAAGCGCTGGAGATCTAAGACACGGAAGATCCCCTCCGTGTCAATGTGGACACTGTGATCTTCATTATATTGATCTCGTTCGTCCCCGGAATGCCACCTGCTTGGCTGTTCACGATGGAGGACGATGACGCACCATTTTCAATTAGTGCCCGTGTGTCACCCTGGACACGGCGACTTGTGTTACTCGTGCCAACAACAAAAAACGCTGCTCACTGGCCGCCGAAGACGCGAAACAAGCTGCAACCAGGAACCGGGCATATTATTATGATGGGATGGGCCATCTTCCAGTCAAGAAGCCAAATGACTTTTAGGTCAAGGAATGGTCGATCCCTCGACGGCACCCGGCCATTTCCCATGGTCCAGCAACCAGATAGTCGGGCACTTGACTCCTTCCCGCAGGATTTTCCATGTTCTCCCAATGCAGTCACTCACTTTAACTTACTAAAACCACGTTCTGCATTAGAGGCTGAACTTTAGCCTCTTCTAATTATTTAGTCGCTCTTTCTCGCTTTGCGTCGTTCTGTTGGAGCATGTTACTACCATCGGCTGGTCTTGACCCGCGTGGATTACTTTTCGAAAGAGGCAGGCATCCTTTTTCTAGTCGAGCAATTGACTTTGGGTCACTCGACTCGTTTCCAATTTATTCCGTCTTTCGGCCATCTCTTCTAAAATACCATGTTTTGATCCCAGACTCCAGTCTTGTCTTGGTTTCCTTCCCTGTCTTGGAGCTTTTTGGTGTCTTGGAAGTCATTTAGCATATTCAACAAGTCTTTTCTTTTCTTTTTTCACTCCTTCTTTTTGGTCCCTCTCTTTTTATTTACCGTTTGTTGGTCGTTGGCGTGCCGTTCTTTGGTTGCCGTTTCTAGTCTCGAATCCCGAGCCGTGGTCATGGCACTGGTTTTAAACAGTCTTCCGCCACGGCCAATCTCGCGAAGTAGCTCGTTCAAGATTCGCAGGAAGAGCTCATGGGCAGCTTTGCTGCAAGAACGTTCTATCCCGAGAGCAAACCGTACTGATCCCGAACTGCCATGCTACGACGATGGAGTGGTTCCTATCAGTATCACAGAGCCCTGGAGGAATTTGGATACGTTCACCAGGTTGGGCTTGACCCTGGACCACGAAGATGACGACCATGTTAGCCGAGTGCTCGACGTCCAGATACCCTCGATAGAAATCGACCATGCCAAATCCCAGCAGACGGAGCCATCGCCTGATCTCAAGCCGTTTCACCGGTGGATGAAGACGCTGCAACGCAAGTCTCGCCACAAGCGACTCCAGAGCAGTTCGGCCGATCTGGAAGCTTTCCCTGGCCTTGTTGATGACTCCTCCGCGAATAGCTGTCATCGCAGGTCTTCGTCCGACTCGTCATTTGGTTATGTTGCTGGTGTTAGGAGTGCAACAATAAGCATCGATGGAAGTGCATTGACCAGGTCCAGGCGAAATACTGCCCAGTCATCAGCATATGCCCGGACAGACCGCAGTGCGAGAGCTTCGGTGTCCATTGGGAGACGATCAGAGGATAGTGTCCGTTCGGAACGAAGTGTTGCTGATCCTGCAGTCACCGAACGTCTTCTCCAGCGTCGGCGCATTCTAGAGGAGCTCATCGGGACAGAGGAGAGCTACATTGGAGATGTCAAGTTCTTGATGAATGTTCGTCAATTGGAGCGCAGTATGGCTTATATAACATCACTAATCCGGGGTCCAGGTATACGTCACAATTCTTGCCTCGCTTCCGACGCAGCACTCAGGTCTACGCTCTTCCATTAATCGCAACTTGACGGAAATAGTCGAGCTCCACGAAGAGATACTTGAAGATCTCTACCAAGCAGTACCCGAGTCCGAGTATACCCCAGCGGAGCAATCACACGTCATGCCCAAGCCAGCCGCCAAAGCTGCACGCCATCAAAGATGGCGTAGCCTCGATTCAGTGCCAGAAGACGAGACGGGAGCATCCTGGCTTCATACAACTCCAGGCATGACTGCGGATCCGGATGTGGCAGCACACGTCGCCAAGATCTTCCGTGCTCGGGTGAGAATCACTAGGATAATACACCATGAAAAGTTGTGCATACTGACTAGAAACTAGATGCACCGATTTTTCGTTTACGAGGAATATGGTGCCAAGTATGAGATGATGATCAGAGACGTAGCATCGGCTCCACGAGCTATGCCTCAGTGGGAAACATATCAAAAGGGCCTCGAAGCTCTTGCGGCTTCGCTCGGTTCGGTGAACCACCAGCTGGATTGCTCGAGAAAGTCTCTGACCATTGGTGATCTCTTGGTCAAGGTAGGTGGTCTCTCACCACTCGAGGATCTCAGGTGATCATGCGACTGACGCCCAACAGCCCATCCAGAGAATTTGCAAATATCCGTTGCTATTTGCGGAACTGCTCAAGCATACGCCAGTGTGCGATTGCCCAAGCTCTCACTCCGAAATTGAAAGCGTCCTCGCACGGCTTCGTGAAGCAACTTCGGAAATCAACCGGGCCACGGATGATCCGTCTGTCAAGACCTCGATGGAGACAACATGGCTCTTACAGGATCGTCTTGTTTTTCCGCACCAGGTGAGACGCAAAGATCCTGCTCTTGATCTTCACTACTGACACGATTGACAGAACATTGATCCATCATTGAAAGCCACTGTTCGTACTTTGGGCCAGATACAACTATGCGGAGCTCTACACATCTGCTGGCAGACACGTGGAGGAGCTGAAGGCCAGTACATGGTATGCCTTCTGTACAAAGAATGCCTCTGCCTTGCAACTGCGTCTAGGTCCGACCAGCTCTATACTATCCAGGCCTGCATCGGCCTAAACACCATCAAGATTGAAGAGGCGGACAATGGCCGAGGTGAGAATCACTGAGCTGGACAGAGGAAACGTAGGCTAAACAGATGGCAGGATTACAGTGTCATACCGCCCCTTTCTCCTGGAAACTCGTGTTTGAGATTGACCATCAACTCTACGAGGTGATCATGACGGCTTGCACGCCCAGAGAAGAGAATGAATGGAGGAGCCGACTTACAAATGCCATACCCAGCGAGGCTCAAGAAGCAGGAGAGCCGTTGTTCTGCAGCTCCCTATCCTTGAATATCAAGAGTCTGGGAACTGTCTTTGGGAAGCCAGGTATGCGGAATCTCTCGAGTATCTATATGTCTATATGGCTTGCCTTGCTAACAGTGCAGGTTCCGTTGCGCGTCGCTTGTCGATTCATCGAGCGACTACTGTTGGTCCAAAGTCCCCTTTGTGTCAAGTAATATTGAAGAACACCACGACAGTGAAAGAAACCCCGAACCCAACTGCCGACGTACCCAACATCAATCGCTCTCAGTCCCTTCTCACGACGACCACGAGAATCCCGATACTGGCGCCGCCTCGTGGAGACCGCGCACGTATCGAGGCACAGCTGTCAGATGTCTGGAGCCGCAAGATCTTACCGTTTCCTGGCATAACACCTCGGTCTCGAAGTGAGCATCTCGTCCGTGCTTCTGCCTCGACCATGATGCGCAAGCTGAGCGTGGCAAGCATCACAAACTCATTTGCAAAACGATCGGGGAGCTCGGCAAGCATGAGCACCATGAAGGCAAGCGAAGAGAGCGCACACCACGCGAATGAGTCTACGGAATCAATGGCCAAACGGAGCTGCGACTCATCGTCTATCACGTTGGGTGCGGACCAGGATCAGGTCGACGTTCAGAGACTCCCGGTCATCAGGGACGCAACAGAGAGGACCAGCGGCTGCAGCGCGAGGAACTCATTCGATGATGGGCTCGTCATGTCAGAAATGACAAGGAGACACTGCTCAGAGAAGTCCCAGACCAGCGAACCCAAAGGCTCCGAAGACGTGATCGAAACGGCTCCTAGTAGGGACGCCCTAGCACTGGTATCGCCCACGGATAGTGTGTCACGGCCACCAGCGCAACACGCACTCCAAGCAGTCAAATACGAGGCGCGACCAGCACCAATGAAGAAGAAAGAAAATGTATCAAAAGCGAACCTGGCAAAGCGGCCTGTCCAGGAGACCACGAGCCCTGTGAAGCCTAGTAAGCGATCGAGAGCTACGGGAAGCGAGCGGAGTGGTGTGGCTGGCGCCATCCGCAGCTTCTTCAGATGAACACAAGAACAACAATTGTAAATCCATGTCGGTGAAAGACGAGTCATATATGTGATGACTTTTTGGCTAGACATACATATTCGGTAGGCCAGCAGTCTTTTCCGTCTTCTACTACTTCTTCCTTTTGTTTTCTGTTGTTTGGCGGCCATGGATAAGGTGTTTAAGGCGGACAAGGGGCATTTCCTGGAGTGCATGGATAAATTGCTAGGGCTTGGACAATGGTAGCGACCTGTATATACATAAAAAGCTGGCGTTGTTCTTGAGGTGCGACGAGATGATGAAGTAGATATGATATCCAATAAGAAAAAATGAAGATCAAGACTCAATGCTTTTCCCCTTACTTCATCTGTAGCCACATCTGTTGACATCATCATTTTGATAGCGGCTCTACTGTGTATGTGACAGGTATTGTAGTATTTTGGCATTACAAGAGAGATCTGTAGCTTGAATACTACTACTGTCATCAACCATGGCGAGGCTTTGCGAGGGTCTAATCCAACATACTGCCAAGGTCCACAAGGACTAATTTCGGCACGTACCTGACAGTTCCTGAAAGAAGAGGGAATGCCCGTCATCCGGGCGTCGATCATCAATGAGAAACTTCCGGTTGGTCTTCGAGTGAGATCAACCAGACCAAGTACATGGACCAAATACACGCTACGAATAGAGACAATATCTGCAATGAGGTGTCCAGTCCAGTCCAGCTCAGATCGAGTGAAGGCCTGGAAGTGAACAGAGTGTTAGATTTGCTACCTACCGTTCCAGGCGAGCCAGAGAGCATCGAGTAAATTAACCCATGCCGTAAGCCTCCGGCCTCGTTGATTTGTGCACCTGTGTTCTTCCGCTTGCAACCGTGTCTAGGTAGGTAATTACCAAATTGGCACACACACACACACAAGAGGGAGAGAGAACAAAAAAAAGAATGAGGCCATACCGAGCCAACATAACACAACCCCTGCCCCGAGCTCCATTAGTGACGTAGGGCGGCTGGAATCCGTGTGTAATAATGGCGGGGTAGCTTTTTGGGTCCAGCCCCGGGCCCATGGGTACCTGTCCGGGCTGTGCTGCGCAAACACAAAGTGCTGGTACCGTCTCTAGCGGACGCAGGAACCCCAAGCAGTTGATTGATGGGGCACAACGAGCTCAAATTAGCGGCTGTGGGTACCAGGAGGTGGAAGAGCCCGTGGTTATGACGTATGCACTCGCAAGTCTCAATATGGAATGCGGGACAGGATGGAAGAGCAGTGGTAAACGGTAGAAACACAATCGAATCGATTGGCAATTCACAGACTTGGGCCTCGTCTGATTGGAGTAGCATACGTACTAAGTAATAGAATCAGGCAATCGAGCAAGAAAAGCCAAGCAGGAAAACCAGGCAAACGCAGCAGCATTAGGTTAGGTACCCGTACCTTGCCCTCGTGACTTCCTGCCGTGCTTTCCTCGTAGCTGCGTAGCAACCATAAATGCCACCTTTCGAAGCTCTCTAGCTGCCCTCTTCCCTTCTTTATTCATCATCTACATCACAATCCAAACGACGCCGACACTTTCACACAAGATCTCTCATACATCTTGTTCCAATTCACACACCATCACACACATACAACCTCAAACCACCACTACAAATCCGTCAAAATGGTCAAGGGAGAGTCTTCGCAGGTTAAGGTCCACTACAAGGGCCAGGAGGACGACTTCCTCATCTTCATTGACGACGTCTCCGACTACAAGAAGTGGCAGGAGGACAAGTCCATCCCCATGTCTCACTTTATCTCTGCCTTCAAGATCTTCGTCACACACAAGTAGGTTATTGCCCGCCCAATTGGTCTTCTCTGCCTCCCATCTGCCTGCCCCTCCTCGCTCTCGTGGCGCCTCTTTGGTTGAGAAGCGGGGTTCACGCGCATACTCGCCCACCCCTCCCTCCAACAGGAACTATAAATCTTTTGCATAGACACGGCAGACGGGCAGGAGACATGAGAAAAGAAGAAAAACAGCTGGCTGACATGATACCACCAACCACAGGCAAGGCACGCAAGGTCAATATGACGGTGCTTCCAAGGCTACCTTGGAGAACGAGTTCGGCACCTCTGTCGACGAGGAGGTGATCAAGCAGATCTTGGAGAAGGGTTCCCTGCAGGAGACAGAGGTAAGCAACAACTTGCAGATGGCACATTGTCGTCTCGGCAAGTTCTGCCACATCAATTGGAGACACAGCAAGCTAACGATTGTCTTCAACGATATAGTTCCCCGGTCGCCAGGGCCCCAAGAACGACGCCCAGCAGGGCAACATCGGCACCGCACGATAAATGCACATGGAGAACTCTTGAAAGAGACGGAGTTGGGTTTTTTCATATGACGGTCCCATGTGCCGTCACTTTACGAATTGCATGACTGGAATGGGCCTTTCAAACGCATGGCATAACGAATGGACTCTACTACTGCTAAATGATAGCGAATAAGATTCCCCCATAAGAAGTAACTTGATTGGTGTCCGTATTTGCGACGTGATGAGATGTTGGCGACCGCCCAAGATGCACATGATTGTGGTTGTAGTTACATTCGACGGGATGTGCCCTATTGGGCTTTCGCTGGTGTCATACCCGCACAGCAGCATACAAGATCATTGCCAAGTACAGTATGGCTATACATCTTTGTCATCAGCATCCGTAACACTACGTTATGTGTGGTCGCAAGAAATACAAGATGACTGGTACCTAAACACCTACGAGCTATGCTATTCATCATGGTAACATCTAGGCCTGTACAAAGTATTGACCACTATGAAACAGAGATGGAAGATACAAGCAACAATGATGTGAAAAGTGTTAGGGATGACAGATTGGTTAATAGAGCAAGTGGTGCCGACCTTGTTCTTCTTTTCTACCTGACGAGTCATGAAAACGGTCTGATCCTTCGCCTCTCTTCGAATTTCGTTCCTTTTTTGTTCCTTCTTTCAGCCTCAACATTTCAGCCTCGAGTTTCATGTCATCTTCCCTTCCTTCCCCCCCTTCTCAGAGGCCGTGCACAAAGCCGCGGGAAAATCTTTTTCTCTTTTTCGGGGGGGTTAGGCCAAGTCTATTATTATATCTAGGTAGGTAGTTTGGTCATGTGAAAGAGCCCCGAGGAAGAATGGGATATTTCTTCAGATGAAACGCTTGGTGTCTTGGGTCGGGTCATCTTTCTGGGAAGAGCTGATGTGTTCTCATGACTTCGTCTCAAACATCCCAAGAGTCGAGAGCTTTTTTTTTTTACTTCTACGGGGGGCATCTAGAAGGGCAAGAGACGACGACAATACGCGCTGAGAAACGTACGGTGGGGAGCGTAGAGAGAGGTGTGATCCATTATCCAGTTGAAGAGAGATTGTTCCCGCCGTCACACTCTAGGTTGTATTAATTGTGAAAACAGTCGCTTTTCTGTCACATTTTTATACCTGTTGATATCAGCAGAAGAGAACTTTTCTGTCACCGGTAAAAATGGATAAACCAGGCAGGTTGGATGGGGGGAAATTCATTTTTTGTTGATTTCTTTGATTTGTAGTATCGTCCTGCTTGCGTTCGCCAGCGCCTAGTCTCGAAGATGTAGACTGGCGGCAATGGCTGTCCCCCAATTGATTCACCCCTTTCCCTTCATTTCTTTCTTTCTCATCACATGCGAGAGATCAGCCTCCTCTAGTACCCATCGTAGTGTCTTTCCAAGAGCGACGCGAGTCGTGCGTAAAAGACATTGGAAAACATATTATAAGAAGAAAAAAACGCCGTGAAGTTGTGGTTTGTGTTGGCCGTGTCGAGAGTGAGATTCGTAAAAACAGAGCAGCCCGTTCGTTTGCAAAACATGGTGAGAAGACTCGGCGGATATCGCGTTCTTTTGCTTGTCTTTCCTGGGTCGATATGACCTCGCTTCTCTGTTTGCCTTTTTTTTCGACGGGGCCCCGAGTGGCTTTGAATTGGTATTTGGAATGGTCGTCCACTCTCCAAGACAAGAATATCGTACCCGGATTACGCCTTGCCACGGCTGCCCCTCTGAGGAAGAGTCCAAGGCTTTGCACAGATCATCTAATGGTATTTGTTAGTAAGAAGCCCCAGGAAGCATGAGACATTCTTCTATAACACGTACCTCTCCCTCACTGTATGCCCAGAAATAGATGACCATGGCGATCAGGTAGTAGAGGCCGGCGTTGGTGCCTTGGTAGGTGAGAATGGCAGCCAGGGAGAACAGGGGCAGCGCGGCGAGGCGGGCCTCGAGGCTGCGGTGGATGCCGGTGCCGGCGACGAAGACGAGGGGGTACTCCCATGCGATCATCCAGAGGCCCATGACCAGGTTGATGATCTGCAGTATCGGGAACGGCTTCACTGCCGGGTCGAGCGTCTTGGTCAGGAAGTCGAAAAAGATCTTGGGCCAGAAGAAGCCCTCGAGGGCGGCGGCGATTTGGTCTGTGTCATGTGTAAGCGTCTATACTCGAGTAGTCTTCTCTTGTCTGGTGTTACATACAAACGCCAGCCGTCAGGGTGATGAGCCTCGCCCAGTGGTTCTTGATAAGTCTGCCCATGCTGACGGGTTACTTTTCAAGCTTCCTTCTTCTTTTCGTTCTTTTTTTTTTTTGGTAGTCGTCCAACAAATTGATGCCTCGTTATACACACGAAACCCAGAATATCCCAATACGAAAAGTCGCGATGTAAGAAAAGAAGGTACTACAGCAGATAAGTCGAAAAAAAGAAGGTAATACTGCGAGGTAGCCGGACCTGCGGATGGTAGAAGAAGAATAGGTGGTCGAATAAAAGAAGTCGATATTAAAAGAAGGTTACCGACGGCGAGTGCACAGCGCTGGCAACCGGAAGAGAAGAGAAGAGAAGAGAGGGAGGCAGAGGAAAGCCAAGAGGTTTGACAGGACAGGCCCTGGGGAGGGTCTGGGGGGAGACTATATTGGTCGTCTGGCCCTGCGGCGTACGGGCAAACAAGGCGGGTGCTGAGAGCTGAGTGGGGAGCGGCGCCCCCGTCGAGGAAGAGGCTGTATCAGAAGGGACGAAGCCGGGCTGGGGGTGATACCTTCAGATGCCTCTTGGGTGGATGCTAGTGTCTCGTTTGAGATCCAAGTTCTGGTAATCTGATCTATGATGACAGCAGGCATCCGAGCGGCATTCCTCGTTTCCGCTCTTGTCCAGATGGAGATCCCTGGGTGGGAGGAGGGAGTCGAGGTTGGGAAAACCTTTATTCAGGATAAGAGTATTAATTCTTAAGCCGCAACTGGGGACATGTGCCTCTCGGTCGGGGCCCGAAAGTGGAAGAAGATGATCGAGTTGGACGTTTGAGCCGCCTCGGTAGCAGTGGAAGTGCGGCTCAGATATGTCTATGGATCCTCTCGAGTGTCTGATGTTCGGCCAGGATGGACGGTCTTGGTGGAGACGGTCCTATGGGTGGCAGTGTGGCAGTTGCAGACTTGCAGTGCTCGTGCGGTTGCGGCTCTGCCTCGTCGCATGAAAGGAGGGTTGAAGATCAGACAAAACCCGTCGCCAGGGAGTCGAGGGGTATTATGAGGCAGCAGGAGGTCTCTCTCATGTACGAGAAGCTGTGTATGTATGTATTGTAAGGTAGGTCGACCTTGGCTACGGGGCATGCGAGTTTAAGAGACGGCAGGCGTGTACATGTATAATTGGGGCCGCGCTGGGGGGCCACATGCAGTCTCATCAGCCACCGCTGCCAGTGAGCAGAGTGTATTCACAGCCAATGCCAGGATGCAGGAGAAAGAATACATGGGTATAATCTGGGGCACTTCCGAGGGAACCGCAACGAGTATCTTCAAGTCTCGTGATGAACAGACAAGGGCTCTCAAGCTGAGCTGGAAAGCGGTCTAGAGGCCGACGACCATCGACTTCTTGGGCCGTGAAGGAATAGACGGGGAACCAGCGGGTACAGTCAGAGAGAGCAGTCCAACGAGGAGATCTAAAGATGGGCGGTTACGCAGCATCATGCAAGGACGGGTGCTAGGCACTTGAATTGATCGAGGTCTTTTTTCTCGATAGTAGGTAGCAGTTGAGAATTATCAGTACGAGTTAGTGATGGGAGGAAAAAGCGAGGTGATTGGGCTTGGGCCGGCGGTTAGATGTTACCCTATAGCCAATCAGGGCCTCGACCTGTTCGATCCATGCATTGCCAAGCTCGACCTCCGACAAGGGGGGTCGACCCCAGGTCAGCCAGGGTCTAGAGAGGGGGGGACCTTGGTCGAATAATGGGAACCTGCACTTCTTCTCGAGGCCGCTTTTTGGGCAGTGAAGAATCACAAAGTATCGGATTTTATATGTTGGCTGTCACCATCTTGGTGTATGTTGGCCTTGGAAACAGGTTGTATAGGTAGGTAGAGACTAGGTTAGTGACTAGAATCCGGACGACACAAGCAGGATAGATAGTATTCATCTGGCATTCAGAAAAATGCCAAGTATATCTTGGCAACCATACACTACTGTCGACGGCGGAAGGGTGGGTTAGTAGACCCGTAAATACAATGCACAAAATTCTTCAGCGGAACAGCAATCGTGGTTGAGTCGGCCATGTCGCGCATGCGTCCATGGTCGTAGTATGAGGCCCCCTTGCAAGTGTACTTGGCACAGTACAACATCAGCCGGATAGTTCATATATTAAAGCGGGGGGGCCCTCTTTGGGGGAAAGACCTCACCAACCTCTTCACCATATACACAGTAGATCCGCCATAATTAGAACTGAATATGGTCGATACTGTCTGATGACATCGGACCGCAGAAACAAGCAAGAATGAAATGAATGAAAAAAAAAAAAAAAAAAAAAAAAAAAAGGAGAAAATGATAAAATAAAAAGAAACAAAAAAAAAAAAACAAAAAAAAAAAAAAAAAAAAAAAAAAAAAAAAAAAAAAAAAAAAAAAAAAGAGGCATCGATGCCATCCGAATATCTGCGACGACGCCTGGAGGCGATCAGGTCGGGCTCAGACAAGTTGCGAGTTTCGCAACTGAGGCAGATCGGGTTTGACGTGGGACCACAGACGACCAGGGGGTCCCACCCCATTCCATTCGTCTTAACCGCTGGCGCATCGCATCTCACAGCACTTTTGACAGCTTAACTGTCGTCCATCATCTCATTTATGGATTCTATTTTCTGGTACATATCCGTTCTTTGTTGATAAAAGGCATCGCTCGACCTCGAACCATCATCGGCCGTCGTCGTGGCCGCGGATTTTGGTATCTTCGCCCCTCGTGTCAAAAGCATTGGATGACATTTGCCATCTGAGCGTTCGTTCATCTGGCTTGTTGAGATGCTCCGCCACTTTGGTTTCCATCTCAATCTCAGAGTCAAGTACACTGTAGAGATAGAGGCCACTTGCACTTCCAATACTTACCATGTCTTCCACGCCACACATCTGGCAGCAGTGACCGTTTAGAAGACCGGCAGGTTTGGCTTCTGTCGCTGACCCCGAACATGAGTCTGGATTCTTTGGTCCGCAAGGATCGACTGCCTCGAGTTCCCAAGTCAATGAAGAACACAACCATATCTCCGAGGCATAGCGGAATTCGGCCGTCGTGAGGAACTGCAAACGTCAAGCTCGAACCCACATGGAATCTCGAATAGAACCTGAAGAAGCCTGCCGTGATCCTGTCGAGAACTGCGGTGTGCACCTGGCAACTCGCATGGGTATTTGGCACCACAGCTATCCGTCCCTCTCGGCGGCTGCACCCGCTCACTGATTGGCCCTGCACTCCGTATAACGAAGGTATGTGGCTAGCAATGCGCAGGGCTAAAGTAGTCGACTCGACGGGCTGGGGGGTCCAATATGGTCGGTCGGCCTCCATGGCTACCCAGGGTCGTCTTTTATAGCCCGATCCAATGAGAGTTCTTTCTCTTTCGACTCGTCCGTCCCCGCATCCCTCGCTAGAGGTATATAATCCCGCCACCTTACAGTAGGCAGATCTGAACTGATCTACGCGAGGTCTGCTGAAGATTGTGAATTCCCCATCGAGACCCAGTCACATACTAATGTAGGGTATATCATCGCTTTACCAAGACTAGGATCAGGAGTCCACGCCGACTTTGGCATATATGCCCGTCCCGTCACCGCATTCCCGTGGCGTGGGCGGCGTTCTTGTGGTGAATCCCTTGAACCAAGTGGTGATAAGCTTACTCTATCACATACGGGCGGGCTTATCGAACATCTCCAGTGAAAAAGCTCTCAGGCTTTCTCCCGAAGGAGCCATGAGTCGACGCTCTTTGATGGCTGACTTTCACTCAGGATGTCCCGGCCGATCCACGAACGTGTTGAGCAATAATAGGCTCAAGTGATGTGCTGTTTCTGGTCGGGCAGTCATAATCTTGCTGGGACAGGTCCAAAGTCCTCCTGACACACACAAATCAGTGATCGGTGAACACAGTCTGACTCTGCGGAGAATCGGCTACAATTCTTAAATCTAGAAAGTCTAGACCTGGATATTACATCTGGAGACGTTCAGAGTGCTCGAGCTAAATACCTTCTTCCAAGACCAGACTAATGCTCGCCAGCCAGTTCATGCAGACTGCTTTTGTCCTGACGTTGCAACTTGACCCCAAGATTTAAACTGGGACAACAAATGCATGCAGTTCAGCACGCAGTCCGACCCAATACAGCTTGGCTAATGCTATTCTTGTCACCCTTGTGTTGCCCTGGGTGGCACGAGTGTGTCACCCCACTCCCGTCAGCACATGGCTTTGAGCTTTCGGCTTGTACGCCAATATTCACTGGAAGGCATACTCATCATGCCAAAAGCTTATCAACCGAACGGCGTCGTCTCCCAAGTACTCATGTAGATGCTGTTGGCCTTCTGCAGTTGTCGCCTTTGTCATGACATCCTTCAGACTGGTGGTGATGTCGCTGAGAACATTGACTGTATGCTCCGGGAGTTTATTGACGTCGGAACAATATGGCAACAAGTCGCAAACAGCACTTGGTTGTCTAGTCGAGATCGAGCTGTGGAGCAACTGTCGATGGAATGCCTGAATCATTGTTGGTAGTGCCTCTGCTCGCAGAATCGGGATCACAGGCATTTCACATCCACCAAGAAGTCTGCCCCCCGTTCAGTGATTTGCCATTGTGGTATGATGTGAGGATCTGAGGAGCTTCTCTCAGGAATCCACCAGACCATGCTGCGGCTGAACTTACTCCATTTGAAGTCTCATCATCATATCATGACCACCATTTTCATCGGCTGGATTGGAAAGCACCACTACGGCCACGTACTGGCCGCCATTGAGATTGTAGAGCCTTTCCCAGCGCCTGCGCGTTTCGACCGTGCCGACATCCTGAGATGACAGGCAGATGGCCCGAAAAGCGAGGTGAGACGACTGGCGAGGCTGATGGAGTGGCATGGCCACATCATGAGTTTCAAGTTGGGCCTCTACTCGAGCAAATAATTGACGGCTTGTCAGCACTATTGGCACCGGGCGCTTAAACCCGAGAGGATCAGATCGAAGCTGGTATCTTACCTTTCCAACGTCCTCCGGGGTTGTCACTCCGCAGAAGCGCTGGGAAGAGTGAGGCCCAATCAGGTTTCTTTCGCATCGAAGAGCAAATCACAGGCAACTCCATATCTTTGGGCACACACTTGAGATCGAGACTTTCTCGATTTCCACAGCGCTTTCTGGATGCTTGCCGGATTCTTGAGTGCGATAGGAAACTGGTCAGGTGGGCATGGTTTTATCTCCCCGTTCAATCAAATCGTCTGCCGGTGTCTTCAAGATTCGTTTGGGGGCAGACAGTAGACAAGAGAAGATGAGTTCGTAAGATCTCGTGGTATTTTGATGCGAGCAGTTGGTCTGGCTTGAATAGCGTCGCATTGATTGGCAAGATATCTGAGTTCCTGCCCGTATTTCTTCATTTTAGCTCAACGTGCTTGCCTGATGAAGAATGGAAGTCCCAGATCTGAGCGAAGGCACGACCTGCAAAGTCTATGGCGACCACTTGGGTACATTATCTATCTACCAATGGTCCATCCAATCGCGCGAAAAGATGTTGAACGGTTAAGAAATACAACAGAGATACTATAATCCCAAGACTTCACCAATACATGTTTCATTTCCTCTTTTATTTTGGTTTTTGTAGTTTCCAGAGTTGAGATATGGTACAGGCTGTGCGCAACAGCGGTCTATCTCTAAATATCTATTGGTTCCAAGTCTATTTGCAAACCCGCCCGTGATATATAATAAGTCAACGCTTCGCCAACCGCCAATGGGCATTGCCAATGTCTTCAGACCATGTATGCCAAATCTCGGGGCAGCGCCAGAGCAATCACATGTATATTTACAATATTCAATGTTCGATTCACTCAGAGAACCTTACATCATCACCCTCATGATGCCGGTGGCGATGCTGTTGGCGTGGGCTCGGAAGTTGGCTCTGCAGCCAACAGCGGCTGCTTTGTCTTGGGGTCCTTGTAGTTCCTCAAAGCCATCTCCAACGTCAAGATGCGGCTTTCCTGACGCTTGCGCTCGTTCTCGCGCTCTTGTTCGAGGACCTCAAACTTGGCGTTGAGCGCCTTGATCCGCTCGGCGTTGTGATCAGGTTTCGTGGACGACTTGTACCATTCGTAGATGACGAGGGCGACAGCCACCGTCAGGATAAAGGCGTCGCCAATGACGTCGGCGAACAGGTCGACGGCCTTGGGCTCCGGCAACGGCCTGAACTTTCGCTTCCAGACCGTTAATATGTTGGCTGGCCGCTTTGCGTGCCGCCGTGCCTCCTCGGCCGTGACTCCGTGCTTTGCCTTGAACTCGTCGTCCTTCTTTTGCTGGTCCGCCGTTTTCACCGTTGGCGCCTCGGCCTTTTCCTTGGCTCTCTGTTCCGCTTCGGGATTCCGCAGTAGCGCCACGGACATCCTCATGTTCAGTTGATGTATGATCTGGCCTCCGCTCGCGGCCCAGGCTCGGAAGGCCGGGTGTTCGTGTGCTTGTCTCTTGATACGATTCTGAAGCGCGGTGACCCAGTCAGCAAGTCTCTCGAGCCACATGGAAGCACAGGCTTTGCGCTGTTACTTACAGCGCCATACTTGGACACATGTTTCACGAACAAGGACGCGAGCTTGAATAGAGGTAGTGCGACCATCTTTCCAGTAAACCCGGAGGAAGTCCTCGGCGTATTATGGCTATCGACGCCCCCAGATCCCAAGGGCATAAGCAGCTGTCAGCTTTCGCACAGGCCGTGTCGACTTTACGCAGTGCACATGGTCCAGTGACGAGACCAGATGATCGCAGTCTTCGTAGCTGCTCGGGAGGTCGTCAAATATTCTTCAATGCTTGTTTTCTTGACTCAATTGAGGTCGCGCATGATTGATAGCATTTCAGGGTGCGCGCCGGCCGTACCGCTACGATTGCTTCGTCGTCCCGCTCGCTGATGCTTCTGTGGGGCCAGTGGAAGCACAGCGAGCTTTCAGGCGTTTCAGTGGACCCTCGGGCTCTGTCGGGGGTCGGTCGTGGGCTGCCAAGACCCGGCCGGCGTGGTTGCCGGGCCAATCTGCTATGGAGTAAACGAAAACGTTCGTGCGCTGGATTTGTGAGAATGCCAAACTCGCAGGGCTTAGAATCCGACTCCATCGTTCAAAGGACAAACTTTCGCCGGCATCTTCTTTACAACATCATTTGTTGAATTCCAGCTCCAATCCCGAACTAGAGGTCGCTCTGCATGACGCCACTCTTTTCTGGCTGAATACGCTTCTGTTTTTATGCAACCACCATCCACATTGTAAGTGTTGTTGCCCATTCGCGATCTGCATCTCTCCTGTGTTTGCTGTTTCGTCCTTCGATGTTTTTGTGCCTCTCTCTACTCGTGACCAAGCGACAACGAACGGCACGCGACACTCGACCTCGCAATCAGCAGCCGTACGCGCCGGCTACCACGCATTGGCTACTCAACTCTTCGCATTCCGGCCGTCTCCTTCCTCTCGTTGCCCCTCTTCCCCATTGTTTATTCACGACGCATCACCAACCACGAAACTCAATGCTTGAAACTGTCTAACTTTTATTGCTTTTTCAGTCTGCCTCAGGGACAGACTAGAATAGACGGCCCAGTAACTACACCACTTGGCCAACAAAACACCCTGCTTGGCCGACACTACGCTGTTCCTGTCAGCCAGAAGCCCCAATGGCGGACAGAGTCCTAGCGACAAAACAAGGCCTTGACACAGACGCCTTGTCTCCGAGGGACGTCAACGTCCAGATACCTAGCCGACCCGTGGTCGATCCCGCCAAGATAAAAGCCACGCTGGCGGCCAAAACGAACCCCAAGGACAAGGACCACCCTCCTCCTCCGCCCCCCATCATCTACGAGCCGCCGAGCAATGATCGCCGCGATGGCGCTTCATACCAGGTCGGGAAGATGTTGGGCAAGGGAGGATTTGCCGTGTGCTACGAGGGTGTCCTGCAAGGCACAAGAAGACGCTATGCTCTAAAGATTGTCAAGAGCAAGATGCCTCCCAAGATGGAGCAAAAGGTGGGTGCAACAATAGATGCCTGGTGGGCAATTCTCAGCTGACCTCTGCCGCAGTTCCAAACCGAACTCCAAATCCATTCCAAGATGAAGCACCAGAACCTCGTACAGTTCCTCCGAGCCTTCTCCATGGACAAGTGCACCTACCTCGTTCTCGAATTGTGCCCAAATGGCTCTCTCATGGACATGGTCAAGCGCCGCAAAGGACTCACGGAACCCGAGGTTCGATTCTACTCGGTGCAGATCGCAGGTGCCATCAAGTACATGCACGCAAAGGGCATCATTCATCGCGACTTGAAGATGGGAAACATCTTCCTCGACCGACACATGAACGCCAAGATTGGCGATTTCGGTCTGGCAGCGCTTCTCGTCACGGGTAGAGATATGCAGACAATCAGGCGCACAACTCTCTGTGGTACTCCAAACTACATTGCGCCCGAGATCTTGGAGAAGGGTAAGAAGGGCCATGACCACATGGTTGACATCTGGAGCTTAGGCATTATAATGTAAGGCTGCCCCTTTCCGATGGCCGTGGCACAAAACTTACTTGAAATCAGGTTCGCCATGTTCACCTCAAAGCCCCCTTTCCAGTCGTCAACAACAGACGAGATCTACCGACGGGCACGAAACCGTGATTACGAATGGCCTAGCAACGATGGCACCAATAAATACATCAGCCAGGAAGCCAAGGAGATTGTCGCAACAATGCTGGTGGAAGCCGAGAACCGACCAGAGCCGGACATCATTGTCCAACACGATTTCTTCATCTCGGGACATGTTCCTTCCCAGTCCGAGATCACAACCAAGCTCCGAGACTTTCCTCCCGAGAGCGATGCTTTCTACCAAATCGACCAGACACCGGCAATGATTTCGCGAAACATGCGCCACCTTCAGCAGCTGTGCCAGGACTGCGACGTTGGTCCATGGAACGAAACGCAAAAAGTGTACGCAAGCACGTGGAGAGAAGTTGCCCTCGAAGAGAAAGCTGGCTTGACGCCCATCATCCCGCTGGTGGAAGGAATTGTTTATAGGCCGTTTGAGGAAGTGAGCAGAGAACAGGCGCTTGACCAGGGACCGCTCCTGGCCAATCCACGAAACAACACCGACGACGACTTGATGCCCACACAAGCTGGCAACTCAGTACGCGGTCTGCTAAGAGAGCCTCCTCAGAGCTTTGCAGCACAACAGCGAGCCCAAGGCCGACCGAAGGTCGGCACATTGTCTCGTGCCCAGACACTGGCCGACATGGAGTCGTTACCAACTGCCAGTGGTACTGTGCGCTCTCGGACCAAGCGAGAACTGGTGCGGAGCAACACAGAGGATAACATTCTTGCATTGCCAGCCCAGCCTGCCCCCGAGACTATGACATTGCCGATAAGACCGCTTGTCCCTGCCGGACGACTACAACCCGCACAGAGCAGGAAGGCTTCTGCTGAGAAGGCCAAGGAGGTTGCCCCAGCGCCGGCTCCAGCTCCAGCGCCACCATCAGGTCCTGTCGAGGCTAGTATGGAGACGCTTTTTGGCCCGTCCGAACCACAGCGTTCAGTCGCGGATACAAAGCCTGATATTGTGTTGGACAGACTCCGGCGACTGCAGGCAGAGCTAGAGCGAGCACTCAATGCGCGTACCATGGCCATCGTCAGCAAAGCCACCGCAAAGACTCCCTCGACGCCACATATTGTCGTCAAGTGGGTTGACTACTCCAACAAGTTTGGTCTCGGTTACATCCTCAACGATGGCAGTGTTGGCTGTGTCCTAAAGAGTCTCCCCGGAAAGGCGCGTGGAGGCAAGACAGTGACGTTGCCCCCATCGTGCATCGTGGTTCGTGAGGCCGAAAACCACTGCCAAAGACGCCATGATGCGGGCTACGGCGACCGCCATCAGATTGTGCCAATGACACAGCCGATTCAGTTCTTCGAGAATAATGGGGAGGCCGGGCTCTCCACAGTCAATGTGCACCCCAAGCAGTTCAAGATTACAGTGGGCGAGGACGGAACGCCTGGCAAGGTTCCCGTTGGCAAGGATATCTACGACTACCGCAAACGCGAGCACCTGATCTTGTGGAAGAAGTTTGCTAATTACATGATGGCTTATGGCCGCGACCAAGAGGCTCCCACGGATGATACGGGCCACATCCAAATGCCATCCAGCTCTAGCAAGACAGTAGCCCCCAGCGATGTTGTCACATTCTACCAGCGCATTGGTGATGTAGGATGCTGGGTCTTTGCCGATGGTCATCTGCAATTCAACTTCCCTGATCACACCAAGATTGTATTGGATCCAACTGGTACGTGGTGCCACTTCTGGCATCTCCCACAAGATGCTGCCGTCAAGCTTGCACAAACCGGAGAGCTTGACGAGACAGCCTTGGACGAGCGAGCTGTCCTGAGCTACCCGCTGCAGACGCTTCTCAACTTTGCTACCAAGCCTGCTGCTCGACCGACCAGGGCTACCCAGAGCTCACAAACGCGCAAGCGACCCGAGATCAGCCCCATGATGCAAGGCATCCCCGCGGCAAATGACTTCAGACGCAAGGTCGACTTCATCAAGAATGTCATCAAGGAGTGGGTCGCCAACGACGGCATGGGCAACAGCGACATGAGCCGCGCGAAGCGTATGATGTGGACAGGCTACCGCGAGACGGTCATTGCTGGCCCTAGCAAGCACGTCTGGGTCACCATTGGCGCCAGATGGGGAGATGAGCGGTTCAGTGCCATTGTTGATCCGAAGAACCCTCACGATCTGGGTGAGGACGTTGAAGAGAAGAAGAAGTCTGCTGCTCCATGAGGAGCTGGTGATCTCGTCCGATTCAAAAGGGAGTTTTGTTCTTCTGTACATATGGTTCCTGGCACTGCTTGGAGGTTGTCGGTCGAATTGTGTTGATTCCATGGGCCCAAGGGGAGTAGAGAGGCCGTTTGTTACTTTTTTCCTTGCTAATGCCCGTCTATGACTCGAGAACAAGCCTGGAAAGGCTTAGGGAATGATGGCGTTGTTAGGGAGTTTTTCATGACTTTGTCTAGGTATTTTGCTGCTCTCATCTGCATGGCGTAGCGTTTTTACAAATAATACACCTTGTTCGATATACACTTTGTTCGCGGTTTTGTTCTACGTGTTGCACATGATTCATGTGTGAAGAGATATGGCAGATTGACTTAACTAATTTCTTTCCGTAACTGCAAAAGACAAATATACCGAGGAGTAAAGAATCTTCATATTAAGTTTTAAACTTCCTTTATAGATGACGGACAGCCATCGAGTTCTTCTTCTTTATCTCCCAAGTGAATTAACCAATTACCACTGTTCGCCCCATCGCCCAGAAAACGCTCAGCTCAACCCATCCTCTCCGCCTTCCACGCCGAGCAAGCAGAACGAACAGCGGGAAGGGGGGGGGAGGGATGGACCCTCCTGAAAACCCAAATACGCCGGTTCGTTTTGTCGAGCAAGCATTGTCTCTCTATCCTAAAAATAAAATCAAGTGCTCTAGACTCCGCGATGTGATTCGCATGTAAATGCAGTGTCGTCTTTTTTGAGGGGGTCGTGCATTCCCCACCGCCCGTGAATCCAAAGCACGGAAAGAGAAAAGCGCCGTAAGCTCATGCCTGAAGACATGTAAATGAATCCAGTAGTATCCTGCTGCCAAAGGCAGTCGTTCGACAAGCTTTGAACTCGGCCCCTTCCTCCCGCAGATTCTCGAACAACCAGTCGATTTTTCCGTATCTGTCCCAATTCTGTTTCGACGGCATCTCTCGAGTGATGGCGTCCTAGAGCGAGTCGCGGATATGCTGAAGCCACGCATGGGCCGCTCGTAACTGTCCTCATTTGACAGCATGTCCTTGCGTTGGAAATCCTGAGATTGGAAGAAGGGCTCATCATTGACCTTGGCGCGATAGCCAACGAAACGCAACTGACGGACGGCTGCGTTCACATGACTACGCATTCCTTGTCATCCTTGCCCTCTTTGGGGGGAGTCTTCTTCATCTTTGCGTTTCGTGGAGGCGCGACGTCCATCGGAGTGCCGCCGCCACTTACGGCCGCACGGATAGCAGCAAGCCGCTGCGTGGCCCGCTCATCGCCGGCATCAGCTGCTTTGACGTACCAAACGTTGGCCTCAAGGACATCACGGCGGCAGCCTATGCCCATTTCCGTGAAATATCCTACTGCATATTGCGCCTTGACAAGCCCTAAGAGTTATGAATATTAGTCAAGAACGCTTACAGAAACATAGCTCGCCGACTTACCTTGGTCTGCGGCACGGCGAGCCCACTCGTAGGCTTCCTCCTCATCCTTCTCCAAGATGGGATCAGCTCCAACCATATACCACGCACACAAGCCCATCATGGCGCTGGCATGGCCCCGTTCCGCGGCACCTGTGTAAAAGTGGACACTGAGAGCTGGATCCCTTGGACAGTTGAGCTTTCCGTGCTCGTAGGCATCACCCATGCGGAAGCTCGCCTCAGGGTGGCCGAGCTCCGCCGCCTGGGTGAAGAGTTCTGCCGAATAACTCTCATCTTTGAAGATGTCGTCACCGTACCCAGTCTCATATAGGAGGCCGAGTTGGTAGGGTGCTGCGTTGTACATGGCATCCGACGCCTCGGTCGCCCGCTTTAGCCATTTGACTCCTTCGCGATATCGGGGCTCGCCCAAATCGCCCGACAGACATGCCTTGCCCAGCCTCGTCATGGCTCCTGGATGACCTCTCGAGGCCGCCGTGCGTAGATACTGTACTGCCTTTGCTGGATCTTTCCGGCAACCCCAGCCAAATTCGTAGCAAAGCCCGGCACGGAATCCAGACTCTGCGTGGCCGTGTTTCGCAGCCAGAACGAAGAGGGGGAAAGCGGCATTATAGTCTTCCTTGCCTTTGTTAAACAAGCCAGATGCATAACCATCTGCAAGGTAGTATTGAGCAAAAGGATAACCCCCGTTCGCCAGCCGAGTCAATATAATTTTTGCCTCGCGCACTAGCTCTGCAGGCGACGAGCCTGGGGTCCATTGGCCCTCTTCCTGTCCGGGAGACCTGGAAACCTTCTTTTTGGTAGGCTCTTCGGGAGAAAAACCTTGTTCTTGAGCAGTGGAGATCAAAAAGACTGCAAAGGAATACTGGATCGAAAAATCGTTCGTCTTCCTGACATTCTGTCTGTACATCTCCAAGGTCTTCTGGGCGCTCAGAAGCGAGGCATTGGTCCCGACGTTGTTGCGCAGGTGTGTGTTGTCAATATTCAGGGGCGCAGGCGCAGGCTGAGGATACGGCACGCTGAGCAACTCGGCATAAGACAGCGGCCGTGTCTCTGGGGATTTACGAGCTTGCGATGACGCAGAGCGGCCATGTGGACCGGGTGACAACGAATACACAGAATACGACGATCCCGGACGAGGCATGGTGCTCCTTCTCTGGAAGGAGTTGGGAGTCAGATGCCGATTGATGATCCCTTCCTGCTCAGTCGTATCGAGAGTGGACAGCGGCCGGGTTTCCGGAGCTTTAGGCCCACTTGAAGTCCGTGGAGTGGTTTCTGGGTCATGATGATATTGCAACTGATGATACGTTTGCGGCTCCTCAAATACGGACTCCTCGGGCGACGCACTGCCAGCTGAGTTCTTGGAGCCCGGCACATCTTGAGATAACGAACTCGCGTTCGTTTCGGCAGACGCTTCGGTGTAGGCCTTTTCCTGAGGCTGCGTGCTCGCTGTAGAGCGCGACTCTTGGCTCAGACGGTGATCTTGCACTGCCCGAATGCCATAATTGTCCACATTTTCCTTGTCACTCGTATTAGAGAGGCCCTTTGCTAACTTGAGGTCAGATTGGCCTTCCTTTGTACGATCCGGGATAGTTGCCGCAAATGTCGAGGGCAAGGGCTTCCCCGAAGATTGCTGCGCCGAAGGACGCCTTTCTGCAAGAGGTTTGACATTGGACAGCGCATACCCAGGGCTATGGGGCGGCGGAGGCGGCGCATCGGGTGACTTTGGCAGTTCTCGATCCGTGTAGTCGTCGGACTCGACCGTCAATGCCTGGCGTCCCTCGATGCTCGCATTAATGGGCTGGGCCCAGTTCTCGGGGTAGAAGCTGAGCCGCACAGGAGACACCGGTCCATCTTTTATCTTGGGATTCTCGGGCGGCTCCGGCAGTGGTTTTATTATGGAATCTTCTGTTGCGTCGCTCCAGCGGTAGCGCTTGGGAGACATTTCTGGCTCGGGTTGATGCTGGCTTTCCAACTTCTCAGGCGACTGAAACCTTGCGGGAGGCGGCGAGCTCGTGAGCGTTGCCATTTTTTCCGTTGCGCTCAGCGCGAGCTCGACTGGAGGGTGGCAAGCGACCTATCGGCCAAGAGTATGGTGCGATATCCCCTCTGATCGGCCACGAGGCCGGTTCCACTTCCGCGTGCAACCAAAGTGCGAGACAGCAGGTCGCTCTCTGTCCGAAGCTCTTGTGCCGGATTGACCGTGTTCAGTTCGTCCGTTTTCAGCAATCCGAGCGCTGCCGAGTTCTGGCAGGGTCCCAATCAAGAAAATCCCTTCACGAATGTCGAGGAGAATTCCGAGACCATTGACTGTGTGGTCTTGTGTATTGAGCGAGTAGGTGCAACCGAAAGAGGCGGCGAGCTGATAGCGCGGCGCCGATAATGCTAATGCTGAATGCGAATGTTGGTTAGAAACAAGGTGAGGATGAAAGAAGCGAGACTGTCGGCCCTGCGGAGAGAAAGAAACCGAAAAGACTCTCGAGAGAAGAAGAAAAAGAATGCAATGGCGTGGGATTTGCCTGCTAAGACTATGATGCTCGTTTCAGGCTTCTTCTTCTTCTTCTTCTTCTTCTTCTTCTGTGATACTTGACATTGCCTTCCGCTCAAGTGGAAAAAGTAGGTAGGACGGTCAGCATCGGGGAGTTTTAGACTCTGGTCCAACAGAGGGAAGCTGCAGTTGATCCACTGCCTCGGGGCCACGGGGTGGTTGTGGTCTGCCTACGTTACAACGAATGCAAGCGCTACTAAAGCAGTCAGGCACCGCTAGCAGCAGGTCGTCCAGTGCACTAGGGAGGTCAGCACTGTGTGCCGACCCGCTAGACTTTCTATGCCTGCCCACCCGAAGGAGCTCGGCTATAGCGCAAGCAAGGATGATTAGCGGCTCCTCCGCCGCGCGGGCAGCTACCGTGTGCAAAATCCTGGGTGGGTGAGGGGGGCACACGAAGAGGGAGACGGAATCGCCAACAATGGAAGCAAGCAGGTACGTATGGCGTAGCAAAAGATGACGAAACAATACCAACCACTCCCAGCCTGCCACTACTGTCACTGCTCTTCTTTGTCGAGTCCGGATTCGCCAATTCTCCACGCTGCCCCTGTGGTATGACAGAAAATCCCTTCTCGTTGCGCAAAGCCTTGCAGCTCTCACTTAATATTATGGCTCTGGTGAGAGACGATCAGGGTATTGGATCTACGAGCTACCTAAGCCCCCCATTTGAGGCTGCGACTAACAAAAACGCCGGCTCTGGCGCTTTGCGAATCTGACGTTGAAATTGAGCTCACACTTGCTCGCGCAGCCGGTCTTGGGTAATTGTAGGTATCTCACAAAGTGATCAAGCGGTTGACACTACCAGCCTGCCCCAGGGTCATGTAGCTGATTTATTAAAAAGTGACAAGCGTCGGCTGCGCGAAATATGCTCTCCAACTGGCCCCCAAGATGAGCACGGCGTCTTTGTGGTTTCCTGATCCACCACAATCAGTCGACAAGGGACTTTTACTACCTGATCTCCAGGGGCCTGGGGTCGGGGAGAAGAAGCAGACATGCCAGACCACTTTTTCCCAAGGGCGGGAAACGTGTGACAGATGCACCTCGTACTCCACCAAACATCGTCCAGCTCTTGCTCATAATCTGTACTGGGCTGGATTTTGCGCCATCAAGCCATGAATTGGTAGCTTGCGCCGATGCAATGGCTCCTCTTCCTTCTCCTTGCGGCGGCTATGGCCTCCTTCAGGGTCCATCACGAACTTTTCGGACCGCACTATCGACTTGACAGGAACGCCGTATGCCTTCAGAACCTTCGGCTGTCTACCTACTATACATACTATTTATCCCCAGGAAGCTCGTGTTGCACGCATATTATTGTGGGGGTCCGACTATGACTTGCCATTCACGCAACCCTGTTGCGGATCGACGACATACATGCCGCAACCACGAGGACGACAAATACGACTTTTGCGACAAGCAGTGCTACGCCTACTGATGACTTTCTGTCAAACTCGGTCAAGAACTCCCTCAGAAATCCTTTTCAGGCAGTCATAAGTCGGCCCCGCAGATGATTGCAGATATTGGCATCACCTATTCTGACGGGTTTTCCGGGTCTCAATAGGCAAATCATACTAAAATCCCGTTCATACAAGCTCAAGCTGTCTACACGGGCTGAAAGTCTCCACCAACTAGTATCCAGATTCTACCGCAGGTACGTACATACATGTAACACATTGACACGCTCATCATGCTCGTTGACTTCGATCTCAGCGCGAAACTCTACATAATTTGACTTTGGAGATCTTGGAACGTGCGGGTCATGCGCTTGTAGCCATGGCAGAAACTTAAGACTTGTCTGTGACAGCTCAAAAAAGTAAAACGACTCTCGAAAGCTATGAAAGCAAGCACATACGCAGCCAGGACTTCCCGTTCTGCATGTCACCAAACCATCTACCTACAGACGCCCGCATGTGCGTGCTGTCCACTTACGTATTTCCAGCATGGCCTAAACGCTTCAGCTTGAGAAGGCTGCCTTGGCTGCGTCCAGTCGTTCCGCACATATAAGTCAATTCGGAAGATGATGTGCAGAGAAGGTCTTGTCAAAGTGCCCGAGGCCCGTCGATCGTGCGGAGGAGACTCACCGAAACGCTTCTTGCGGAGTCTTGACGAAGATCTTGTCGAGGAGAAACCATAGAGGTATAGTAAATTGACTGGAGACAGTTCGATTGACTGTATGACAGTCGCCACTAGGGGTAAGGCGGATTATATTGAGTAGAGGACGACCCCCTCGTCTCATGTGGTTCGTATTGCTCACAGCCAAGCTAAATTGTGTCAGCCAGTCGCACTCCGATGCGGTTAGATCATGCACAGGACCCTGAAGTCGTGCCCTTCGAGCCATTGCCTTAATAAGTACCACCTTGTAGGAACATTGGTAAGCACTGTACGAGGCACGGGTTGATGGAATGGCCAATTGCTACTGATAGCTTGCAGTGTATGATAATGCTTAAGCGACTATAGCGCCTCTTCATGTTCGGCAGATATAATTCAGATGGCTGGATATTTCATGCGCGTTCATGCACATGGCGGGAGACATGCCAGAGCTTGTTTCGCCAGAACAGAGACCCGGGAATCTTAGCAAGACTTCAAACATCTTTCTCCACACGATTTTTTCTCGCCATTCTATAATGCTTCGACAGAAACTAATTTCCCCCGAAGACAAGTCTGGGTGGCACCCTGGCCAGCTGGCGGCAGCAATCTGGCTAAGTCTGGTCGAAATGGCAACCAAGGTCAAATAAAGAGAGAGACTGCACAGTCAAAGCATAACGTGTAATCGTCTGCCGCTTCTCATAGCATACCCCACGTGTTTCGATGGTTTTTGCTTGGAGCACCTGGCAACTCTCGTGTTGGAGCCTATTTGCCGCTCGCTATCAAGAAACGGGACGACTAATGGATGGCTAGCCTCTGCCTCACAGCTATTTACGCCTTGGACGCCGAACGTCGTATTACCAGATCATTAGTCGCGCCAGCCGCAGAGAAATTAGAGAGGCATCTCAGAAATCTCTGTAGCTGAGCACTGGTGGACTGGACTGGCTGCCCGCGAAGACCAATTCCATTTCCCGCAAGAGGCACGAATGATTCCGCACGCGGGCGATCAAGAGCCGACAACTTTCCAGCCCCACGGAGAGAGGGGGAGAGAGAGAGAGAGAGAGAGAGAGAGGGAGAGAGAGAGAGAGAGAGAGAGAGAGAGAGAGAGAGAATGTGGGCTCGAAGGTCGAGGCCCGCGGCATTGTACGTACAATCCAGGAACGCATGTACTTGGCCACAGGGGCGTCTGATTGTTCTGTAACAGATATCTATTTTCTATTCTGCCGGGTCTTGAAGCATTCATCCCCGCGTTTCTGCGAAGCATTGAAAAACCAACTGCCAGAGTTGCAACGAGCCCAGGGGCCATGCAGCGCCGGCCCAAAGCTTAACTGGACAGTGTCCCAACGGCTGTGGAATTTCTAGAAGTAAGTGCGCGCGTTATCTAGTACCATGGTGGACAGAGAGTGCTCCGTACGGTACAGAATATTGTCAATCTTGGCCTGGTCGAACGACGTGGGTAGACAACACGCGTAAAACACGACTTTGCTCCAGCAGTTCGCTGCCGCTACCGAGGCTCCTTGCTGACGATCAAGGTGGAGCGGAGCCCTTCTTCCATTGCCAGCGGGTGGTGGCATGAGGCTCTTGAGTCTTGAAAGATCCTTTTACGGACAGTGGATAGCCATGCCCACAGGGCTGCGTAAGATGCCACGACGCGGTTACGGTGTATATACCGGTGACACCGCGGGGGCTCTACCGATCTTTTGCGCGTCCCGGCCCCAGGGGACCAGCCGTCGACCTACGAGAGTTTCCAAATCGTAGACTGATGGATTTGATGGGGTGGCTGCTTGAGCCGCGTCTTGCTCCGAGCCATGCTTACCAGCCGCGGGGTTAAGCGGATGCGAAGATCATTGAATCCCATGAAGGGCAGAGATTGCCAAAGTCCACGATTAGCGTCGTGTCGGATCAACTCGAGTCACTTCATGCATTGACGCAACGGAATCTGAGCAGGTGAGCGACTTCTGCGCGCGTCCGGTCGTCGCCCATGACCAGCTTGGTGCGATCTTGTTTTGTCCGTCCATCCTGTCAACATGTTGCGGTCAACAACAAGATGTATGATGTAAAATTCTGGATCTTGCTCTTGTAAAAATAGGTCTGGTTGTTAAGGTAACGATCCCTGTCAGTGCATAGTGTGGTGGAAGCTGGGGGGAAGACCCTTGCAAGACTGATGTCGCCGATCTTGTTCCTATCTCTTCCAAGTTCCCTCCCAGGCCTCCCTGTTCATCATCAGCGAAATGCCTTTCCACTCATCAGCGGGTGAAGGCTCCGGCCAATGGACTCAGCCTCTCGGGCCATGAAGCGGAATCTCGTCAGGCTCATGCATACACACATTACACACATCGAGCAGCAGGACACAGACGTTTCCGCCCACGGCGCTACTGCCTCGCCATCTCAGATTCGTGGAGCTTAAAAAATAACAATGAGATTTCTATGTTGGTACCTAGATGGACGGCCTAGCTGCGTTCGTGACTAGTTGGGCGTGGGTGGTCAGGTGCGGCTCGTGATCAATGAAGCGCTCGAGTGCCAAGGGATGGAGACACTGCCCGTCTCTTTTTGTGGTTGGGGAGTTGATTGCTTTTTCTCCATGGTTGTCAGCCAGCCATTTGTCAAGCAGGCACGCACTCACACATGCAACACAGTCCATTGAGTTTACACTGTCTCGAAGCAACACGAACCATATGAGTAAATCCTCTCGAGACCGGGTGCAAATCCTCGGGAGGTGCCTTGAGGAGGTTCACTCGTGTCAGACATCTGGTTTTACATCTTTTCATGATCGAGGTAAATGCTTATATACACTGCACAGTATGTGGTCTTCATTCCACTGCCTCTTCCGCTGCCCTGGGAAGAGGCGGGTCCAAGAGCAAGCAATTCGCAGTGGTGGCCGGAGCCTGAAGAGCTTCCAATCTCCAGCTTCTTCACGGGTCCAATTTCACCACTCAGCGCTATTGTTGATTATAGCAAATACATTCTTAGTGACCTCTCCCTCGTGGTAGCTGTCAGCAGATTATATTGCAGCGCAACTTGTCGGTGGTTTCTTGTTCAGCCGCCCGCCACCTTTGTTCGCCATATCAAAAGTGTGTCTACATTGTTTCCTCGGACATGCAGCACAATCACTGCTAATCTGCTCTTATCATATCATTTATATCGGATTGTCACTTGATTACTTTGCTCCAGTGCCTTTGATTATTGACTATTCCCCCATCCATATACTTGAAACAGCGACAGCATCTAGACAACGGGCCGTACCCTGCTTGCAACAAAACCAGCGATCTGCTACACAGGCAGTTTTGGTAAGCTGAGAAAGAAAAAGACTGGGCAGAGACTAGTTGTTGCCCATCGAGACGACGCTTGTCGACCCCCCAGATCGCTATTCTGACCATCAAGCCCGTCCCAGATCTCGCAGCGACCCGCCAATATACTACGTTGTGTTCTATAGTTGGCGCCTTTTTGACTCGACCATCGTCAAGTGTTGTCAGTGTGACCAAAGTAGCTCTCGAGGGCAGCTACAGGAGCGGATACGGCTTCTTGACAAAGAAAGCTCTTGCCCCATCCACCAAAAAACGACAGCCTGATCAATACATTCCCCGTCAGCAGCAGATCGACCGCCGGATTATTCCTTTTGTTATTTTCCCTCAAATCCATTCTCGCTTATTATTTTTATTAAAATTGAGCTCTCTATTGGATTGCGAAAAGAAGAGGGAAAGGGGGCCACCGAATAAGGAAAGCCCGTGTGGCCCGTACGGCGTACCATCGCCTTTTGGCTCAGCGCTTGTCCCTCACTCCACCGTCTCGGTTCTGGGCCCAGTGGACTTGGCTTGCAACTCAACTGGGGGGGCCGCCCTTAACGACAGGGATCCTCATTAAGACTGCGACCAGCAGACACACTACTACAGGTAAGCCAGCGGATTTTCCCTTGCGGCTTCAGCCAGTTGCCCACCACAACGAGGTTCCTTTAGGGTCGGGTGTGAGTGCTTGCTTGCTTGCTGCTCCTTCTCGCCCGAACTTCCAAGCACCGCTACATGCGACATGGTCCTCCTGCTCGCAACCTGACCGAGAGCTCGATGATGTAGTTGGGTTGTTTTGTTGTTTTCGTCTTCGTCGCACTTGGTCCTCTACTTTCCGAGAGGCCAACCCCACCGCTCGCTATACATTCGTTTCCATCGCGCTGCTGTATCACATCGTGCCACCTGAAATCATTTCTTACAAGTCACGAAGAGCCCTTTGCCCACCCGCCATTGTGCTGGCGAGGACCACTTTCTCGTAACCTCACTCGGCGCAGGCCCAACTTCCTTTGTCAGTCCTCCAGAGTCCTCGTGGCACTTTGCTGTCATGGCATGTTTCGGCGCTTCTTTTTGAGCCGTTCCACGTGTGTACCTAGGTAGTAGTAGTAGCTAACTCAAACTTGCGCATGCAGAATCATGTCCCTCCCAGAGAGGCCCGGGGCGTCCTCGCGGACTTCGTACGAGCAGCGAACCTCGTACCGACACTCATCCACGCGGCGCTCCCGTCCGGCGGACGTCGAAACCGGAGGAGGCTATTATCCTGTCGCAAGACAGACCCATTCACGTGCGCTGTCGGGAAATTCTGCAGACACGATCCCGAACCATAATGGAACCACAGAGAACCTGCCACTGTCGCCGTCCGCAGACCAGGAAGGATTCGGCGCTGACGGTCAGGGCCTCTCGCGCAAGAGGAGTCTGATCCGGCCAGAGAGGAACAAGATCGGCAAGGACCATCCCAACTATCACTACCGAAAACATGCGGCAAACATGGAGGTTTTGCCCTCGTCGACGGGAAACGACCCTATTCTGGAGGACTTTGAGGGGACGACCGACCACTCGGTCGCAATGAGGACTGCCGACGCGGACTCGCAGGATTCTCCACCGCGGAGGCATCGCAGCGGAGACAATGAGAAGCAAAGGCCCCGAGCAACTGCGCAGCGGAGGAAATCTTCGGGTGGGAAACTTTCCAAGTCCAAGTCCACCCGAGGAAGTTCCAAGAAACAGAAGACCGAGGAGGTTATTAGTCCGCCGAGTATTTGGAATGTCTACTGCGCCATTGTTACCTTCTGGTGCCCAGACTTCATGCTTGGGTGCTGCGGATTTAGGGCAAAGGCACAGAAGAGAGCATGGAGAGAGAAGATGGGTCTCATCAGCATCATCCTGCTCATCATGGCTTTCGTGGGATTCTTGACATTCGGATTCACGCAAGTGGTCTGCGCCACCACGAGCGTCCGCCTTCGCGTCAACGAAGTCGATAGCGGCTACATGATTTTTCACGGCGTTGCCTACAACCTTGTGGATTCTGGCCACCCAGCCGCAGAAGGTATGCCTCTCACGACGGACGGCAGTCTTCCCAACGTTTTGTACGACCTACCAGAAAAGCATGGCGGTCAGGATGGAAGCTTTCTCTTCCAGAACGTCAACGGAAAGTGCAAAGGTTTGGTTACGCGCACCGACGACTCGGACATCCCTACAAACAGCAACGATGATTTGGGCTGGTATTTCCCTTGCCAGACCTTCAATCAAGATGGCTCCACAGCGCCCAATACATCCGTCGAGTACTATGTCGGATATGCATGCCATACCAGCCAGACGGCCCGAGATGCATTCTACGTCGACCTCGAGGGAACTGCCGATGTCTTCTTCCAATGGGACGACATCAAGAACAGCAGCCGCAACTTGATGGTCTACTCTGGCAACGTCCTTGACCTTGATCTTCTCTACTGGTTCGATGAGACTCAGGTTGACATTCCTGACCGGTTCAAGGAGCTCAGGAATCGCAACACGTCGGCGAACGCTGCTGTGCATGGACGAGACATCACGCGAGCGTTTCAATCGAGTGGCGACAAGCAAGTTGCCGAATGCTTTGAGGAGATCATCAAAGTTGGAAGCGTCGATACCGAGACGGTGGGCTGCATTGCATCTCAGGTCGTTCTGTATTGCTCTTTGATTCTCATCTTGTCCGTCGTCGTGGTGAGATTCGTTCTGGCGCTGATTTTCCAGTGGTTCATCAGTCCAAAGTATGCTGCTGTCAAGACATCTCAGTCGTCGAGCAAGAAGAAGCGGATGCAGCAGATTGAGGATTGGAGCGAAGACATCTATCGCGCACCACCACGGATGGCGGGCGACATTGGCAGCACCGTTGCTCCAAGCTCGGACAGGACGAGCAAGCGCACGAGCACCTTCTTGCCTACGACATCTCGATTCTCGGCAGTCTACGGAGCGGACAGGCCTATGCGTCGTCCTCAGCCCACGACCATGGCTAGCCAAGCTTCAACTGGACCTCTTCTGCATCCGAACTCCATCTACAAGCAGGGCAATGACAGCAGAGCTAGTTTTCTCAACTCGGCGGATCCCTACTCCAGCCGTGGCAGTCCGTTGGATGGCTATGGCCCAGCTGGTTTCATCCACGATGCCGTGGTGCCTCAGCCCCCTTCAGACTATCAACCCTTTGGCTTCCCTCTGATCCACTCCATCTGTCTGGTCACAGCCTACTCCGAGGGCGAACTTGGTCTGAGGACCACTCTCGACTCGATTGCATGTACTGATTACCCCAACAGCCACAAAGTGATCCTCGTTATTTGCGACGGCTTGATCAAGGGGCAGGGTGAGACCATGACCACCCCAGACATTGTCCTTGGAATGATGAAAGACCACATCACAGATCCCGAGGAAGTAGAGGCATTCTCCTATGTGGCTGTTGCTTCCGGTGCCAAGAGGCACAACATGGCCAAGATCTACGCTGGTTTCTACGATTACGGTGCCAACTCTCTTGTTTCTAGGGAGAAGCAGCAGCGGGTGCCGATGATGCTCGTGTCCAAGTGTGGCACTCCGGACGAGGCAAAGAAGGCCAAGCCTGGCAACCGAGGCAAGCGTGACAGTCAGATCATCCTCATGTCCTTCCTCCAAAAAGTCATGTTCGACGAGCGCATGACCGAGCTTGAGTTTGAGATGTTCAATGGTCTTTGGAAGGTTACTGGTATCTCGCCAGACTACTATGAAGCAGTGCTCATGGTTGATGCCGATACCAAGGTCTTCCCCGACAGTCTGACGCACATGTTGTCTGCCATGGTCAAGGATCCCGACATCATGGGTCTCTGCGGTGAGACCAAGATCGCGAACAAGAGAGAGAGTTGGGTAACGGCGATTCAAGTCTTCGAGTACTTCATCTCACATCACTTGGCGAAATCCTTCGAGTCCGTCTTCGGTGGTGTCACCTGCTTACCCGGCTGTTTCTGCATGTACCGCATCAAGTCTCCCAAGGGTGCTCAGAACTACTGGGTGCCCATTCTCGCCAACCCCGATATTGTTGAGCACTATTCCGACAACGTCGTCGACACTCTGCACCGGAAGAACTTGCTTCTGCTTGGAGAGGATCGATATCTGACCACTCTGATGCTCCGCACGTTCCCCAAGCGCAAGCAGGTGTTTGTTCCACAGGCCGTCTGTAAAACGACGGTGCCAGATCAGTTCATGGTTCTGCTGTCCCAGCGACGAAGATGGATCAATTCCACCATCCACAACCTGATGGAGCTCGTACTGGTCAAGGATCTGTGTGGCACATTCTGTTTCAGCATGCAATTTGTCGTTTTCGTCGAACTGATTGGTACTCTGGTGCTCCCGGCTGCAATCGCGTTTACTATTTACGTCGGTGAGTATATGGTTTCCATATCTTGTGTTTTGTTCCAAGCTAACTCGTGAGTAGTCATCATCTCAATCGTTCACTCGCCTCCTCAGATCATTCCCCTGGTTCTGCTAGCCCTGATTCTAGGTCTGCCCGCTGTCTTGATCGTGTGTACCGCGCACTCGTGGTCATATGTGGTCTGGATGGCTATTTACCTCGTCTCGCTACCCATCTGGAACTTCGTCTTGCCGACTTACTCGTTCTGGAAGTTCGATGACTTCTCGTGGGGGGACACCAGGAAGACAGCTGGGGAGAAGACAAAGAAGGCCGGTCTCGAGTACGAAGGCGAGTTTGACAGCAGCAAGATCACAATGAAGAGATGGGCCGAGTTTGAGCGGGAGCGCCGGCTGAGAGACAACCAATTCTGGCAGTCCAAGGAAAGCATTGTCGGTGGTGGTTATTCGACGACGCCAGACATGGCTTATCGTCATCCATATGACGACCACTACTATGATGAATGATGACGCGTACAGCTGTGGTTGAAGGCGTTGCTGTTTTTCTTTGGTGTATGCTTTGGGCCGAAAGGATACACCACGAGCGTTCATTTGGGCCACGGAGCAAATTGGTTTTGTATTTTTGGGGCTTGGTCGACAGTGGATGCAAATATTGGAAACAGCATCACAGACTTGTTTTGTGCGGGAAACGCATCAGCATGGAGAGGACGACAAGCATAGATGGATCATGACTGCTTTGACAGCATATATATAATTAGGAGGCACATTTACTTGCGTGTCTACCGCTTAATTGTAGACTGGTGCTCGTGAAACATAAATTCATTATATTTGGATACATTTCGTTTCGGTCCTGTAAATGTCCTACCTGCCCTGACTGGCAGTAATATAGTGGATGACTCAGTTGGTATACATACATGTCTTGTGCAAAGAGACAACTTGTTCGGAATTAGAAAAAAGACCTCGATAAAGCTCGATTCCAGGTTCGGAGCTTTTGCGAAGTACAGGTCCTCTTTTTCTCCCTGCCAATCACGGCGAGTTGGTTGCCAGTCTCTGTTCACTGTGCATATTTGAACCCCCCTACCTTGGTCTTGTCACATTTTCCATTTGGACCAAACCGGGGGTGCAGCTGCCCCCAATTTCGATTTAGACACAGGGTTCGCCATCTACCGGAAGTCAGTGTGGAGGCTGTTTCGTTTATTATATACTCTGCACAGTATATGGTCACGTACCTAAGCTCTCTCTGCCTGACGGGATTTTCCTATGTAGATTGGAAAACGAGAGATTGTAGAAGACTGCTGCTGCACTTGGAGTAGGAGGTAAATGGTTTCGCGCATCCAGGCTCGTGTGACACGACATGCGTCTCTACTGACGAGTGAAGTAGGTATTGCGTTTGCATGCTCCATCCCTGCTTTTATATAAACTCAACCCCCTCGAATTCGGGTCCCAGCAGTATGGATATGGAGAGAGCGAAGAATAAAGATGACATCATGCCTGGCCCTGGAGGAGGTATCAAGTGGTCGGTGGTGTAATTCGCCATCGTTTCGCTTTATTTCGTCGGCGACCCAACATGCAGATGTTAGACGAGAGCGTACACTTGGATAACCCTAATGACATGCCGTGATACGCGGGGGAAGTGGGTGTCACCGACTTTGTTCCACGAGGGACGGGTCAGAGCAGCGCACACGAGTATTCGTATACTTAAGAGCTGTCATTGACCACGATAAAGGCAACATGCCTCTCTCTTGTCAAACCAGAACTTTGGACTTGACTCCTCCGGAACTTCTTGTTCAGAACCATGCAAACCTTACGTTTCAGCATACTGGGAAGCGTCTTGGCCACCGCGGCGGCGGCGCAGGACCGCGTCTACCTCAACGTCACGGCCCTAACTCCCATCGACGGCGAATCGGCACTGCAGTGCTGGCAGCTACCGTCCCCCTTTTCTCCATCGATGCCCAATGTCAACAACAACAACAGCTCCTCCTACGGGCTGCCCCTGGGCGAGACGGCCAACGCGACCCTGTTCGTGGTGCCCGCGGGGTCGGACGCGGGCCTGCACCACACCGAAGCCGCTCAGTGGGTCATCTTCATCACAGGCCTCGCGCACGTCACGCTCCCGCGGAGCTCCGACCAGGCGTGGATCAGCGGCGGCAAGTACGGGCTGCTGTGGGCGGGCGACCTGGCCGGCGCCAGCGGCCAGGGGCACCGGACTTTCTACCACGAGCAGACCGTCGGGCTGATCCTGCCCGCTCGGCACGGCCGCGAGCCCGAGCACAGCGTCGTCCGGCAGGGCGCCTGTCTCCCGCAGGATCTGCTCGGGCTGGCGACATTGGGAGAGGGAGAGGGAGGCTGCGTCATGAGAGAAGACGAGTATGGCTTCTCAAGAGTCTGACATCAGGTCAGGGCCAGGGCTTGACGAGGAAAGGGGGTGAAAATATCGAGTCTCGAAGTTCCGATCAAATTGAACATATCGAAGTGATGCTGGCATCTGGGCGTATGACCTGGTTTTGTTTAAATTTCCTCCTCTCTGCTCGGCCACGGCGTTCCTGCATAGAGTAGTGTTGCCTCATCATGGGTCAACTTCCTCTGTGCCGCCATACGTACCCTGCACGCCAGGTGAAACATGAGAGAGACGCCGACTGATAGGTGAGCCTTCATGATTTGGCCTTTAAAAGTGAAAATAAGCCCCGGTGAATTGTCGAAGCTGGGGAAACAGCACGTCACTCATGGCTCGATATACCTGGAGGTCTTGGCTGTGAGAATGCATGGCTTGTTGTAAAGGACCGGATACTGTCAAGATGAGTGGGGACGCAAAATGCAGGAAATCACAAGGCTAGGGATTCGCAGGCGCATGAGATCAAGTACGAGAGTGCATGAGCAGCTCGATGGGGAGTTTTGTCCCTTCTGAGCTGGGCCGCAGATTTGATGCGTGCCGGGACAAGTACCCAGCGAACATGCTTCCGTCGGTCTGGGTTGGATCTCGATGCTTGGAGCATGGTCCTTCGTAACTCGTACATAATATTGATCATCGTTCCCGCTTCGGTTGCCCGAAGTCGACCGACCAAAATGCAGGCAAAATGCAGGCCGCCTCTGAAGGGTCGAGTGTTTCTTTTGGCGGACGGGAAGGGACCGGTGAAGAAGAAGAAGAAGAAGACGTCGGCGCCGGTGCATACATACCTACATGACATGGGAGCCGGACGGCTTGACCAAAAACATGACCGACGGAAATGGACATGCGCACTGGAATGGGCAAAACGCCAGATGGAGCTTGGCGCTGCATTGCAATGCATGTGTTGATGCCTCGCTACTGCAAGAAACCCAACGTGCTTCTGGGGAGGTCTTGAAGGGTTGACAGATCAGCTCCCCGCCAGTAAGGAGGATCCGAGTACCACCCATACGGCGCCAACGCGTTGCCAATGTCCGTTTTGGTTGTCGTGCAGACGAGGTAGAGGCCGCAGCCAGTCATGGCAAGCTGACATGTTACGGATCCATCATCATGTCAGCTCCATTGATCTAAACAGCAAAGCCTGCAATGCGAGGCCTGCAGCACAAGAGCAGGGGAAGGGAGAAGGGAAAAGAAAAGAAAAGGAAACCGAAAAAGAACGGCGCTGCCAAAGAGGGATCAGACCATGGCAACAGCCGAGATCAGAAATATAATACCGTGTACAAATTACTCCGTATATTGACAACGTTGACGATGGCGGATGAAGGAACTGGACATGCTACCCTCGACATGATACTTGGCACCGCCCAGACAGTCGATGTGGCGCGTTTTGCGGGTGTGGTGTCGTGATTTCCAAGTAGAAAGATGTCCACCTTGGCTGGTGGATGTTAGGTAGATACCCTCAAGTTCACCAATGACAATAACATTATCAATGGGAGCAGAGCAGGTAGCCGTACTCATCTACCATTGATGCGCCATCCATCCCGACGCGCTTAGCTGATAATGCCACGAGAACCCGACAGGTTCAAGTTGCACATGATCTCCCAATTCCTCGATATTGTACCTACCTAGGTAACTAATGAGTTCGTGATGATTTGGTGCTACCCATCCTTTTCTTCCTGTTGGCGCTTACGTGTATTGGCATGTATTGATGAATGTAGCCGAGTACATAAAGGTAGGTTAGGTATATAACTCTACCTAGCACAGCTGCCAATCAATTCAATGTTGTATCGTACCCTCCTCAAAGTCGTGCCAATGTCATGCGGGGACATACATTGAGAGGCGGTTGAAGGGCCCCGCCACTCGCCAAGGCCCATTCAATGTTGGGTATGTAGTACCTGTGTGAAAGTAACCATGCCACCAAATGCTGGTTCGTACTTGCTGCAGGGCTATCCAGATGCAGTGTGAGCTCTGATATTCCATTCGCTACCTTGTACATTTGAGACATTATCCCGATCCACTTTGTTATAGACGACAGAAACGGAGGAATATAAAACAGTCTGGGTGCTCCAGAGGCATAAATGATTGTGGTTCCTCCAACATTGAATACGCTGTGGTTAACATGAATACCGACCGCTCAAGTACCCCCCCGAAGCCCAGGTAGCAATCGCAGTGCCACATGGCGGCAGAAAAGAGCAGAGCTGCGAGGGGAGTCTCACTCAGTGTTCCAAACAGCTGTATGAAATGATGTATGTAGTATGTTAGTCGATAGATCATATGTGAATGTGAATAGACAGCTACTCTACGCGCCTCGGTCTACTGGCATGAACGGAAGAAAAGAGAGCGACTGGAAGGAACCGGCACGACTCGAAGTGAGACGGGACCGAACCGAACAATGAATTGATTGACCATGGGAAATCGATCAAAAAGGATACCAAATCCATTGAATGAGCCCCACCTTCAATCATATCCATCTGTCTGTTCACCCGATGTCTCGACCCCACTTGGCACTCACTGAGGGTGCACCCGAAAGCACTTAAACTTAGCGCGTGGAGGGGGGCTCACAAGTGCCTTTTTCCCACTGGGCCCTCTCTCAATCAATGGGTCCTCGAGTCCCTCCAGTCGCTCGCATCATCGCATCGGGTACTTCAATTCTTGGCTCTGGCTGGTGACAACTTCTCGAGTCATCGCAAAAAAAGAGGTAGTCGGACCAACCTTCCCAACATCAACTCGGCCTGCAACCTGCCTTGGACCTTGCGGCACCTCTTTGCATCGACCTGCAGTGCGCCGTGGAACAACAACCTCCCACACCTCGCTCACAGGCCGCTGCTGCTTCTTCAATGTTGTTCTTGATGTTCGTGGCGTCGTCTTGAATCCCTCTTGGCCCTGCTGCGAGATCGATTCCAACTGTTTTGTTTGCCCGCCGCATCGGATCCGATCAATCACAGCTCCTCCTTCTCATCCTCCGCCGGTCGCATCCTCGCCACTCACCGTTCTGTCTGTCGAGCACAACCCGTTCTTGTTCTTGTGCCATTCCCAGTCCCTACCTACCTTACCTACAGGAGGTGACCTGTATCCTCGCACCCTCCCGCAGCAGTTCCCGTCCGTTCGTACTCGAAAAGCAACCAGCCTCGGACGCAGGCCCTTTCCAAAAACCTTCTGAGCCCATCCATGCGGCCAGCCCGCGCTTCGGTTCGTTAACCTCGCATCCTTGCGCCCTATTCGAGATTAGATTCAGCCCTCCCGATCCCATCCCCTCGGCATCGGATCCCCCATGAGCGACGCAACACCATTCTAGATTCCGGATGGACCAGAACACCGCGCACGCGGCCTCGTCGCCGTCGCAGTCGCCTTCCCCTTCTTCCTCCTCTTCTGCTGCCGCGACTGTCTTTTCTTACCCACCTCCACCAACCGCTGGTGGCAGTCACACCTCCTTCGCTGGTTCTCCCGGCCACAGTCCGCATCCCGGAGCGGCGCACACGACGCTCATGTCGCAGCAGCAGGCCCAACCACCGTGGTCGGGGATTACCGGGCTTACCGCCACCCACTACCACCCTCACAACCAGCAGTCTACCGCACACGCCGACGACCATGACATGTCCGACCTGGACGTCGAGGACGGCGGTGCTGCCCTGGCCACAACATTCTCCCACGAGAGTGGTATCCATCCCGCCTTTCCTGGTGTCTGGGGGAATGCTGGCTCGTCTTGGCCCGGCCCGGCAACCGCAGTGGACGAGCCCATGGAATCTATAGAATCCGATGTTGCGGCTCCTCCCGCCTCCAACAATTGGCCGCCCGCGGCAGTCCAGGCAATGTCGTCGTTTCCACCTCCTCCTGCTCCCATCACCGAAACGGTTCCGCCGCATGGCAACGGTCCCGTAAGTAACTTTTACGCACCTCATCCATTCGAAGATGAGCTCCTCGATCCGGGTGGTGACCTGCTCACTTATGAACAATTCTCGGCGCAGAACCTGCAACAACTCCCCGCCGATCTGGAGGATGAGCTTGGCTTCGTGACGCACGGCCTCATTCCTGTTCCCATGAGCAATCCAAATCATCAGACCTTGGGGCCCGATAATTTCGGCCTCTTGGGCTTTTTGCGGACATGGGCTCGACTTGGCCGGACGCGCGAGGGACACCCGGTGCCCGGCATCGAAGCCATCAACGCGCTTGCGAATGAGAAGGACGTGCACCGCGTGACCTATCGAAATCTGAAGGGCGATGAGTGTGATTTCCAGGGTGTCGACTGGAAAAAGTTGGGCATTTCACGAACCCAAGCAAGAGACCGCCGCAAGACTACCTACAAGAACTATGTCAATAAGCCTAGTTCTGACAAGTGGCATGCAAGTATTATGCTATCCCTTTTGTGACTATGGTCATTCATGTTAACACGTCTTCACAGCCCGGTCTTCCAGACCAGTTTGCCGTGCCGCGCGACAATTACTTCAGATTCCGCAGCATGGACATACGCCGGGATCCTCTCCTGCTGCATTTCCAGCTGCGCAATATTCTTGCCTGCTCCTCTCGCACCCGCGCCTTCTTTCCCACTGCACGCGCCATCGGCGAGTTGGACCCCACGACTGGGCGCGCACGCAAGGCGATGGATTTTGGCAAGGAGATTGACGTCCAGATATCTACCGTTGCCGCTACTGATGATGTCCTAATCGCCGGCAGTTTCTTGGGCGATTATAGATATCGCAGTCTCCATTCCGAGGACCGGACGTTCACCGAAGGAAAACTCACGGATCACCAAAGTGGCATCACCAATCACGTCCAGATCCACTCGGCCCGGCGGTCTTCTGCCCCTCTCGCTTCTTTTACTTCCAATGACTACGGGTTCCGCATCGTCGACCTCACAACGAACAAGCTCGTCTTCGAGCGCAAGTACGACGACTTCTTGAACTGTTCGGCCATCAGCACTGACAAGAGACTGCGTGTGATTGTCGGCGATACCACCGATGTCTTGATTGCGGATGCGGAGACGGGAGACATTCTCCAGAAACTCAGTGGCCACCGAGACTTTGGATTCGCTTGCGACTGGGCGCCGGACGGTGTGACAGTGGCCACGGGATTCCAGGACAAGAGCGTTCGAATATGGGATGCTCGGCGGTGGACAAACACCCACGACGGATCTGGGGCTCCGCTAGCGGTTCTGCGAATGGACATGTCTGGTGCAAGGAGCCTGCGCTTCTCTCCTCTGGGATCTGGAAAGCGCTTGCTGGTTGCAGCCGAAGAGGCGGACGTTATCAATGTCTTCGACGCCCTCCATTTCAACACGCAGCAGAAGCTCGAAATGTTTGGCGAGATTGGCGGCACAGCATTCACCAATGACGGTCAGACGCTGATGGCGCTGAACACGGATCCCAACCGAGGTGGGCTCATCCAGTTCGACAGATGTGATGGTGGCGCCGAGGATGCTTTTGAGACAACGGAATGGCTCCCAGCTCGTTCCAAGAAGCACGCCATTCAAGTCCCACGTCCATACGACTGGATGTACGACACAGCGGACGTCCTAGAGCGACCAGACTCATTGGAAACAATGTCGGAAAGGAGAAGGAAAGCCACGGCTTACATGGACCTTGATCCATTTTGAGAAGAGCTTGACGACAAATTTTGTAAGGTACATAAGGGCGTTCACTTTGATTGATAATTTGGCGTTTGTTGGCGGCCAGGGCTCGTCTGTGTCTCCAGGTCTGTATGTCTGAGACGAGTCGTACCGTTTCACATTTCCTTTTCGATTTCTTTGTTCTCTGCTTTGACGCGATTGCATAGTTGGTGGCGCGTTGTTGTACGCTTTGACCACTCACATCAGCAGCATTGAGAGCATTTGCTTTTGGCACGACGGCGATGAGGACCATGACATTTTTGTGGCATCGAGATATTTGCATGAGGAGGACAGGATACCCGACGAAAGTCAAAATACGAATATATACTATAATCATTCCACAACGTAGGGCGAGCTTGCAATGCGACTTTTGTTCTCATTTATACAGCGCTACACCCGTGATGTTGCCCGGTGAGGACTCAATGTTTTTTTTTAACAAGGCGCTATTATTGATTGTTGTTTACTGTAACTCTTTTCTTACCACCTTTTTTCTTCCAACGGGCACGGGAACTAGAACGATCATGTCTCACACTTCACGTTTTCCTCCCCTTTCTACGTCATAAAGCGACGGGACGGGTCTCAAAAAAAAAAAGATTTGCCGTGAGACACCAGCGAGTCAATTTTCTGTTTATATCCCATCCTACCGAGACTTGGGACTTTGGTGCCAACTTTGATCAGTCATGGTTGTTTTTTTCCGTGTGGAACGAAACAAACATATATATATATTCTACCTCGAGGGGAAACACAGGTGAATACAGCCGGGGGAAAAGTGTTGCCCGTCCAACCCCGTACGGAATATTCTCTGGGGCATCTTCTGATCATCTGATGGTAGATTCGATTACAGAACCTCAATGGCGTACGTTGTCACGGTCTGGATATCCCACAATTCCGCTACCCAGACAAAGCAGCCGAAGATTCCACGGCGACGGTCTGCGGGGAAGAAGCGACGCGATACAGGATCGGATACAGCACGGAGCAACAACTCTATGGTCTTGACTCGTAAGCCATGTGGAGCCAATACATATGATCCTCGAGGGTTGTTGCAGCGGTCGCAGAGTTTGATCTTTATCTCCGTAAGATAACGAGATGGGATCTCGTGAGAATATCAAGTCCCCAGGGTCACATGTCCAAGTGACAGTTTGAGAGTATAGAGAGGATGGAATGCTTCACGACGGGACTGGAACGTTTGGCACATGAAAGATAGTCTTTGGGTTATATAGCGACATCCATAATAGACACTAATAAATTACAACATTATGAATCAGACCCCAATCGACAATAGCCAGGGGGGAGATCTTCCGAGCATATAATGCTGCCTTGTGTAGCTTGAAGAGAGCCTCCTCGCCCGCCTCTTCCTGTCAAAAACACCAGAACCAAAAGTGGAAGAGGGAGATTAGAAAAGACCCAGACGCCCGGGCGCTTTTTCTCGAGGCTTTTGACGATGGTTTCTCGTCTCTCTTGTCTCCTCCGTGAGTGAATGATGCCCACACCAAAATCACGCCGCGCGGTCCCAAATCCAAGAATATGTCCAGTGTATATGCAAATGAAGAACGTGAACATCATGTACAGAAAGATGCGTGAGGGAAAAAAAAAATTGGATTGCTTTCGTCCAAAGCATATATGCTAGTTGTCTGCTGCTGTTGCTATTTAAGAGGTAAGACCAGTGAGACCCAGAGCAGAGCCACAGCCCCAGTGCTGCTCGCACTGGCAGTCGGTGTTTCCGCTCTTCCACTTGTCATCAGTCAAGGAGAAGAAGACGGACTCCTGGCTGACCTCGAGGAGGAGCGAGGCAATGGCAGCAGCCTGCTCGACGACACCAGCGCAGGCGACACCGTTGCAGGTACCGGCCGAGGGCCAGCCAGTCTCAAGGACACGGGCCTCCTTGCCGGGGCAGACGGCGTTGACAATGTCGAGCTGGCCACGGACAAAGGTACCAGCATCGGCGGCAATGGTCTCGGAGTTGAAGTAAGCGTGGGCCTGAGCACCGACAATGTCAACGACATCGCAGAGAGCGTCAGTGGTGGTCGACTCCTGCCAGATACCAACGGTATCGGTGGTGGTGAAGGGACCAGTGTAGCCAGAGAACTCAGACTTGCACTCAGTGATGAGGTCAGCGAGCTCGGAGGCGGTACAGTATCCGTTGAAGATGGCCTCGTTGGCAACGACGATCAGGTCAACGAGGTCCCACTGGGCCCACGAGCTGATGGAGCTGATCTGCTCGGAAACGGTGGGGTTGGTCGAGGTACAGTGAGCAGCGTCAATGTAGATTCCGAGGATCATCTTCATGCCGTGGTCAGCGCAGGCACCACCGACGTTGGGCAGGGTGTCGCAGTCAGTCGAGTAGACACGGACGGCCGAGACACCGAAAGCAGCGATGGCGGCAATGTCCTGGGCAACAGCGTCGCTGGACTTGCAGCTACCAGACTCATCGTAGGGAGTGTAGGTGATGGCCCAGGGGGCAACACCGTTTCCGGTCAGACCACCAGTCGAGGTGGAGGTGGAAGCAGAGCTGGTGGCGGTCTTGGAAGCCTCGGTGGTGGCAACGGTGGTGGGAGCAGCCGACGAGGTCGTGTAGACAGGGACAGCGGAGGTCGAGGGAGCAGCGCTGGTGGTGGTCGCGGGGACGTCAAAGGGGCAGTAGATGACGGTGCTGGTGTCGACAATGGTGGTGACGACCTCGGGCTGGGTGTAAGTCCCAGGGCAGTAGGTGCTGACAACGGGGACAACAACCGTGGTAGGGGCGGTCACGGTGGTGGTCGTGGGGGCAATGGTGTAAGTACCAGCCGAGGGGCAGACGTAGGTGGTGGTCTCGATGACGCTGGTGACGACGGTACCGCTGGTAGAAACGGTGGCGTACGGGCAGGTCACGGTGGTGGCCGTCTCGACGATGGTGGTGACACCACCCAGGGTGTGAGTACCGGCAGGGACCGAGGTGGTCGAGGCGGCGCACACGGTGGTTGTCTCGCTCAGAGTGACCGTGGTGGCGGGGAAGGTGTAGACACCCGGGGTCGGGCAGGTCTGAGCAACGGGGGTGGGCACAACGACGACCGCCGAGGAGGTGGTCGGGGCGGCCGTGGTCACCGGCTTGGTGCTGCTCGGGGCGACGCTGCTCGGGACGGGGGCAACGCTGCTCGGGACGGAGGCAACGCTGCTCGAGGAAGCGGCGGCGGTGCTGGCCGGGGGAGGGTTGTGCACTATCGTCGTGTGTTAATTCTCGAATTCTTGCTTTCTACATCTCAGACATATCCAGGGGTCCGTCCTCGAGATCGGAACCCCGGACCGTCTCCCACGGTGTCACATACGAGTAGCTTCACCGTAGTAGGTGGAGTAGATGGTGGTGCAGCCACACTCCTCGGCGGTGGTGTTGGCCGGGACGGCGGGATAACCCTTCTTCTCCAGCTGGGCGTGGAGGCCGTTGTGAGCATGGCGGTTGTGGATGCTGCTGGCGGAGGCGCCGATGGCCGCGACGGCGGCAACTGCGAATGTAGCCTTCATATTGTCTGATATTATTAAGCTCCGTAATGGAATTAGGTATGTAATATAGATGTCGGTATGTATTAGGGTTTTTTAGGTTTTCGGTAGTCGTAGAGAACGAGTGCCCGCTGAAAGAGTGAAGCGGTGATTAGAGAGTGTAAGTTCGGAAACGAAGGACGAAAAGCTTATTGAAACTATCACGATGACAGTATCAACATCACAGGGTCGTTCCGTGGGGGGATGGGAGGGAGAGAGGGAAAGGAACGGCAGATCGGAGGAGCAGAAGCATACAGTTTTATTGTTGACCACGGCATCATCGGTGGGAGATCGCACCCCAGTTCGAGTCGCTCATTAGACATGGCGCCAATGCGGGTAGGGTGGTCGCTTTGGGTAGGAGACTGTCGCATCGATTGACTTTTGGGGGATCCCACATCAGCCCCTGGTCCCTGGTCCCTGGTCCCTGGTCCCTGGCGAAGTCCCCGGTCCCCTGTGCGGCGTCAACTGGTCGACCGACTTGGTCCAAGACCGGGGCCCTGGCTCAAATGCCCTCTTGGCCAGCTCCTTTTTCCCTCTGGGAGGATCCTTACAGTACCTTGCGGAGTTGTTTTCTCTCTCTCGGCTGTTCTTCACCCATGGCTCTTCTGTTTTTGACAGCCATTGGGCCAGGCCGTATCGAGGCGGGCAGGGTGGGCTCTGCCTTCTGGGCCTTTGGCAGAGAAGGCAAAGAAAGGAAGGAAAAAAAAAAGATACGGCATCTGGGGCGGGCCAACTTGCTGTTCGCCAAGATTCTCATATCCGGTCGAGCCCAGTAGTACCCGACACACCAGCAAGCTCGTCGTCACCCTCTTTCATCATGCAGTATGTACCTACATACGCGACAGGTAATAATCGATTGCGCCGTTGTGTGGATGCAGGCGAATCAACGGCTGCTATACGGCCTGTGTAATTCCGGATCAAGAGGCACCCTAGAGGTAGCGCTGGAAATAGGACATTGACCTCTGCGGCGGCTGGCAGTGGCTTCGTCTGCTGCTGGGCGCGGCGCGTGGTCGATAACATTGGATGAGCCCCTCTCTGGCAAGAGATGATCGATCCATTAGCCCCCAGGCTCCGGCGCGACTTTGACGATTCTTGGGCCTGTTCGACAGGCGAAAAGGAGTCAGTCACTGGACGAGGGGACCTAGAAGGTGAAGGTCGTGATGAAGATGGGATGGAATGATGAGATGGGCAGCGGTTGCTCGAATGGCGCCCTCTAGCGCGTGGGCTTGGTGGGCTGCCAACGCTTGGGTGGGAAATTACCTTAAAGTTAAGCGACAGCGGGAAATTACACACATCGACTACTCCCAAGGACCCAAGGAGCCTACCTGTACCAACTAGGAAAACTCCATCAGCGTGCATTCTTTCGCCGGGACCGACAACTCCGATGGCAAGGTTGGCATGCAGGGTAATTTGACCATACGATGGGAAGCCGGTCACTGCGCGCTGTCATTGGGCCATTCTGCAGCTCGTTCTCTGTTCTATTTTCTGTGTCTTGTTGGCCGTGTATCCATGGACCATCATGACTCCCATGTTCTGGCCGTACCCTTTCAGCCCCGAATACTGATGAGTAAGTAGGTAAGCAATATCACATCCAGGCCACCAAGGTCAACGGTCCCCTCCCATTCGGTCCAGGGCGCAAATGTTCTATGGAAGGAAGCAGGAAGCGCTTGTCGGCAACCGTTGGACGACGGATCTGGTGATGTCAGTATCGTGCTGGCTTCAGGCTCTAGCACCCAAGCAAGGAGGCGCCCTGTCCCCGTATGGATGTTTGCGGAATGCGCGCAGCTGGAAACAAGCTTATTCGGCGTGATGACATGATAGCTTCCTGCATCACTTTGCACACACTTGATTATGCTGTCGCTGCTCGCAGTGCACGATCTGTCATTGGGCGGACAGACAGCCAATACAAGAAGTTTACACACCGGGACGTGTAGAGAGCATCAAGCGGTCACGGCAATATCCAAGAGGTTGTCAAATTACACTACGAGAAGCCTTCATCTTCGCCACCACATGTGCGGTGAGTAATCAGCCAAAGTGATTAATTACCACTTACTATTATGAGCAGTGGTACTAGTCTTTGGGACCTTCTATCTCGATTTCGTGGTCCCCAAGCAAGGCCCCGCTGTCGCTGCTCTAAGAACAAGGGACACGACATGTTGGTTGCTTGCAGCCTTCTCGAGCGTCTCTCCCGCAACGCATGTTCTGCAAGCAGGCAGACAGAGGACTGTGAACGGGCTTGACGGGGAAGGGGGGGTTTATGGCGATCCCACTGTCGTGATGGCAAGCTAACATGGCAGCCAGGATGCCAAAAGGGTACGATCACTGCCACAAACGGGGCCTGGTACCTGCATTGGCGTCGTGAAGGCCTTGCAGGCGACCGGCTATACGACAAGGGGCCCATTTCCAAAAACGGCCACAAGCCGGGGTAGGTTCATACAAGGTAGCAAAATGCAGGCTGAGTTGCTATGGTACTTCTCCCTGGCCGCACACACAGGCCAGGGGGAGGAAATCAAAAGGAATAATAACAATCCAGACCAATTGGGACTATCATCTGGGTCCCAACGCACGGTCGCGTGGTCGGTCACAGTCAGCACAACACTGACCACCGCTTGAAGAAGCTCTGATCGCCCCCGAGACCGAGCAACAGCCAGTCGAACCCCCGAGACCCCTCGTTGCGATCCAATCACTACTCACTGAAACCCCCACCGTCGCTCCTCGGCAGTGCTCCAGATCTGCTGCTAGTATTCCGTATTACATACACGACTATCGGGGCGCCGGCCAGTGCTTGTCTTGGCCTCCTGTGGGCAGAGAGTCTAGACACGATACGGAACACAATGGAAGCCGTGCAAGCCGCAGTCTCTCCTATTCTCTCATATAACCCACTTGTCCCTGTCTGCCACCTCCCGTAGTTGATGCGAAGAGAGGTCAAAGTTTGGCAAGACAAGCAGAAGTGCTGCGTCATTGTGAGAATAACCGCAACAGCGATTCAAACTCTTCGCGATTTTGCCGGCTGCTTACCTACCTAGTTTGAGTTACTTTTAACCTCCACGCCAAATATGCTTCTCTTCCTCACATCCTTGGGTAAAAAGATCCATATCTCTGCAAAATTCACCCGGCTTTGCGTACCTTGTCATTCATCTCGTATCTGACCATCTTGGCAATTTCGAATGCAACGAACCGTATCCAAGCTGGGTCCCATTATTCCCTTCCAAGTCTTCCCCACAGTCCGTAACAGGAGCTACCCTGACCAAACTCCAGACTCTGCTGCTCCGAGGCGACTGGAACTTGTAGTCCCTGATCGTCATTGATGCCTTCTCGTATAGGAACAGGATCAAATCTGCCACACAAAGGTCTAGAACTGCTGATCCGATCGTCGAAACCCCTCAATTCTTGCTATTATCAGCTTCTTCCTGCCTATTCTCTCTTCAAAAATGTCCGGATATAGCTTGCACACTCGATATGGTACTGATCTTCTCGAGCGGCCAAGGTCCAAGACCGTAGGAGCAATGAAAGATGCCACAACCACATGTCGGCCAGCAATATAGATACCTGCTGGACGAGCCTACGTTGACCTCCCCAGACGCTTCCCTGGTTTTTTTTTTTTTTTTTTTCACGTGAACTGAAGAAGGAAGTATAAAAACGTGTTGGCATAAATAAGACACAACAACGATAAAAGATACCGTCCAATACACCTATCCGGCTAGTTGTCACTGCAATAGTTCCACATCACTGGGCCCAGTTTATAACTTTATCTTGTTCAATCTGAATACTCGAGGTAATTAATGTGCTCCCTGGAAATAACTTCTAATAAATGTAACGCCATTATTCAGCCGTCTGCTGAGATTGGTCTCCCTATGCTCTCGACGTCCACCACCTTTGCGATTTAGCATATTACTATGAATAGCAATAACGGGGATGAGGTATGCAAACAAGGGCCCCAAAAAAAGCGTTGACAAATTGATAGCTTCTATTCGAATATTATGCACACAAAGGAAAAAATAGCGATTGTCCAATCATGAAATAAACGCCCAAGCAGTGCGGTGTTCCTTGCTCAAAAAAGAGCCAAACTGTCGCGAGAGAATAAAAGGTCTTCTCTACAGCATGAAGAGACCACCGATCATGGCCGAGGCTACGATGAGCACGATCTGTTTTGGAAAATAGAGGTCAATGACAACGGCTCCAACGAGACAAGTGTTTGGTGTTGGCTTACCGAGACACCGCTGGCACCGTCGCTGCCAGAGACCGGGACGCTGCCGGTGGACGAGGCGTTGTTGCCGCCGTACGGCATGCCGGCGGTCCCGGCGGTCCCTAGGGGCATGCTGTCTCCCGCGAGGACGCTGGTCGACATGGTGGTCATGTCGCCCGTCGCGGTGGCGTCCGCGGACATGGTATCGACGGCGGCCGTGGTCATGCCGTCGGCGGCTGCCGGCGTGGAGAACCCGTTAGCAGGAAAGAATGAGGAAGAAGAGTTTGAAAACGGGGTCAGGGTGTCGGCGGGCGTACTCTGTGCTGCCTCGGTGGCCAGGGTCGCTGCTGCGGACTCGACGGCGGTGGGCAGGACGGACGCCTGGGTCTCCGGTCCGCTTCCCGTCTCGGCGTTATCTCCAGGCATACCCATGGTGTCCATGGCCAGGGCCGTGCTGGCTAAGACTACCATAGCAAACTTCTTGAAGGCCATTTTTGTTGGAGTTGTTGTTGTTGAAGGGGTCAACAAGGTAGGTACCAGGGTGGGATCGAGGGTAGGCAGAGAGGGTATAAGAAGCGGGATGGCTAGAACAGAAATAGAACTAGACGTTCGGATGATGGGTCGAGCGAGATCAAGGGGACTCTTGAGAAGACAAAGACGACAAAGAAGGCGACTTGGAGGTGGCCACGTCCGGGTTTTATTGGCTGGCCAAGAAGACATAGCTGGTATATTGACGGCATTCCAGAAGGTCTCCAGGGGACAATCTGCAGCTCGGGGCGATGAAAGCAGAGAATGTGTCTCATGAAGGAGACATGCCGTTCCCGAGCCCGTGTGGCTCTTGTTCGGTAACGGCATTCATGGCAGTGGCAACTCCCATAGCAAATCGGCACGCCGCACAAGTATGCCAGGTGGAGGACATAGGATGTATTGTTATTGAAGGTCTCCTATGCCTGCATTGTCCAGAAGATCAAATTGGTAAAAATGCTTGTACATTACATGGCAACAATTTCTTAGTACGTGGTTGCATTCCTCTTGAAGACAATACCATCTCGATGCTACTTGTACTGCAGTACAGCGAGTGTTAATGGGTATCACGTGTTAGCGCGTCAAATTACTACTACATTACTGTCAACTTGTCAAGTGGTCGCGACAAGAAGGGCCGTGCGTGATTGGCAGCCACTGCCACTGCGATGGCGGGTGGCCAATCAGTGACTCTGGCATTGAAATTTTACACGACCGATATCTGATCTGCATTCCTCGCGCAGACCACCGCAAGGCAATTCGCTGCTTGCCACAAACACCGAAACTCGCCCCGCCAGTCCCAAATGTGTCTGTGATCATGCTGCAGGCAAGCAGACCATATGTTTGCTGGCGTTGTGCCACGCGCAGCGTTGTTGCAAATGGGAGAGCGCAGAGACTAGATCGCCCTCTAGGCACGCCGACTTTCAATGCGTATGCCCGGGCGCATTCGAATGCGAACAGAGTAAGTCGCCAGCCATATCTGCCTGTCCCATTGACGACACCCAGAATTGACACTTCCATAGAGTCTTGCCACCGTTGTGCATCCATCTGGACAAGATGGTGCACAGAATCGGGGTCGGGGTTCTACTGCAGCGGCAACCAGCTACCTAGGCGAGAAGAGACTCCCTTTGCGGCAGCGCCTGCGGACTTGGGAGATGGAGAACCCAACAGAGGCGCAAACCATACTAACAGATATTGCACACAACGGAGAGGTGACCAACAGCTTCACCCGCCCGCAGAACGACTCGATGCATCAGGTCGACGTCGCCACGCCCGTGTTCGACGGTGATGAAATGAGCGACCTGCGCTCCGACCCCGCCAATCTCAAGCCTGGTGATTTGGTCGAGATGAGGTACGATTTCCATTCGGCCCTTCTCTTTTCGTCTCCTTCAACTGACACTCTGCAGTTCTCAAGCTTCAAGGCGACCGTTGTTGGCCGTTTGCCTGGGCCGCTTCAATGGATACGAGCACTACTACACAAGCGGAGGACAGTGGTTCTGCGGTCTGGGCTTACAGTCCCTGTTCGTTGTGAACGACTTCGTGGCATCAGCTGAGCTCGAGCCCATCATTGCAGAAATCCCCCTCGGAGAGATTTCGGCCGACGAAGTCAATTCTCTGCGCAGCTTGGGTCATGATCCGTCCAGAAAGGCAGGCGCCAAAATTTTGAAGAAAATGGTCGACTTCTCCCAGGAGGCCGAGGCCATCTACCAGGCCAACGCCGGCAAGCTAGATTCCTCGAGTGCCTTCATTGGAGACCCGGTCAAGCATCGATACCTTACTCTTCACGAAATTGCAGAGATTCTCCTGCCATTTTCGGCCAAGAGACAGGGCAAATTACCCCCAGTCGCGCTATACGCTGTCCACAGGGCCTTGCTGCAGGACGATATCTTCTTCAGGCCGCTCAAGTCGCAAGGTCACCGAAGCTCGTACTTGTTCGAGATCAGCCCTCTGTCCGAAGTTCGCACCGTGCAAAGGATCGAGGCTCTTGTTCGAGACTACGTGGATTTGCCACCAAAGGATCGCAAAAATCTACCCAACACGCTGCAAAGATTCGTAATTACTGCGCAAAAGGCAATTGACAATAGCAGGAAGTCCCGGAAGCCAACGGCCCACGGAATCGTTAGCCCTTCCCAAACTCCTACGCCACCTCCGCCAAAGTGGTCCCCTCTTGACCTCGATATCTTGCGCTTTCTGGAGCTATGGTCCAGCTATCAGAAGTTCCCAAGCAACTCTAGTATCCAAACCATAGCCGCAATCATACTGCGCGCACTGGACCGTTATCCTGACATGAAGCTAGATGCTAGCTTGGGCTGGACTTTCCTACAGGAGATTGGCCATGTCACACCGTGGGACATACAGTCTCGGTATCGATATCGCTTTCCCGATGTGGAGGTGAAACGAAGCGGTGGTTTCGATCGAGAATTTTCAGGAGACATGTCGAGAGAGTTGACTCCGGATAAATTCAATGGCGAGAGGACGACGTGGAACAACGGTTCTATATATGCCATTGATGCCGAGACCACTACGGATGTAGATGATGCCGTATCCGTGGAGCAGACCTCGAATCCAGAACAAGCTTGGATCCATGTTCACATTGCAGACCCGGCCTCGTCCATCGCTGCCGACACTGCCATCGCTAATTTCGCCGAGCTCGTACCTGAGACCATCTACCTCCAGGGGCATTTCTCGCGCATGCTGCCCAATGATATCAGCGTTGACCGATTCTCATTGGCGGCAGGACGGCCATGTTTGACTTTCAGCGCGCTTGTTGACACAAGTGGCGCCATATTGGAAAACAAGATCACTCCTGGAACTGTGGGCAACATCGTCTTTATGACTCCAGCGGATGTCAATGATGCTCTCGGTGAAACCAGGGAGGATCCTACGGCAACTGATCAGGAACTTCTTGTGGGGCCCAAGCCCGCTGCTTTCAAGCCCGACAGGACATTCACGCGCCCCAAGGATCTAACAGCAGACCAGAAGGAGGAACTGAAGTTGCTTTCTCGCTTTGGCAAAGCCCTACATCACGGGCGACTCAGCAAAGGAGCTGTCCCATTCTTCCAGGCTCGCCCATCGCCAAAGGTCTCTCTTGCAGGCGTCACGCAGAACGAGAGCGGAGGCGGTTTCAGTGTCACAGGCGACCCCTCGATTCATGTCAGCTTTTCACAGGACACCGGGACGGACATGGTCGGGCATACCATGCGCATGGCTTGCGAGGTGGCTGCTCAATGGTGCAACGAGCGCGGCATCCCTGTCCCGTACCGATCGCAACCATACGCCGCGCAGAACGCCGAATTGATTCAGCAACTCATACGCGATACTTTAATTCCACTTGCTGAGGCTGGTCAACGGCCAGAAGATTCGATGTGGCGGAATCTGCGCGCCCTTATGGGCGGCGATGAGCTGAGCACTAGGCCAGGCCCTCACTACATGATGGGCGTCGACATGTACACCAAAGCAACATCTCCTCTGCGGCGCTACGGCGACTTGATCGTTCACTGGCAGATTCACGCTGCGCTGCTCGAAGAGAAGAGGCTCGGAAAATCTTTGATCGGCAACCAGGATGACTCGTTCCTCCCCTTTCCGCGCGCCCGTCTCGACAGGATGCTTCCCATGCTCCGCGTGCGTGAGCGTCAAGCCAAGCTTCTCAGCAACGGTACCGGCGCCGACCAGTGGATCCTTCAGGCCCTGGTGCGGGCGTGGAAATTTGGCGAGGCTGAGCTGCCCGAGACCTTTCAGTTCAAGGTCGGCCACGTCGCCGGCCGGCAGAGCATCATGGGCCGGCTAGACTGGTTCGACCGCACTGCATTCCTGAGGCCCGACGCTATGAACAACGTCGCGCTGATGACTGATGTGAAGATTGACGACGTGTTTGAAGTAAAGCTCAAGGATGTCAATGTGCACTCTGGCCTCATCTTGGTCGAGGCTGTCAAGCTGGTCGCCAGCAGCAACGCCACGACGATACCGGGCGATGTACTCGAGTCAACAAAGACGCCCGAGAGGACGCTCTGATTCTTCTATTGCTGTATTACGGCATTGTATGATATGTATTTGTATTCACAGTGGTATGGAAATGCTCGAGTGTGTATTTGCCTGCACGTGTAAAATCATTCCTCGAGTGAGCCTCGACGTTAGAACGACTAGCTTGATTATATTAATGAAATATACCACCAGTGAAGCTATTACAAGGACAACTGCAGACCAACCCATAGACTGTGAGAGGGTGCGGAGCGTTCAATTTCCAGAAGCTGGTAGCAGTTCGACTCGACAACATGAGGAACCCAATTCATGAAGACGGATACCATAATTGGGCTAAGGCGGTAGCGGAGCATGCCCAAGAAGATGGGATTGGCGAGTGTGCTGAGCAAGTTTCGAGTGTGAGATCAGTTGCGGTGCAGATGTGACTGGAATGAACAAGCCAGAAAACCTGAAAGCGATGCATATGTTTGTGGAGAATTAGGAGCTATACTTGGCCGTGGAGCTGCTATAGGAGGACGATAGACGCGCTCAGGGTGGATCATGGCGCCATGGTGGTATGAGTATATCCACGTCCGGCTGTAACACAGACCTACCTACCCTATGTGCTTTGCACCGGTGTTGGGGCTCGAACCAATGAAGTCCAACTTTGGGACTGAGAAGCGTACGAATGCCAAGTCGACGAGCCGCGTCCATGGACGGAAACGACGGCGGTCAATCAGTCTTGTTGATCGTGGCCAGTCCGGTTTCGAAGTTGCTCCTATATCGGATCGGGGATCCCACTAGGTTGGGTGATGAACGGACGGGAGCGTACCTCGCAGTCTATCTGGCTAGTGAGAACGTCGAATCATATGTCGGGGACGAGATGTGAGGAACAGATGGGTTAGGCTGGGTTAATGCATCGAGGTAGGTGGTAGGTGGTAGGTGTGAATGTGAGCAGAGTGGTTTAGCTGAGGGGGGCCACCACTAATTTAGCACTGCCCGCCTCGTCAACGAACCTCATGATGCCGTCAGCTACGGACCTAAGACAGGTCATTCATTCAGTACTTAACCAGGTATCAGGATGCCTACCTAATCCCCCCTTCGTCCTGCCGCTCAGCTCGCCCTGCTAGGCTGACCATGTGACTCTCACTCCACTGCCCAGGACAAGATCTACAGAATTCGTGATGGAATCTCAAGTCTGACCCATTTCGTCGACTTCTGACCCATCCATCCAGCCAACCAACCAGCCACTCGTGTATGGACTGCAATGAGTGACTACTATTTTATCTCCAGAGTGCCTGACTGACTTATTATGGATAAGATACCTGCCCGATAGACCATACATACATTACCCCGCCGCCATCATTTACATACAATTTTAGTGCCGCGGTCCCACCATGTACGTGCTCTCATCAACGTGATTGCCTACGTAGGTACCGGCACTACGCTACACACTTAGATATAGTATCGATAACCGTATCGCGATAATAGTGGCATGAATATCCTACCAATGCCTGGGCAGAGCTGGGACATGAACAACAAGTCTACGAGGTGGGCTCACACGCACCCGCAGGGATGGCCCCATCATCAGTAAGACACACGCCGCTACACTGGCCTTGGACCCGCCGTCCGCATATCGTCATCGGACCCCAAATCGTCTCACCCAGCTGCCAGGCCGCCAAAGTCGCTTGCGCACGCCGGTGGATGCGAATCACTTCCCATCGATGGCTCCCCCCCCAAAGTCCGAATTGGGGAGGTGGCGCCCCGCCTTTTCTCGAAAGAAGTAGACACGGAGGCGTACCTACGTGAAGTGAAGCCTGACGAAGCCGCGATGCCAAAGAGAGCAGGCTTGGACGCTGCTATGTCAATACTCTTTCTGAAGGTGGAAGTCTTCGTTTCTAGTCCGTCGACTGGGTCTTGGTTACATGACCGTGCTGGCAGGGTCCGACTTTCCAACAACCACTCTGACCCCAGACAAACTAAAACACAAATTGCAGTACTTGCGACAACGGCCCGGAGATAAAATCGAAGATAACCTGTGGTCGGACGTATCTCCAACGTGGGGCATCAATGACAAAGCCATTGTGATTGAGTGAGAGCAAGCACGCACGCAGTAGCAAGCAGCAGCAGCAGCAGCAATCAACCTTGAAAGCAAGAGACAGCACTGGAGAGCTGCATGCATTCTTAGGTAACCTACCTACCTACCCCCTCGCTGATCCGTGTGAGGAGCGCATACCATGCCATAGCATGCCATACCGACCAGCCACGTTCTCGTGCTCATCAATCAATCACTCACTCGCTCATCCTTCTTCTCCCCTCCCCTCATCCACACACCCCCGACCTGTGACCGTTGTCCACATCTCACGTTCCCTGGGGGCCAGTCTGCTCAACCTTCTTGGCTGTATGTGTGTGATTTTGTCGACCATACCATACCCCTTCCAAAAGTCATCTGTCCAACCCTACATACCATCCACATATTGTTCGTGTGGGCAATATTATTGTTCACCCTTTTGACGGCCAACAGTCTTGTAGCCCACTACCTGTCTATCTATCTATTGTAGATGGAAGTCGTCGCGAGCACCGACACGAGAGCACTCCAAGCGCCCCTCCAATATTGGTTTATAGGACCCATTTGCCCACCCCCCGCACGGTCCGCCCGCCTGTGTAGATCAGCGGACCCCTGCTCTTCCCTCTAGTGCCCTGCCTATCTGCTACCACCCGCGGGGCTTCTGCCTCCCCACTGATAGATACCTATACTGCCTGGAATCACTCACTACCTTGCCCAGTCGGTGAGGCCTGGCTTCCACGACAGCTTCCTCTTACTACTGCGCCACTCACTGAGGCTCTTCCATAATATTACATCTGGCCTCTCCTGAACCTTCTTACTTACTTCCTCCCAAACCCCAACTATGCCCACAACGAACCGCGGAGACGGACAACACTCGCAGGACACCAATATGACCACTGGAGTGAACGATACGTCTGCCTCCGCGGCGACGTCGGCAACTCGCCCCCGACGACAACCAAGCGATAATAACAACCAATCTCCTTCAGCCCAGGCTGATAGCGACAGTCCTTCGCATACAGCCGTCGAGTCGTGGGTAGAGGTCTCGTCGCATCCGTCGTCCTCGTCGGTATCATCCATAGGTGACGAGATCGTCACGACCGGCTTGCGCGTCGGCTCCAACCCTTATACCCAGAGGCGACGCCTCCACCCATCATCTTATAATCAACTTCTGGCACAACAGCAGCAGCAGCGGCATCTCGCGGCACAGGCAGCAGCCGCAAGCAGCCAGGAGGAATATGAAGAGAGCGAGACCGACTCGGACCATCTTCTGTCCTCGTCGACTGAGAACATCGCCTCGGTCCCCAGCCTGAACCCCACTCCTCTGCGCAGCGCCTACCCACTGGAGGCGGACACGAGCGACGAAGAGGATGACGATGACGAGAATGCCACGGCATTAGGGTCGCGTAGGCCATCCGAGTCTTTTCGTCCTCAGCCAAATGCCTTTTCGCACCCGCCCTCTCACCTGCAGCATCGCCACTCGACTAGTTCTGCTATCCCCCAACATCACCCGCGTCCCTCTTTCGGTCAGCGCAGCTCCACCAGAGTCGAGCGAAGGGGCCAGAACTTTATGTCTTCAGCTGATAATGACGAGGCACTACGGGCTAGCTTGACAACTCTGCTCAGCTGTGCCGCCGCGGCTCGGGGCCGGAAACAAGATGATGAGAAGCGCGCGGGGGAGAGAGCCGCACAAGCTGGCAGCCAACCTGTGAACCTCCGCCTCGTACCAGAGAGCGAGCTCATGGAACCTGCGCCACGGCCTACCGCATCGGGCAGGGTCCTGAGGAGCGATGCCACGCCTTCACCTCCTGCAACAACTCGGAGTGCGTCGCCGGAAAAGGTGAAGCGATCAGCAACTCCAACGCCGCCCAATAAGTCTCTGCGGGCCACAAAGAAGAAGAAGACCTCTGCGGCCGCTTCACCCTCAAATTTCGAAGAGACTCTTATCAGCCCTACGCTGCTTACGTGGGTTGTTGGCGCTGGTGTGGTCGTCTTGGTGAGTGTCGTTGGCTTTGGTGCTGGCTATGTCATCGGCCGTGAAGTCGGGCGCCAAGAAGCCCTCGACGGCCTCGCAGCTGCCAACGCCAGCTCTATCGCCACAGAAGGAGGCAGCTGCGGAAGGGAAGCCATCCGGGGCGGAACTGGCACTCTCAAGCGCTTCCGTTGGGGAAGTGGAATGGGCAGAAGTGTGGCCGCCTAATGAGGAAAGCCGAGGAGTTGCAAGGTCGTCATCTGTCGACTTGGAAAGGGGGTAAAATCGTGAAAGGATATACCTGGCCGGACGGATCCCGTCACTGGCCACCAGCATTTGATTTCATATTTCGAGGCGTTTGAAATGGGTGAGGAGTTCTGCTTCGATTTGACCAAGACGCAGCCATTGTTTTTTTCTCGTCCATCATTTTCAGCGTGGGCGCGTGTCTTGATTCACTCGTATACGACGGCATGTATCGATGACCCAGTGGAATGAGAAACGAGTTCTGACGTTCGACGTTTCTGAAGGCTATCTAGACGTTCATCACTTGGTGTTTTCGAAACGGCGTTCATCCATCTAGCAGATATTCTGTCGGGCAGTGCGAGACAGTAAATAATAAGATTGCGTGTTTACCACTATTCTCGGGGCTTGCATCATATATCACGTACAATATAATATTATCTACAAGATGTCAATGGCCCCCACGAGTAGAACGTGTCGAGAGCTTCCACCAGTGTGGGACATGCCATCTCGAATATATATCCCGTATATATGTCTTCAAACTTCGGAAATCAAGGAGGAGGGTTGCTAAAGACTTGAGATCTTTCGAATAGACAGTCCCGGCTGCGTCTTTAGGCACGGAGGCTATTATGCATGGGAACAACCCCGAGAATGATGCAAAGGGTAACAAGAAGATCTTGGTAATTGCGAATTCCAGCCTTTTTGAGCTCCATGTTGTCATGAATCATCAACAAGGTTACTTTCTATACCTCTATGCAAGTCCGCCAGCTAAGCAAGGTTTCAAAGCACTCTCAAAAGTCCCCGTCATCATCATCGTCGTCGTCGTCTTCGATGACGGCCCGCCTCCTCGGCCCGCGGGCTGTTGCTCTCTGTACAACCTCAACGTCCGACTCGTCGTCGTCGTCGTCGTCGTCGTCACTGCCAGATACTGCTGATGATTGCGTCTTTGCCCTGCCCGCCATCTGACTCATCGAGGGCAGGTCGTCCTCGCTATCGTCGCTGTCGGCTATCCCTCTCCTCTCGCGTCCTTGCTTCTGCTGCTGCTGTTGCCGCCGCCTCTGCCCGGACGCATATCCGACCGCCGACGACGCCGAAGGCGTGGTGGGCGACGTCGAGAGCCTCCTCATGCTCGACGTCGGCGGCGCGCTCGACGTGCCCACGTCGTCTCCCACGACGAAGCCCTCGAGGTCGGAGCCGCCGTCCGAGTCGTCCGTCAGCTCGAGGTCGCTGGTGCGGCGGCAGTCGTCTCCCTCGTCGGCGCTCTCGTCGTAGACTCCCGACCGCTGGGCCTTCTTCGCCGGCCGGTCGGGCTTCTTCTTCTTCGCCGGCGGCTTGCGTGGCGCGGGCATCTTTTTCACGGCGGGTCTTTGGCGTGGGGGCGGAGGTGGAGGCGGAGGAGGACTGATCTCGCGGAAATCTTCATGGTCCGAATCTGATAATGTGAGCGCAAAGATTTCACGGTCTGCCGGGGGTGGTGCAGGCTTTGGTCGTGAAGTCTGCTTCGGCTTTGAAGGCACACTGCGAGGGGGTTTGGCCGCATCCTTGCGCTTCGGGGCAGCGGTCGCGGCTGTCTTCCGCCTCTTGGGTGGATGTGCGGCTGCAGCTGATTCCATCTCGGTTTCCGAGACAAAGGATGGCACTGGCAATTCCGCATAACGGCTCTCGTCTGCTGATTCATGAGGCTTCTCGTCATACATGGTTCCACTGTGGATTTTTGACATTTTTCGAAAAAGCTTGACGCATCTTTCCGTGTGCTCCCCGTGCTTGACGAGAACTGTTTTCCGCAAGCGTCGTTGTGCTAGAGGCTGAGCCGCCGTGTCAACAGTCGCAACCTCCTGAACGTGATCTTGGTAGTACGGGAGGTTTTGATACGTCACACGCAGTTCCTCGGTTTGCTCTTCATTCAGACTGACCGCGCCTAGCTCTGGAATTTCCGCGACTTCAACCGGTTTTGGTGAGCGCTGCTGTGCTTGCGCTTTCGTGTTCTGGGCTGGACGCTTCCCCAGCATGGAAGCTACGCTGGTGAATCCCGTCTCGACTCCGTCGGGCATGAAAAACTTCTTGGGCGGTTTCTTCTTTCTAGCCGCGCCCTTTTTTGGTTCCGGAAGAGACTGATTCTGCGTGTTCTCGATTGGGATTTCCACCTCTCTCTTGTCAACTTCGGGTTTGATGTTCCTTGGAACGATACGTGTGGACAGGTCGTGCCGAAAATTGAACCGGCTTCCATCGCATATCATCTGCTGCATCTTGTCGTATCCGTCCTTGGATTTGGCATAGTTGTCCTCCTCCTTTCCTCGCATGAGCAGGAGCACCACTCGCCCAGCTCTCTTTCTCCCCGTTCGGCCCATCCTCTGTAGCATTCGGATGGGGGACGCGGATGCATCGTAACAAACGATGAGATCTACTTGGCCAATATCCAGACCTTCTTCACCAATAGAAGTGGCTACTAGAACGTTCAAGGCCCCTTCTTTGAATTTTCTGATTCTTTCAATCTGCTCGGACTGTTTCATGCCGTCCGACTTCTTCGTATCTGCTTGGCCAACAAAGACGGCCGCCTTGATCATGGGCTGGTGACGGTTGAGAACTCTCACGATCTCTTCCGCACTGTCGCGATATTCACTGAAGACAATGATCCTCGTATTAGAAGATGCACCATTCTCCGTCCCTTCACCAGCATCCATGAAATGATTGAGGATGGTGTCGGAGAGACAGGTCAGCTTTGGATGACTGACGAAATCAGGATCCCTGTTCCACATGCTGATCTTGGTCATCATGTCTTGGAAATGGATCGAGTCGGTGACCTCGCGTTTCCACTTGGAGCCTTTTGCCCCTTTTTCTTCTACTTCTTCTCTGAAAGCAGCTAGATTGTCGTAGAAGGGCTTGATCCCATGGAAGTTCAAGAGTTTGATAGCATGAGCCAAGCCTTGCAGTATGGTGAAGATGGTCATCATCATGAACTTGATGCCTTGATTGGCCCTGTTGCCGGCTCCAGCAGCCCAATCCTTTCTTGCTTTGAGCAGCCCAAAGGTTGTCATGGACATGGGATCACGACCATAGTAGATGTTCTGCTGGCTGAGCTTGTCCACCAGCGGCTTCAAAGCTTTGGAGAACAGCTCCTTGCAGAAATTCATTTCATCCGATGGGTCCAAGATCTCGATGTCTTCTTGGCGCTGGTGCACATACTGGCGGATATCGAGGGACTCCTCTGTCCGAATCTCTACACGTGAGATGCCGAGACCATCGATGACATCTTGAACCGCCTCGACCTTGGATCCGGGTGTGGCAGTCAGGGCTAGGACGCGAAAACTGCTCGAGTATTTTCGTAAAGCGGTGACCACCTTGACGTATGCGTAGTTGCCCGTGGCACGATGAGCCTCGTCTACGACCAGTAGCGCAATCGACTTCGGATCCGCCATGCCATGCGAGAGGTCATTCTCCAAGGTCTGCGGCGTCATGAAGAATACACGTTTTGATTCCCATTCCTCGGCTCGCAGTGCCGGGGCAACTTCGCCCGTCAAGAGGGTGGTCTGCGATCTCGGGATACCAGCAATGTTGAAGCAGGCATCGACTTGCTGCGACACGAGGGGCTTGGTGGGCGCGACAAACACGATCTTGGCCTCCTTCGTCCAGCGGTAGAAATTCAGCATAATGGTGGCCGCGATGAATGTCTTGCCTAGACCTGTTGGCAGGGCCACTAGAGTATTGTTGAACAGACCCTCCTTTACTATGGTGTACTGGTAATCTCTGATGGCACCCAAGTTTGTAGGATATACCCAGGTTTTCATGGCGTCGAGGTCAATTTCATGATGAGTAGGCTTTTCTTCTGGCAAGTCGACGCGAAACTGCCGAGTATTACTCGGCCGCTGGGTCGATCCGGCATTACCATTTTGTGACGCTGTTGTGTTAAAAAGAGTCATTTGACGATAATTCGGGGATGGGCCTCCAATTTTGGCCGGAGGGCGAGACTTCCATGGCGTGGGCTTTCCTAGTGATGCACCGCCCGGGGAGCTCAAGAATGCGTCTGAAGGCAATTCGTCCAGGTCAATAACTTCTGGAATCGATGGTTGATTCAACTTTGTATGTATTAGCTCATCATACTTTGATACGAGTGGCGCAAATCGAAAATGAACATACGCCCTGACGAGAAGTGAAGCCATTCACAGCTTGCCCCAGTCTAGCACGTTGGACGTGGGGCTGGCCATTAGTTGCGATTCCTGGCCGTGCAGACGACTGAGTGACAGCCGGAACCTGACTTGCGGCCTGGATCAGGTCCTCGTCCAGGATATCGTCGTCGAACTCGTCTGAATCCATAGTTGCTGCTGTTGGATTTTCATCATCGCCTCCAGACTAGGTAACCATGGAACACTTGATGCAGTATCAATCCCATGAGATTTTGGAGGGTCAAACGCGATCAGAGCCTACCTTAGATTGAGACGCGCCTATCAGCCAGGATTGCCAGCGTCTTAAACGCCAGTTCACCTGACCTGCAGCGGCACTCTAACCCGTTATGGCATTGAAACCCCACCTTGGAGCCTGGTTTTGGCCTTTTCAGGCAACGACCATTCACTGCTGACAAGCTGACTCACCCGCAAAAAAATACGGCGGCATCACTCACTGCATAAGAAGCTTGGGCCCAAAATTTCCCCCAGGGTCGCATGCGACTAGAACAGCCTTTGTCGTCACTCACGACTTCTTTGAGATCAGGACCTTATTCCTTCATTTCGTCTCTGTCTTGTTCGCGCTGTTCACATTCGACCCCAGTTTCGACAGGTCCAAAGGCCTGCTTCTACTGACGTCGATACGCGCAATAGGCTCGCTACTCTTTTTGTTTGTCGACGCCGACCTAGAGTGCGCCCACCCAGCTCTTTGCGACGCTCCGGGGGAAGCTTCTCTCCCTCCATTTCTTTGCACCACCCAACAACCAACGTTCCTCGATCTCCAGCGCAACGTCGAGACAATCGGAACACCGGCAAACAAACAAACGCAATTCAGCCCAAGGTCCCACACTTCACTGGACCTGCCGCCGTCTCTTGATTTTCACTGTCCATTCTGCCTGAAGCATCACCGAAAACCTTGCCAGCCAAATCGATTGCTATCACGTAGCACCTGCTGTCCATCATCATGGCACCTTCAGGCCCCCGTGCTCAGCGCAATACACGTGGTGCTACGACATCGAACAAGACGACAGGTCGTCCTTCCGGTATCAAAAAGCGTGGCGGCGGCGGCCCCACGAAAGCCGACAGAGATGGCGATCTCGACATGGACGCGCCGGCCGCTGGCGGCGGTCCTGGCCGTGGCGCTCGCCAGTCCAAGAACAACAAGTCTGACGCACCGCCGTCGGGACCACGACGCTCGACTCGAAATGCCCCATCTAGCAACCGGGGCCCAAAACCTACCCGAGCGGCAGATATGGTCAAGAAGATTATCGAGGGCAGTTCGGGAAACATGTCGTCCCGTATCGCGGCAGGAATCGATTCATCTACCAGACACACCCGCTCGTCGCGCCCTATAAATGGCGCAAACATTGCGACTCTAAGAATCGGCGGCCTCAAGGACAGCAAAGCGGCCAGTAATGAGGGCGGCGGGCTGAGAGAGCTCATCATCTTCGTGGAGCGCAAGGCCTCCGTCGTTGGCAAGCTCGCGCGTTCCGTTCGTGTAAAAAAGGTGAGTCCGCATATCCGATCCGAACGTCTGGATTTCCTGGGAGGTTACGAAGCGACGCCGACTCTCCAATTCGTTATGCCATAGCTCGCAAGAACGAGGAGAAGACAAGTTTTTATCATCAAGCAGCCGCCTACACCTAATCCGGACTCCTGGACTACTATCAAGGTATCTCTACCTTGGCTAACATAAAGCAGTCATCAATCCGAGGTGACTTTGTGTACATCACGGCAACTAAAGAGGACGCGGAGGAAATCCAGAAACTGAACAACTTCGACTTTGCCGGCGCGCGCCTCACCATCGAGGAAGTCACTGAAGAGACTGCCGCCCCTTTGTCCGATAAATCACAGCAAATCAAGGAGCAGCTCAAATCCGTTCTTGCGGTGCGGTACAATCAGGAGGCAAAACTCCTCGACTTGTCACATCTCAGCCAAGACCCCACTTTGCAGCAGATGGACATGTTCACTCAAGCCACCCCGGAGAAGCTCTTCAAGGCATTCATGGTGATCATGGACGATACCTTCAAGGGACTCGTGGCCAAACGCGAAGGCGTCGTCAGCATCAGCCTGAAAGGAAACAACATTGACGATGTAGCTCAAGTCATGTCCCTGGCCGACACTTTCCCTGACTTGATCAACCTTGATCTGTCAGAAAACCAGTTCAAGGATATCAAGACCATGCGGAAATGGAGTGGCCGTCTGCGGAGGCTTGAAACATTACTCTTGAACGACAACCCCATTGCTGCGAACCAGTCTAGCGTGGCCGAATTCATGAAATGGTGGCCCCGGCTACAAAATCTGAGCAACATCCAAGTCCGGACCAAGGAAGAAGTAGAGACCGCTGCGCAAGCTCCTAAGGTCTTCCCGATTCCACAGTCTGGATCTGACTTCCGCGATGTCAACCGCATTGGCGAGGCCTTCATAACTGAGTTCTTCGGGATGTACGACAACGACCGTCAAACCCTCGCGGCAAAGTACTACGACGAGCAGAGCGTCTTCTCATTCTCAGTCATGACGGCTCAATCACACATCCCTGGCTCATCGGTAACTTGGACAGACTACATCAAGCTCTCTCGGAATCACATCAAAATCACTACACAACACGCAAGATTCCAGCGCCTATTCGTTGGCACAGGACTCGTACAGAATGCCTGGGCAAAGTTCCCACCTACAAGGCACCCCGCCCTGACCACCGAATTCGACAAGTACATCATCGACTGTCACCCGATGACGAACCTCGCTGACCCGACGGGCCAAAGTCCCGGTGGCGTCGATGGCATGATCATCACCATGCATGGCGAGTTCGAAGACCAAGAAGTCAGCACCCAGAAAACCGCCAGAAGGAGTTTCTCTCGTACTTTTATTCTCGGACCTGGTCTCCCCGGAAGAAACGATATCCGTGTCGTCAGCGACCTACTCCAGCTTAGGGCGTACGCTCCTCTCCCTTCCCAAACGGGCGCAGCAGACATGCCGGCAGCACCTATCGCAGCACCTGCCGCAGCTCCCGTCGTGGGTGCGGTTCCACAACAAGAACAGATGATCATTGAGCTCTGCAAACAGACTGGCATGACTCCAGAATACTCGAAAATGTGTCTCGAGACCGCTGGCTGGAACTTTGATCAAGCATTGTTGACTTTCAACGAGAAGAGGGTAAGTTATACCTTTCGATGGCTGCTATGTACTTTACTGACTGGACTTAGGCAACACTCCCTCCTGATGCTTTTGCTCAGCAGCCCATGTGATGGAACGGAGGAGGAAGCAAGACGGAAATACAGTGTATCGGCATATTCAACCCGAAACACGGTGCATTTGGCAAGGCGTTTATGGATTTGGCGGCAGTGTGATTTAGGAGGAATCAACATGGCAGTCCGAGGACTCGTGAACTTCCCTGCCTGCATCCTTTGCAGGCAGATATATAAGAGTGTCATTGTGACAAGAGAATGAATCACAACCAGGAAGGGGAGCATTGGATTACTATTGAGGACGTGAAACATTGCTAGCATACCTACGCAGCGTGAAGGACAAACATTAATACCAAGAGCACAGAAAGAGAGCTCACTGTTGACATCCTCAAAAAATGACTTGGAGCGATTGCCGTGAAACGCTAGATATACACCACACCAAGCGGAATCGCCATATGATGTGTGATATAGAAGATTCAACGACAGCCTTGGTACTTTGATCATGTGATTGTTGTTGAACGGCGCAGGTATTCTATAGCCTTCTGGAGCAGCTTTGTGAGATTTCAAACACCATCTATGACGATGCTGGCATTGGAAGACTCAATAGTTTGTTCTCATGAGAGATGGCAGAGGGGCAGCAATTGCCGAATCTTCCTTCACACCATGGCTCTGGGCTACACGACATGCTTAATTTGCAGATCGTCACCGATTGAGAGGTTGGACTGCAGACGGCGGCCCAATCACGCATTTCATACTGGGCATCGCAAGCTGGTTGGCTGGCGCGCGCTTTTCCTTACGAGACATTGGGGACAATATAGTACTGTACCATCGAGGCTGCATGGGCTCAAGACAACCAACCCATCTGCATCTCGGCATTGCCCAGGGCTGAGCGCTTAACAATGGTGACAGCTGAGCCAACCGCCGGGAGCGCCAGACCCCATCTGTTGCTTGAAAATGGTTCTACCTCGTTTTCTCAATTTCCCGTGTCGCGAAGAAGGCATATGGAGAGAGAGAGGGTCTGCCGCCGGCCGTTATCAGTGATCACCGCCATGGGACGGAATAGTCCTCGAGTGCAGCGGTGAGCGGCCGGCGTGCCATGTACTTTGTACGCGCGCTGCAGAACCTCTCCCATCCCGCGGCCTAGCACATGGGAGACGGCGACAAGTGACCAAGAAGAGAAAAAGAGGTCAGCTCAGCCAGCCAGCAGCTTAATAATAGCCGCCTCATGTTCAGCACGGCAAGCTGGCCGCTAGAAGGGATCATGGATCTTTTTCTTGCTTTATGCGCGCTGAAACCCGGCGGTTGCTTTTTCTCTCAGTCCCTCTGTATTCTTTCGGGCATGTGAGGATGCGGTGGAGGGGCAACATATTCAACGTCTGTCGCAAAGTGTTCATGACATATCACGGGGGCTGCGTTTTCTGAGATATGGGGGACGGTGTTTTCATGTTACATCAGATCCATAGCGATGTCGTATTATCTAGCAATATTTGCAGAATTTCAGCTGCTCCGTACTGTCACATCTGAGCGCTGTGCGAGAACTATCAGAAAAGTAGTGGTAGGATTTCTCTATACAGATACCGTAGTGTACCGGGGGATTCGGCGACATACGACACCAGCAGGATCGCATTCGCGGATTTTCCGGAACAAGCCCTGCTTTCAGTTTCCTTTTCGATTCGAGACAGATTGGGCAGAGTGGCACAACACGAAGTCTTCGGTAGCACTGCTACGGTGGTATTGTAGTATGTATATACGAGCACGCAAGCAGTTGTTCCCACGTGGCTGCGTGGAGCATTATATGGATTTTCTACGAAGTAGTGTAGCACGCACCGTGATCGATGATCGGACTGCCACTAGCAGGTACGGTAGGACTCTTCTGTTCAGAAGACTCAGAGCAAGAGAGTCTCCTTCTCGCCCATGCTAGAGTACCCAGCAACTAGGATAGACCACGATGCTTGGCACTTGCTACGTATTACCTAGACAGGCAGGGAGCTGACCTACCTAGCAGCATCTAGCCATCTAGTGTATCTAGTGCATGTAGTGTACGTGGAAAGGGTTCTAGTGTGTAGAAGAGGAGCATGAAGAGCGTCCGAAAGCAGCAGTGGAGGGCGGTGCATGTGCTTCAGCTTGGGAAACTGGAGCACTTCTTTTCTTCTCTGCGCCTGACTCAATAAATGGGCACGTATGGGGATATCTTTGTGTGCGATGAATAAGTTAGGTGGTCGATTAGCCCTTCTTTCCATCCGACGGACGCCTTCCAATTATAACATTCAGCACCGGGGCCGTCTGATGATTGTAGCCGCACATGCGCAGGAGAAACTATGTGGAATAGTGGTGGTAGATAGGCCCCCATACCTACTTGGGCATCGCTCAGATTGCTTCATCACCTCTTTGGGACAGAGAGGTTCCATGGTAGTGCTCGCGCCGTCATCAGCAGCCCTGGCAAGCCTGGGAGGTGGACGGGGGAATTGTGATAGACCTCGAACGAACCAGCAATACCCAGCGGCCAGTCCAGTGGTGGGAGGTCACCTATCAATTCTGCGTCCTCTCTCTCTCATGCGCATCCATCCATTTGGTCGGCTCGGTCTGTTCGCTCGCTTGCCAAGCCGAGAGTCGAGACAGAGGCCACCAGACCAACTCCGCAGAAAACATCCATTTGCACTGTCTCGAGCTTGTCTCGTATCGTCCTGTTCCATTCCATTCCAACCTGCGTCAAGGTGTTCAAGCCGCAACACAGCTCGGCTGTCTTCATTCTTCGCCAGATGTCCCGCGGGCCCCAAGGAATGGAACGGCAACTGAGCGTGGATCGGAGCGAGCGAGCGGACCATCAAATTGGCGAGGGTAGTGCCTGCTGGTGCATGTCGGTCGGTAGCACCACAGAAAATAATTGTCGACAGGGGCCCCGGTTCGTGGTCATGACCGGCGTCGTAATCGACTCAAAGAGCGGATTCGCTCGTTAGTGTCCACTCTCTGATTGTCTCTCTCTCTCTGTCTCTTCATCACGGGCTTGACAGGCGGGCGGGCCTGATGCAATGGTCCATTGACGGACGGCCTTTGACCTGCTCATCAGTCGCGCTCCAGGCTCTCAACGGCAATGTAGCCCTCCAGCCTTCCAGCGTTCGCTCAGGGAGGGTCGGCTGTTCGGTTTCACCTATGCATAAAAGGCTAGTGCCCACGGATAACCTATCACCCATTCGGCCAACACCCAGGAAAGCAAGCCACAAGTGGGTTGGATCTCGCGCCGGTGACTTCTTAAGCACATCCCGCTGGCATGTTGGACTGACGAGCTAACTCAGATATCTAGATACTATGCGCTTGGTTGAATATTTGATATAGATCTCTGTTGAGCTTAATGCCATTTTCCATCCAGACTGGCATCTTGATGGAAAAAATGACTGCTGCTTCGTACATTGTGGCCCATTAGCAACGAGCGGGCCTTTTCATCATCCTGCGATTTGCCCCGTGCCCACGCCCACCACATTTCACGCGTAAATCAGGCAGTCTGCTGCTCCATAAGGGAGCGCAGCAACGGTGGGGGCGAGCTGGATTCTTCAATTTCTCGCACAGAATCCTCCTCCTCCTACTACTGATGCTGCTGCTGCTGCTGCTGCTGTTGCTGCTGACCACGACTACTGCGGCAATCTGGTAATGAATAGGCTCTCGCGCAGCTGTGTAGGAGTTCCGTAGACCCAAACTCAATCCGACCGTTAGAAGAGAGCAGATCCAATGCAGCAGACACCCATAGGACATCCACCCCTTTCGCGCTCAGGTACCGTCGCCAGCCACAGAGGTCGTACCCCAGTACGTGTCAGCCGCTAGGGAAAGCCCCCAGCGCTACTAGTACTGGAACCCTGGAGTGTACCTGACGGCTCGACCCCTATGGAGTCCTATTGAGTCCCATCCAGGCTAGGCTCCGCGCCGCTCCCAACTTCGTCGATGGGTTTTGATTGGACTGTATGCACCGCGGTCGCTGGGGCCCTCCCCTTCCCTTCCCTGTGGTAGACGCTCGCTCGCTCGTTGCCCGTGCCCTCCCCATGCCCTTGACCATGACCATGACCATGCTCTCTCTCCCATCCCCATGCCGTGGCCCATATTCATGATCACCATTCATTTGCCCGATTGTGTGTGTTTCTGTACGTCCGTTGAGTCGCTGCGTCCCTCGTCCAACTCATTCGCTGCCTCGCCGCCTTCCTCTCCTTCACCCTTCCCTTCACTTTGTGAGGTAGCAGCAGCAGCAGCCAGCCAGCCAGCCAGCCAGCCAGCCAGCCAGCCAGCCCATCGGGAAGAAAATTGTGATCGAGCATCAAGTCTCGTCATAGGACGCAAGGCGTTCGTTCGTTTCCACCTGGGAAGGAAAAAGATCTCAAACTCTCGTTTTTTTGTTGCAAACCAACCCTCATTACCACCAACCTACCACCCAAACACTCCTCTCACTCCAAATCTGAACGCACCTCATTTTGTACTGTCTTGTCTTATATTCTTAATATCTTCTTTATCGCGCCCGCCCTCAGACAGCAACCGTCAGGGGCCAGCATCCGACTTTTCTGCTCATTTAGGCCAAGCATAGCCGAGCGAGAGCTGCTGCTTTACCTGACCTGACCTGACCTTGCCTGACCTGACCACCCACCTCCGCTTTTTTACCCCAAAACCTGCGACACAGAACACTTCAGGACGGGCGCACCGCATCTCGTTTCTGGTTCGACTCTTGTTCCTTCGAACCTGCCCCCCGTCAGTCACTCTCTCTCCGGCTCCCTCGCTCAATTCCATTGGGAAACAGTTTGGAAAGGAGGAAACATTATTTCGTCTCAGCATAAACCGTTTGCTGCTCCGTCGATCATCCGCCCCAATTTGGTTCAGGAACGGGATCGGCAATTTTTGGGACAGACAAACCACCAAACCCGCGGCCGGCCTACCACGAAAGAGAAGGGGTTTTACGCTTGTCATTGGCATTCTTCGACGTCCTCCTCTGGTCATAGGTCGACATTCTCGTGACGCAACTCCCGTCACCTCGATTTTCAATTGCTGCACACGATCGGCTGGCAAACCAACGCACACTCCTGGTGCTCTAGCAAGCGACCAATTTCGTATCAGCCCACATCGGTTTACTATATCGGACGACTACTAGTTCTTGGTGGACCGGCAAGACCTTCCGACGATTCCTGGCTCCGTCGAGACGAGCACAGCAGAAGGCGCTGCGATTGGCAGACCTCGGACAGCGTCGCAAGATTCCTTTCTGGTGGCCGTCTGTTGCTGCAAATCCTTGCTGCGCCTCTGTCGCCGCCGCCTACGCTTCGATAATCCAACTGCGACGTGACGAACCCTCGACGACTCGCTTGCGACTCTAACCATGTCATAGTGCTTTGAAAGGATTAATTCACATTGGTTGCATCGTCTATCGTTGATACGGGAATATCTCAAGTCCAGGCAGCGACTTGATTTTCTTCATTCTATTTTCTTTCCTTGGGTCTTGCATTGGAAACTCGCCATGTCGCTTCCGCAACCCAATTCCACCCTCACCGGTGCTTGCTCGGTGATATACGACAATGTGCTTTACGCATACTCAGCAGACGCTTTCCAATCTCTGGACCTAGAAGAAGGAGCGGAATGGAAAACGCTGGACAGCGGAGAATCGATACAAGGCGGCGTCTGTGTCGGGTCCACGCCAACCGATTCTTCTCAAGCAGGACTGTATATCGTCGGCGGTACCTCGTCCGACTCATCATATATGGGCCTGCAAAAATACACCTATGCAACGGCAAAATGGGAGTCGATTTCATTCACGCCGCAAGTATGGGACCTCCAAAATAGGAAATGGCATAGTGCGACGTATCTGAATGCGTCCGACAAGATTGTGGTATATGCAGGATCCACCGACGACGTCAAATATATCTCGACACAGACATTCACGATCAGCGCGTCCTCGCCATACCAGGTTCTTTCGTACGAGTCTGACGGAGCGCCGCCAGCGGTTGCGCCCATTCTCCTTCCCTGGTCAGACACGGATGCAGTCATGGTTGCTGGCGAATCCACAAACACCAAGGTCATGCTCTTCAACCCCGATCAGCACTGGTACGACTCTGGGGCATCCTTGGCCAGTCCAATCACGCAGGATACCAGTACCGTCAAGGGAATGTTGGTGACGGGCGACGACGGAAGTAAGCATCTGTATACTTTCGATGCCACTACCTCGCCCAACACGGTGAACCGCACCGTCTTGCTAGACGGAAGCGGAGCACCTGTCACAAGCTCGGTCCCTATTCAAGGGAGTGGGAGCACTTCGGCGCGTCGGGCCTTGGACGCCAGCGACTGGCCATCTTACAACTCTTCTATGGCCTCGGACACAACACGCTCGGATTACTCGCTTGCCAGCGACTCCACGGGCATGACTGTCTTGTCTGGTGGCAACGATGATGACGTGCTGAGCATATTCGACGGCAAGACAAACAGTTGGCAGAATGCCACTGAGCTGCTGGTGGGATCTTCGTTTCACTCCGAATCGACGTCATCGACGTCATCCGCTTCCTCATCCACGGCCACAGGTCCTTCAACTGCGGTAGCAGCTGCGACGCAGAGCGCAACAACAAGCGAGGCTGCAGATTCGTCTTCAAGTGTTCTGCCGCCAACGTCGATTCTTGGAATTGCTCTTGGCGTCATTTTCGGATGTGCAATCATATTGATTGCGCTGCTGTTCCTCATGAAGCGGAAACGGCAAAAGCAGGCCCACGCCGACGCCACGGCACAAAACAACAACAATGCAAATGCTGGCGGCATGCCCGAGAAGCACGACTACTTCGCCCAAGATATGCCCCAGTCCAAGTTCGTTCCTGGGCATGGACAACAGGACTCGCAGTCGTCCTTCTCCTCCATGGCCATTCTCATGGGCAAGGCACAGAAACCGGGTCTCGCCCGCAAGGCCAGCAAAGATTCGACGCGAAGCGACTCGAGCAGCATCCTCAACAGACAATTCAAGGCTACAATCAGCAGACCGTCGCCAATTCCCGAGCCCGAGTTTGATTCGACAGAGAGCTTACCGCGCAAGGGCGGTCCGGTCAATATTGCCGAATCTCAGGTGAGGCCCAGAGCACCCCCGCTCTCGGCCAAGGATGACGGTATGAGGAGAAGTTCTGGCTGGAACCGCTACTGGTCTGGAGGCACCACTTTGAACATGCTGGGCTTTGGCAATGGATCGTCCCGCAGGGAAACGCAGGCTTCCGAGGGTTCCCATTACTCGGACATGCACCGCATGACGCAGGACTCGGCCACTGTTCCACCGCTACACGTCGAAGAAGGAAGACCTTCCTTCAGCCAGGTGCACACGGAAAGCCCCACAGTATCTCACTACTCGGACCACCTCAAGCAGGCGCATACGGCTTCGCTCGAAAGGCCCGTATCTGAGGCCTCGTCATCCGGATACTCCAGCGGCATCCCGCCCAGCGTTCACGAGCAGTGGGATCCTTCCATGGCCCAGAAGAGCTGGGGACACGACAGAGCCCCAAGCAGCGCTTACAGCCAGAGCATATATCCGCCAGGTACTCGCGCATCCGCCGCCGCCAACCAGGCCCCTTCTGGAGTTTCTCGTCAAGCTCCACTGGCCATGGCCCACACGTCGGACATGAGCTGGTTGAACCTGGGAGAAAACGCTCGTCACTCGCAGTCTCAATGAGTTTTCCCTTCAGCATTGTTCATCAAGCGCAGCAGCACAGTTACGAACCTTATGACTTCACTTCGATGCTTACCAACTATACCCACACTCGTTCATGATTCGCAAATGGCGTTCCCTTCGAGGCGACAGCGGCGTTGCCTGTCTCGCAGTTGCGTCGCTGTCGACCATGATTCGACTCGCTAAATTATATGTAAACCACCCCTCCAATGGCAAGGTCGAAATCTTGCACTTGGCATCAAAAACATACCTTCTTCGCATCTACCTGGCGCATTTATTCTTTATATATCATTCCAGCTTGGTTATATATCGCCGCATTTTCATGGGAATTAGCGAGACCCAGTTTTGCTTTTTTGTACATTTTACTTCTCTTTCATCACGTCTAGGCATCGGATTGGCGCCGCTGTTGGGTCGGGATTCAAATACTTGTATGGCCTCGTTTGTTGTTCTGGTCTAGAACTAGTAGACCGCACCATTCGCTTGTGTGATACCAAAAATCAGGGGTCGACGGTGGAAGTGGAACAACCTATAGCTCTCATGAGCTTGTTAATATAGTTTTGGAGGGGGAGCGGGAAGACGCTGTTCGCTCGTCTCGGACGCTGGAAAGAAGAAAAAGGGGAGCTTCTCGGGCCTCCCAGCCGCTGTGGCTGCTGTGACTTTTCTCAGGTCACAGGTAATGAAGGGTAGCAGACAGGACCGGGAAAACAATCTATTCAAGATTATATTCATCATTGCACTCGTCCCAATTTGTCCTGGCTTGTGAGTTTCGGTCATAAGTCACGAGACTGCGAATCGGAACCTCTTGTGATCATCATCGTAGACTTTGAAGGTATCCGCTCCTCCTCCAAATGGGCGTTGGACGTGCTGTCTCGGTATATCTAGATACAATACGAAGCCTTCCTTGTAGACGTATTTGGATCCGAGACCCTGGAACATCCTCTTCTTGTCAAGCACTCGTAATCCATGCATGATCAAGGGGCAGCTCGGGAAGAAGAAACGTATTATTAGGCAATAATGTTGGTATCACAATTTGGAGCAGAAACCGATATAGCCTACAAAAATCTTGCATGTGGCCCATCTTGCACAGCGCCCGACAGTCCTTCCACGAACGTAGAAAACAACACAAACGAAATGCTGATGTAACAGTAGCAAGTAATTCTTGATGACGGGGGGACGGCCATGTTCTCAAGAAGCCAAATGAGCCGGAACGCCTTCCAATGGGGGGAAATCAACACAACAACAGTACTCGTAACACACGCACACACAAACTCAGTAGATGGGGCGGCCGCCGCCTTCCTCCCACTTCTGGTGAAGGTAGCTCTTTTCCATATCCGAGTCATCCTCGCTCTTCAAGTCAGGGCCCAAAGAAACACGAGAGCTTCTCCGCCTCCACGAACTATCGCCAACACTGGGCCCTATCCACTCCCATGCTCTTCCAACCTCTCCACTGCGGCCCTCTCGCTGAGATGTGCGCACGTTGCTATTTTGTTCGACAACGGCGCGCACCTTCTGCCAGATCTTCTCTCTTTGGCTCAGCTTGTGTTTGCTCCTGAGAACATCATCTCTGAGATTGGGCAAGAACAGCCACGGGTCGTCTTCCTCGTCGCTGATCTGCTTCTGGTTGGCTAGCCGCTCCAGAACCAGGTCAACGAGGGCGGGGACTTGGGCCTCGTCGGCGCGATTGCTGCGATATCTTGATCTGCCATATAGGAAAGTCAAGACGGACAGGATCACAGAGCCAATTTCGAGGCGATATCTTGCCAGTCCAAGTCGGACTGACCGCTTGGCCGCGCAGGCGAGCGAAATTCGAGCGAGAGAGGTGGATAGTAGGTACGTGCTTGGAACACTGGTGGAATCGGGATCGGGGTTGCTACAGGAGGCGGACGGGTTCTGATTAGTTAGATGTCAATATGTGTTAAGTAACGTAAAAAATTCGACCGGCAAGACCAGTTGACACAAAAGGACGAATGCGGGGTATATCAGGAAGGAATGAACTCACTCTTGTGGCGTTTCGACCTTGATCTCCTCCCGGGCCTTGATTTCACCGATCGCTGCTCCCCAAAGGTCGTCGAACTCCTGGTTGCTCATCTTCTTGCTTTTCTTCTCGCTGATGACTTGTTTCAGCTCCTGCTCTTCTATGGCAGGAGAATCAGCTTTGATGCCCTCGTCATTGGTGAGCTCGCCGCACTCGTACTTAGCGGTGCGCTCGCGAAGCTCCTCAACGGCACGATCGGCCACGGCCTGGACTCGACGTACCTTCTCTCCATCCGCCTCGCATGTCGGTGGCAGGGGAATCAAGCCACCGAGGGAGAAGGGGTGCGGCTTGAGGATGTAGTCCTGTTCACATCGAACGGAAAAGTCGCCGTAGCAGTATGCGTGAGCTGGGCAGGGTTCACACACGGGCTCAAGAGTGTCGATAACAGACTGAGGGACGGTGATCTCATCGCCAAGGACTGACTGTGCCCATTCAGGGACTGGGAGCTCGTTAGGGATGGTGCCAGCAGTCTGGCCCACATCGCAGTAGCCAACAGCGATCTTCTCCTGGCGGAACCAACCCGCGTAGACAGCCAGAACAGTGGTCAACAAGACACCAAGGGATGTGCCTGCACCGCCTGACTTGGCGCGGCGGGCCTGGCTTGCTGGGACCACGGCTGTTTGACTGCCCAGAGTCTCCTCTGCCTGGAGCGCGAGCTGCTCCTCGGGTGTGAATTCTTCTCCAATGTCGACGGTCGGCTCGGGCGGCAGGTCCAGAGCCTTACCTCGGAGAAGCGTGCTAGCGGGGAGCTCGAGGCTCTTGGACATGCTGTTGGGTTGGTAGGCATCGGAATAACCAAAGCCGTCTGCTTGCTTGCGCGGCGAGTGGCTGCTGACTGATCTCGCGGCTTCGTAGCCGTAACCGCTAGTCTGGCGGCGGCTGTTCATGGGGGTCTGCTCGGTAGCAGAGGCAGGGGAGCTACCGCTTTGGAACGGGTTCTCAGTACTGAAGGCGCCCGACTCTCTGCGGAAGAACTCTGCAGACTCCTCCTGCTTGAGCGCAGGAGGCTGCGCCTGTCGGACCTTGGGAGTGCGCAGGCTGGCACCATAATCGGGCGCGGCGTCCGAGTCCGAGGTTTGTGGTTGCCTGCTGGAGGCTCTCGAAGTGCGCTTCGTCGGGCTGCGAGGGGGCGGCAACACGGCGTGTTCAGGCTCCTCAGACTTGATGCGCATCGAGGCCTTCCGGGGCGAGGCGGAGCGACGCGCGCGCGCGCTGGGAGGCGGCGGCAGGGGAGCGAGGTCCTCTTGCTCAGTGAAGGCGTTACTACTCTGAGAGCTCTCGGCATCGGAGATGCCCCGGCTGGATCTTTTGGCCTTGGCCCGCTGGTCGAGTATCCGCTTGGCCTGGGGGCGAAGCTGTTCCTCAAAGATTTCCACCAGCTGGGCCTTCTTCGCGTTGGCGGGATAGCTGATATTATGCGCGACGAGGACAGATCGCAAGCGCGGGATGGTCAGCGACTTGGCGTCGAAGCCGGGCTGGAGGTATTCCAAGCTGTCGTAGTCCGACATGATTGCGGGCGGGCAGCTGCAAAGAGGTGATGCAGGGTGGAAGGAGCGGGTGAGTGACGACTTGAGACGCGCCGAGATATAACAAACAGGAAGATCCCCGAGTCAGTGCCTAGGATGGGACGCGATGGGCGCAATGACTGCCTTGCCTTGAGCACGGAGCAGCCACGCGGCAACGACGGAACCGTAGCACAGAAAGAGAGTTGTTTTTGCAAACTAAGACTTGGGAGCCACAGGCACCAGTGAGTGGGAGGAGATAAACAAGTGACGCAAGACAGCGCCGGACCCTGGGGCAATAAACTTCAACTTTTGGGTAGTTGAGAGGATAAAAACTTCCACGACCTCGATGACAGCGGGGAGGGAAATTTGTGCGTCTTGTGTGTGTTGACGGGTATGGAGTTGGGAAACGTGGGCAGAGAGGGACCCTCTCGTTGTCTGTGGCAACAAGGCTAGGTAAGCAGCGAGCAAGCTGATACGATAAGCGTTTAGCACCAACTCCATGCCTACTAACCTAGGTGCGTCTCCACTTATCATTCTTCTCCCTTGCTCGGACGAGGTTTTTACTGTGTAGACGACATGGAGCTCAGGTGGGGGCTGTCCCTCTTTTTCATTGAATGCTATAGTGCCAGTCAAACTGTTCTTATCTGTGAAGCTCGCTCTGCTCTGCTCTGCTCCATCCATTGTTGGTCAGAGTCGCTCCTGGAAACAGAGCATGCCAAACAGGCACCGAAGGAACTGATCGCACATTTACATGTTCTACCGCAACGTCTTCGATGATTGTATACATATATATTTATATATTATTGGTTGTACAACTTCCATACGAGATGGGCGTTTGATGGTCTGGTGATGATGGTAATAATCTCTACATGTGACATCGTAAAACCATCGCCATATGTCACGTAGATATCCAATAAATACCAGCTCTATCATAGTTCCCCCTCCTCAACATTAATGAGCCAGCATTACTTTTCCCCCCAAAAAGACAAAGCACGTATGCTCCCGGTTCCCTAATTGCAAATGCACCTTTTGACCTTCTGACGCTGGGCTGTTCGCGCCTGTCCCTCGATATGCTTGCCCAGAACTCCAGCAAAATACCGACCGACCCTTTGGAAATCTCCCTGGTTGCAGAAGCTATCTCCTGCTCCCGTGTCACGAAGCTGTGCCGTCCGTCGTCAGCTTCTTCTCTGCTTCCTCTGCTCGCTTGTTCGCGTCTGCGACTTCCTGTTGTAACTGCTTGATGTAGATGATGGCCATCTCTACCGTGCTCGCCTTGCTGTTCGGCGTATTGGCCGATTTCCCGTCCTTCTTTTCCGGCTTGTCGCCTTCAGGGCTGTCTCCCTCATCGGCTCCGATGGCGTTGGCCATCTTCTTGGGCAGGAGAGTGGCAATCTCTTGGAGTGCCGAATTAATTCGGTTTCGGCGTCCCTGCTCCGCGATCTTGTGCGACGTTCGCTTCGACGTCAAATTTGTCGAGAGCTCGCTGGGATAGGATACGCCTGGTACCTTGTTGCCTTCGATTATGTTTTGGTAGTTCGATTTCGATGCCAACAAACGAGAGGCCGTATCCTCGGCGGAGAGGCCAGGGGTTCCCGGTAGCAGGGGTTTGATGTTCGGGGATATCCTGGGGAGCAAAGCCGGCGAGAGGGCGACCGAGCTGACGCTGCCTCGCTTCTTGCTACCGCGGGGAGCCAGCATGGGCGTCTTCCTGAGGTTAGGCGTTCCTGCGCCCTTGGGGAGGATTTGCGGGCTCCCGCTAGACGGCGCCAGGCGCGGCGATGGCTTCGGAAATATTGGCGACGGTAGAGGTTGGAGCGCTGAGACTTTGGCCGTCTCGATTTCTGGCGGCAAACTCGAGCTCGACTGAGTGTTCAGCTGAGGCAATTGTGGCTTGGGAAAACTGGCCGACTCTGGCAGCTCAAAGTTTTCAATATGTTCCGAAGCCATTTGCCCCGGATTCGTCGTGTCGGCAGACTTGCCCTTGGGCGAGATTCTGAACAGCGTGGCCGGTGTCGCAGGAGAGGCCATACCGTTGAGCGAAGCCGGGATCGCGTGAATAGCGCTCTGCTGCGCCTGGATGTGCGGCGACTGTCTCGCCGAACGAGGTTGGGGAAGGGGCGGGGGCGGCATATCTGTCAGAGCCTCTGGCGAGACAGACGCGTTCTCCGAATCCTCGGTCGATGTTCCAGAGGCAGGTGTGGTTTTCGAAGCCCTTTCGCCTGTCGATTCTGCCAGCTCACTCAGAATCTGCGCGTTCATCACCGGCGTCGACGCAGTCTTCCGTCTTTGTGCTTTGACGATGGGAGACTGGCGGACGCTTCCCTTCCTTGTCTTAGACACATTTGTCCTTCTCGGCTTTTTGGATGAGTCGGCCAAGCTTGAAGCCGGCCCGCTGTTCTCAAGGTCCATCTCCTGGGGCGAGTTGGTCGTGTTGGTGCTTCCATGGCTCGGGCCAAATCCCAAGTGAGCTTCATTCTGTGCGTGCAGCGCTGGGGACGTCAAGGGACTGAAATAGGCACCAGGCACAGTGAACTGCGTCTCGACTGGAAAGTGGGCATCCAGAGGGGTGACTGCAGGTGACACCAGGGGAGTGAAGGCCATCTAGCAATCAAGGGTTAGCTGCAATCCGATAGAATCATGGAACGAAGCGCATCCTTACATCCTGCTGTTCCTTGAGCCTATACCGATCAAACATGCCCTGGGAATGATGAGGAGTCTGATCGCCCTGAGCAGTATAATACTGGTTTGCGGCCTGCATCTCGAGGCTCTGGGGCGTCGGAGGCACCATGCCTTGCTGTTGGGCGAAGAAGGCGGCCTGCTGTTCGGCAAACCGTTGTTGCTGCTCCTCCAGCTGTCTCTGCTGCTGTTCCAGTTTTTGGCGCTGGAGGAAATGGATCTGTGCGTCGAGATCCGAGATGGCATCCCTAGTGTTGGCGCGTTGTGGTGGCATCATGTGCGACGGTATTGTGGGCATGGTCGTGCCCGAGGTCAGGGGCGGCATCTGATGCGGGAGGCCGATGTTGGTCCCCGTCGCATGAGGAGTCTCGGTGCCGCCCATCTGAGTGTCCATTCCATCGTGCGCAGCGTGGCTGTGGATCATGGCGGCGGCGCCGGCGGCGCTGAAGCCTGGGAAGTCAAACTGCATGCCGTCGCCGAGGTTGGACATCTCGCCCATGTCCAAGAACTGCTGGAAGTCATCCTGTCCTGCCTGCTGCATGGCATGCTCCTGCGCGCTCCAGTTGTTCGGGTCCATCATCGCCATTACTCTTGATGTTCCTAGAAATCAACGTCCCAGGGTTGCCAACGTCATGAGCACGTTGTGAGCCTTCCAAATCGTATCCCTCTTCGATGTAGTACGTCGGTTGCAAATGGAGCCGTGCTCGCAAGCCTGATCGGCGATAGACGTCACAACAGAATAATAGTACCTCGTCGCAAGAAGTCGGCCCACGGGGGCGGATGCTGCTGTCCAGTGAGGGGCAGAGACTCAGCCTTAAATGAAGGGGGTGTGCGGCGGACGTGCAAGCAAAACCACTCGAAATGAGACTCCAGACCAGTCTCGGGCAGGTCCTCGTTGACTGAAGCAGCAGAGTTGACAGTTGCGCCGTCTCAGAGTGGACGTTGAAGCGGTGCGAAATAGGAAGAACAGGACGAGTCGTAGGTGGTCGCAGTGGAATAGAGGGTCTATTCATTGGCTGGACCGCTCGGCCAGTCAGTGTGAAGCGCAACCGAATGGCGGGAGAGGGTCGATTCGAGCGAATAAGAAAAAGAAAAATTCATGTCACTGCCTCCCAAACTGGCGGGCAAAAACGTTGTGGGGGCACCTACTGGAGAGAGAGGGGGGCAGACGAAGTGACCCGCGGAGGTCAGTGACCAGGCTTCTCGTCAGGGTTTGCAGTGAGCAGATGATGGTCTCGGCGCTACCTTAATGTGCCTAACGTAGCCCGGGGCTTGGGATTAAACCGCTAGCTTTGCGAACCCTGTCCCCTGTGGTGACCGCTAATGATGCCAGATGCTTGACGACGACGCCCAGTGGGCGAACGGCCAATTCCAAGGGAGTGGACCGAAGTGAAGTCACGGTGGGAGAGCATGGATCCGTCTCGGGGTCTTTTCCAGGCTGGCCCGGATCGCGAGAATATGTTTGGGCGGTTGTATCAAGTCCGCTTCGTGGAAAACACCATACGTCTATACTTCATGTGGCCTCTAGTGTATAGCTCAACAGAGGAACAGGGTCTCTGGTTTGTTTCCCCCCATGCCTCTACTTGATCTTTGACACCCGTGGTAAAGTATTTGTGGTACTCCTATGCACATGCCTGGCCTTGATATCATAGTCGGGTCTTGTCGGCGTTCCTAGTCTTAGTGTATGGACCAAATGCCGATAGTAAACCACGGCTTTTTCCTTACATGCGCCCAGCAGCGAAGGATAGTACCGAGAAGGGAAGAAGGCTTATGCTGCTGCTGCTGCTGCTGCTGCTGCTGCTGCTGCATATATGCCACAGCAATGCCAGATCCACGATGGGGCCCGCACCAGCCACGGCCATGTCTAGGATCAAACAGCTGAGGATGAAGCGAATACACGAGACCTTTTTTCTCGTCTGCCTACACTAGTTGTTGGTCCCTGATGCGCAAGTAACAAGTCGAGAGGGCATGGATCGAGGTCCTACCTTGTGTTAGTAGCGCCGAGCACAGAAGGGTGGGAGGGGAATATAAAATTGACTATGACTACGAAGCATGTCCAGCTCGAATTTCTGCCAAATCTCTCGGATGTCGGTTACATTGTCCGCCCGTCTCGACGGCAAAGGGTCTGTCTGTCTCTCTCCCTTCTTCCCAAGCAGCGGCGGCGCCATCCAGTATCCGAGTAGTGGGTCAGATGCGCCGGCGGTAATGCCCGAATCGGCTCGTGATTTCGCGTCGCGTAGCCGCGGAATTAAAAAAAATTTTCTGTATTCTGCCCTTTCCTGAGTTCTTATACAGAAGAGAAAGAGGGAGAAAATGAGACCGGATCTACCTGAACCTACTCTTGTCCGCGATGCCCCTGGCAACACGCGTAGGGGTGTCTTCGTCTTCGTATGCCAGGGGAAGAAGCACGATGTGTGTCGCTGGAGTCTGCCCAGGTAGGGTAGACGACACACTATTCCCGGGAAGCATGGGCGGCATTAATAAGGTGCCGTCCTCCCAATGCTAATCTAGTACTTGGTCATCTGCCGAAGGGGCACACGTCTTCATGGCTATTGCATCCTTCACTTGGCTGAACTTCGTATGCCCGCCCTGAGTATTTGCTTTCGCGAACCTTGCCAAAGCCTCACCAGATTGGCCGAACAGACGAAACAGGACCTGTTCAACCTGGTCTGCCTAGTAGTACATGTAATACAAGGCCAACAGCCCGCTTCATCATACAGATGGACTGGGTTGACTTACACGTAATGTATTATTGGCGCAAGACAGGAGACGCTCGATGACTCGAGGTCATTTACATGTTCATCGTCTTTCCCTCAACGCCTGTCTGGCTTCCCGTTCAACGTTTGTCTCTACTGAGACAAAGCCACCGCAAAAAGTGTTGGTTCGATTTATTCCATGCCCACGACCGGCAACCCACCAGTGTAGCACCTACGAGGTGCACGGTTACGTACCGCAAGCCGTGGGGGTTTCCTGCACTGCATTACATACATTACCTCACGAGTCGCGAACAGTGAGCCTCTCTCCGCGTGGGGTAGGGGGGGTAAAGCGTCCCGGCCAGGTATCACGTTCGCCGGCATGAGTTCATGTCCGTATTCGGTTTTCTGTTGGTCTCTGTAGCACAATATGCGCCACAAGGTTGGTCTGCAAGCCGTCATTCACTCCTGCCCAGCTTGGAGATCTCCTCTTGCAAGATTTCGTCTTCATCAGAAACATGAGTCTCATACGACCAGATCTGCCAAGACAGTCGAGGTGTGTATATGATATATGTATCTATGGGAATATTTGATATACATATATATCCGTACGCCATAACATATCCAGAGAGCTGCAAACTTGGGCGTGCCAAGGAGTGATCGGCCGCAGTTCCCTGGGTCTGGACTATTGGTTCCCTGCTACGGAATCACATGAAATCAATCGACATCCCGCATCGCATCTACATATCATGCAGGGGTCGCACAAAGCCTGGCTATCCGTTTTCGATACCGAATGGATGGACATGTCCATCAGTCGCTACATTAGTATGGGCCAAGCCTGGCAACCTGGGGTTTGGATCGCGTCGCTTACGTCTGCCCATGACCATGAGGTTTGTATGACTGGTCAGGTCTCCCGCCATGCATTGATTCATTCGCCCCAAAGAGATTGAGTCTCAGGACAAATGTTTCCGTCGACCACGAACTTGTGACTCGTATGCTCATCCTAGAATGGAATCTGGCCATCATCTGTATCACGTATTTCCAAACTCTCAATTGCAACACATGACACAACTCCCCATTAGTTTGCAATCTTTTTCTTATTTCAATGGCTTCACCTGTCGGCGGGCCCTTGCCTAGGTATGTATTCGAGGCATAGGTACACATCTCGTCAAGATACTCTTGAACAGCTTCTCAGGCGGCCACTTGCTTCCTGCCCGCAAACAACAAGCTCAATACTCCTTTGAGCGCACATCGCATCCTGACAGAATCGCAAACCAAATTTATAGATACATTTTTGTTCAATTTAAAGGAATGACGCTGACGCAGTGCCAAGCTCCCGAGCGACTGAGCTATGATCATGGTCATAGGGCTCACGGGAGCGACAGGGTTCAATAGAGGTCAACGCGGTCAACCAGAAGCCTGCATATTCACCAAGATATAGTTGGCGTGGCCTCATTGCGCTGCAGGATCCTGAACACCGTTCAACTGCACCCGAACGTCGGTAAACGAACAGAAAATATGAGAGTCGTTTGCAAAGGCAGATCCAGGACGCCGCGCTGAAGACAAAAGAAAAGAAACGATCGATTGTACGACCGACGTGTCAAACTCGTAAAGCGTTAATTCGGAATAATGACCTCTCCGATGTGGTATGATTCTTCGTCTGGAATCTAGACCATGTCCGGCCCCGAAGAATGGGCTGTTTTGACAGTCGGGCGAGGCGTGGGTTCGTCTACATCGACTTCGAGCTCCTTGCTTCCGCCGCTGGGACGGGGTGTCTCGTCTGGATCACTGCCTAGGTCCTGGCAGTTGGCAGCTGGAGCTTCTGGAGTCGACTGGACAGCTTTCAATGGCGAAGTTGCGCGACTGAAAGGGGAGATAGCGCCATCTTTGGATGGCGTGACAACCTGTGTAATTGGCTCAGAAGTATTGCTGTCAGACGTGACAGCGACACTGTCGTGACTGTTTGCTCTCATCATCTCGATCCCAAGCTTGGAGCTTGGCCGCTTCGCCCGCATGGTACGCTCTCGAGAAGCACCCAACTCTTCGTCCTCGTCATCAGCCGAGTCGCTACCCTCGCCGCGACGCTTTTCCAAATTCTCTCGTCTTGACTTCAGCTTTTCTAGCGAACGTCGTGGCAAGGGCACCCTAGACTGTTCTATTTGGGCAGGTGCTGATTGTTGTTGAATTAGGTGTGCCGGTAATTGCGGCGAGCCTTCAGGCCTGTGCAGGACTTCGTCTTGACTGATACCAAGTTCGTCCCATTCACCAGTTGCCTTGCGGCTAATCACAACAGGCACATCATCGGTAGTGACTGACTCGGAGTCGCCGAAAATGCTGGAACTGATAGAGTCTTCCCTGCTAGAACCCCTGAAGCTGCTACTACCAGGCCGGTGTGCGTACATGGAAGACGACGATGTCGGGCTGTCTTCGACGCGCGCGCCCTCATGACGCAAGCCGGATGGCGCTATGGGGATCGGCTGTGCCAAGGGCAATACCTGATTTTGGGTCGTTGGTGAGAATGCTTTCCATTGACACAGGTTTGATAGCACCTCGACCAATTTCGAAGAGCTGATGGGCTTCTCGATCAACGAGTCAAAATAGTGCGGAGCTTGGAGCTCTTTCAAGTATGCCGTAATGGCAACAATAGGGGTATGAGCATTGACGTTCTTGAGCTCTCGGACCATGCGAGCTAGATCAGTACCGTTGACCTCTGGCATCTTGAATTCCGTGAAGATGATATCAAACTTGATCTCGCTCATTGCATAGCGCACTGCGTCGGAACCGTTTGCGGCAGATATTGTTCGGCAACGAAGCTTTTCCAACAGTTTCTCCATGACCATGCGAGAGACTGGATGATCTTCGCAGATCAGCACGTCCAGGGAGCGGAATGTTGGGCTGTCGAGATTGATGGCCGACAAGCGGCGCGAGCTTTGGCGGCGGCGTTGTACCCGTAGCAGCGCATTGGCTTTCTCGCCTTCATTGTCCGAGGAAGATGGAGACATGTCAAAAACTTGACTGCGCCTATTGCGGTGGGATAACAAGTCGGGAGCGACAGGGCTGCCATCTTGCGATCCAACGGTCAAAGACCTTGATCTTGTAGTGGACCCAGTACTTGCCAGGTTTCTCTGCGGTGACGATAATGCCAACGGTGGCGGTGCGCCGCGGCTCTTGATAGGGGAAGCTGCGGCAGAAGTCACTGACTTTTGAAGAGCAGGTGGTCCTCGTGGCGCGTCAAAGAAACTGCCAGGCTGGAGAGAAGCACTTGACTGTTGAGATAGACTTGACGAAGCACTTGACGGCTTCCGGCGACTCTCTGCACCTTGCCCGGCAACGAAGGAAACAAGCAACGGGGATGAAGGTTGCGAGGCTCGATTTGGTGAGGAGTTCGTGTGGTTACCAGTGGAGGGGGAAGCAGGCCTTTGGGACGCTTTGGCGTTGGATAAGGTGCGCTGCACCGGCGTTGATAGAATAGGGCTGGCACCTTCTACTGCAGGTGAGGGAGAAGTGACGTTGCTGATACCACCGGGGCTGACTCCCGGCCTATTGTGCGCAGCTGCTGCTTGAGCCTTTAGCTGTTGGATCAGGTCCTTGTTGGCTTTATCGAGCACCGTAAGATTCTTGAAAGCAAAACTGCCAAAGTCATCCGAGGCAACAGGCTCGCTCAACCGCCGGCTCTTGAGGTCCCGAATGTGTGGCGGAATGTGCAAGGGCATTAGACCCCGCTTGATTTGGTTGATATGCACTTGAGAGCGGACCCTCGACAGCGCATCATGTGGCCGTTCCGGATAGTCTGGAGTGGAGGCCGACGGAGGAGTAGACTGGTGGTCTTCAATCTCCTCGGTGAACGCTTGGAGTGTCGCTCCTCGAGCGTCGAAGTACTCCGTGTCTTCGGGGTTCTCTGGCTGGGGGATGAATTGAGCCTCGTCATCCAGGAGACTGTCCCAACTAATGCCCTCGAAGAATGGATGGTTTCTGATTTCCTCTCCACCCGAAGCAAACTTCTCTTCCCGGTTGGCACCGAGTCGCTGCTGCGTCTCCATACATAATAGTCTGTTGATGAGATCTTTGGCTTCATCAGATACGCTCACTTCAGAATCATCTGGCCACATGATTTTGCGGGCCAAAATGTTCTCAAACACCAGTTCGGCCTCACTTGCGTGGAAAGGCGGTATGCCGTATAGAAACTCGAACAAGATGCATCCGACAGACCACCAATCACTAGTCTCGTCTTGTCTTTCGCCCCTGATAGTCTCTGGTGCCAAATAGTCGGGAGTACCAACAAATCGACGATTCGTGTCCTCGGGATCGAACAGTGCCATTGGAGGTGGCATCATGCTAGCTTGCGGTGGAGTGTTTCGATGAGCATCGCTGTTGTGGGTACTGACCTGATGGAGCGCCGGGAAATCCGGAGATGCAGCGCTTTCGGCTTCGCTGATGTCATCTCGGGGTGATCGCATACTCGATTGCGACTGTTTGAAGTGTGGTGGTGGCAGGTCGTTGAGGGAAAAGTTATTGATCATATGTGTCAGCGTTTCGCTGCCACCGCTGTCGCTGCGCTGCCCTGAGATGCGACGAGGCTCTTGATGAACAGCTGAAAGATTGAAGTACGACGGCTGCGGCAGAACGGAGCCGGCGTCTGACGGTGTCATTTGGGGAGTGCCACCTGGGGAGTGGTTTCCCCCGTGCAGATCGAGGGAAGTAGATCTGGACGAAACCATCGAGGTCGATCGGACAAAAGGGCCCGACTTTAACAAGTCAGGCGTCTGCTCCGTATTGATACTGTTCAGGGCTCGCTTTTGGCGTCCAATCAGTCCCATCCTCGAAAGACCGAAGTCCGTCAACTTCAAATGACCTTTATGATCGATAAGCAGATTGTCCGGTTTAAGGTCCCTGTGGATGATGCCACGACTGTGGAGGTGCTCCACGCCGAGAATGACTTCTGCCAGGTACTTCTTGACCCATTCCTCGGGCAAACCGCCGAGAACTTTGATGAGAGAGGCACAGTCACCACCATTGAGATACTCCATCACCAAGTAGAGATAGTCCTTGCTGGAGAACGTCCAATAGAGTTTGGCGACAAAATCACTCTCACCCTGCCACATCATGATGGCCCGCTCTGCCTTGACATTGGTGATTTGGTTTTTGGCAACCATGTCCGCCTTTTTCAGCACCTTGATGGCAAAGTACTCCTGGGTGGTCTTCTTCTTGGATAGATACACACTTCCAAAGGCACCTTTACTGATTGGCTTGATGATTTCAAAGTCCTTGATGGATGGCGGTACAGCGCGTGCCATCTGCGGGGCGTTGACGGCGTGCATCCGGGGAGACGGAGGTGGTCTGTTGGTAAACTCCGGAAAGGCCACGGAAGACTGCCTGCGGTGATGGGGAACCGCAACCGGTGAGCTGAAGTCACTGTAAGGAAGCATGGGTGACGATTCGGGAGACACGACAGCATCTTGTGAGTAGAGGAGATTTCTTGGCTTGTGTATGCGCAAAGGTGAAGAGGGCTGTGCCGCGCGGTTGGGTGATTCTTGACGATGAGGCGAAGAAGCACCGGGCAGAATGAGACTCCGCCTTTGGCGCCGTCTTGCGCTGGTAGCGCGACGAACACCACCGAACTCAGAGATCGGAGACTCTGTTCGAGGGGGAGCTTGGCGAGAGGCAACAGAGGAAGATCTAACGCTCCCATCGCTGTCGCCGGCATCGCTCTCGAACATGATTGATTCTCGACGGGACTCACGCGTCTGGCCTGATATACTGAGGGCGCCACGATGGGACCGTGGCGTAGGACATTCGCGAGGGCTCTCGGACCGAGCAGATCCAATAGCCGAGGAGGGCCGCCTTCTCTCGGGTGTCTCCCCAAGCTTGACATTCTGCAACGCCATTGCCAGGGACGATGGGCCGTCAAAAGAGCCAGGGAAAACGGCTTCCTCCGGAGCCAATTCCATGACGCTCTCAGCCATGTTGGCTTCCAACTGCTGTTGCTCTTCCTCGTCTTCGGTCGAGTCGCTGAGACGTCCCGCAGCAATGCGGGCAGCTTTGCGTAGTGCCTCATCGATACAGTCCTGAACGATCACGGCGAACTCGATTCTGATCCTTTCCGAGTACTCCAGAATTCTGCGGTAACGAAAAACGGCCTCGACCTTCTCCTTGGCAACCTTCTCCGTGTCGTCACACAGCAAAGCGAGCCCATGTTCCTGNAACGAAAAACGGCCTCGACCTTCTCCTTGGCAACCTTCTCCGTGTCGTCACACAGCAAAGCGAGCACATGTTCCTGTTCTAATGTGTTCGATCCTGGAGAGTGCCACTGAAGGACCTGGGAGATGCGGGACTCGGATTGAGGTGACTGGGTGCGAAATTCGCCGATGCCTTGCGACGATGTCTCCTTGATTGCTGGGGGGCTGATCTCGGCTGCAGTATCAAGCAGGTCCAACAGAAGTTCAACGATACGAGCTTGGGGGCGACGAACAGCGAAAGATCGTGACCGAGCGTGCCCAAGCCCAGTGGACCTGTCTCTCGAGCCTGCAGAGGGAGATGCAGTTCCGGGCGATGAGCTGCTGGACGTGGGCCCTATGGACAACCCTTTGTACTCGGCCATTGGCGACGTGAGCATCTCCCCTGTCAGCGGCCGGCTTTTGCGAGCTTCGAGGGCATCAAGAACCTTGACGATAGCGTGACGATGCTCTGTCAGGTTCTCCTGTGCCATCTGAACATCCATTTCCGCGCGGTGTTCTTGCAAACACAAATCGGTGTGCTTTTCGAACCACCATGGTTGAATTTGTCGTTCACAAATGCGGCAAAGCACGGGTAAAGGGGGAGGGTGACTGGCAGGATCATCGTTGCCGGCCTCGGCCAACTGCGTCAGATAACTGGCAAGGACCTCGGCACCTGATCCAAGGGAATCGACAATCAGAGGAGGCAGGTCGATTTGAATCTCCCTGGGCGGTATCCATGGACGCATCATCCACATGGTCTAATTTCAAAAGTTTAGTTCAAGGTCCTTGGGGCAGGAGAAAATCTGCAAAACTCACATGGCTTTCACTCCCATCAGTTCGGTCATAAACCATGATACCCTGCGCCTCGAGATCCAGAGTAGCAGGCTCATTGTCTGCTTCGGAGCCTGGCTCCTTGATATTCTCAATCGGCCGGAGCTTAGAGAAAGGGCCGGTACAGGCAGTAAACCGTATTCTGTGACTCCTTGAATCGTCCTTCTTCATGGAGCCCATGGAGTCGGCGAAGGCCGTCTTGTCGCTGACAATAAATTCCGCAATGGGCTTTCCCTGAACATCCTCTGCCTTTGTACCGATGACATCGACCCAGGAAGGACTGACCCAACGTATCGATCCGTCCAAGTTGAGATCTACAATGACGTTGAGGGTTTGCTCAGCGGCCTCGCGGAGATCTTCGCGCTCTTCCCGAATGTTTTCAGTCAAGGTTCTCTCCATGGCACTGCCGGCAGCCTGAGCCCGTAGTGAGCTCACACTCGGCGGTGCCAATCTATCTGGATCTTGTGGTTGCTCCATGGCAGCAGAGATATAGCAGCAGCACTCTGCTCCAGCGGTAACATTGGAGGAGGGTCGATTGGCCTATGCGCTGCGATGGAGCCGAGCAGGCCCAAGGGAGACAGACGCGTCGAGGGAATCGGATCCTGAGATTGCTGTTGGCACGAAAATAGTGGAGGTGAATTTCGATATGGTAGCCAGTGCAATGGCCCGAAAGGACATGCAAGGCGTATAATCTGGCAGTGAGCCAGAGCTAGAAGACCGCGAGAACCCGAGACATGACTGTCGTTGACGCGGCAGAAGTCAAGGGTCGACGTTCAAGGACCGACCAGACCACAGGCTCCACGGATATTGAGAAAGCCAGTGGTCGTTTGAGGGGTCTTGATCTTGGAGCTAGCTCGGGCGTCCGGGTCGCGTCGGAATTCGATTCGGGTCGCAAAGGAGCAGGAGTTTATGGGAGCGGCAGAGATGCACGCTTCAGAAAACCCAAGCGACGAGAAGGAGGACGACGCCGTGGATGGCAGCAGGGAGACGAGCACACCGCGAGTGCAAGTGCAAGCAGTGGGCGTGGCCAGTGCAAACAGACTTGGCGCGTGGTGGGAGAGAAGTTGACGGGTCTCGGGGTTCCAAGTAGGTAAGGTAGGGTGATAGGTCGGTAGTAGGCGAACGAACCAAGTACCGTGGGTATGTTGTTAGGAGGTATGTAGCGTTGCTGCTGAAACTGCAGTTTTGGGGTCGAGAGGACACCAAACGGGATACACGATAAGACACTTGCCGGCTGACTTGTGATGACAAGCGCCAGAGTGAAGATGTCTTTTCTTTTTCTGCTCGCAAAGAATTGAGTGTCTGAACCGCGGGGTCAAACAAAAGTTTAAAAAAAAAAAAACGACAGCCGTGAACAAAAGTCTAAGCACAGTGAGGAGGACGAGCTTGACGTGAAGGGAGTTTAGTTGGTCATACCTACATACATTACATGCTAGTACTACTACTATTATGGTACCTGCTCCCACCCAGGAGATTTAGTGTACATATAAGTAGGCGTAGTGTCCTGCAAGGCAAGATAGGTAGGTAGGTATGTGGTAGGCAGGGTCAAGGTGTCTAAGTTATGGAGGCGCAACATCAATGCAGCTCAAGTGGCAGCACACAGTAGAACTGCAGAGCTGCTGATCATCAGCATGCTGGCTGGGCTCTGCAGACAGATACCGGGGCGGCATTTCATGGATTTTGCTCGCAATACGTGGGTGCTTGGGCCGGGGAAGGTTCAGTGTTGCTCTTGTTCCCGCTCTTGGGTTTCAATGCAATGTCCTGGAGGTTTATTTCTTTGGGTGCGAATCCCTTTTAGATTTTTCCCTTACTTCACTCCGCTTACGCTTGAATGTTCTCGTTCCTTCTTTCTGTTGTTATTGTTGTTTGTTTCCGTTGTTTTCGTCGTCATCCTCAAACTTCCGTTTCTCCTTGCGTCAAACCCATTGATTTATCATCGGTCGAACCACCAGACCTCGCACGGGGGCAAGCATAGGCTGGTCGGTACCTATTTATCCAATGTATGTATGCAGTGCACTGGAAGCGTTGCGTACTAACGTACCCATCGGTATACAATCCTTGGTGCGTCCAGCCCATGCCTCACTTGGTTTGGTCGTGGGGACAAAAGTATGTATCTATAATAAATCGGCAGCTCGGTGGTCTCGTTCTCATAGGAATACCGAGCAGTGATTCGTGATCATCTGCCACACGGTGCCCAGCGTGCACTAAAGTAGGTGCAGCCCGGCTGGTCGACACAGTTGGTAATGCATCATCCTCATGCCAGTATCATCCTAGCACCCCACCATGATCTGTCTGTGGCCTACCTACGTGTTGGGGTCCATGGCATCCGTCGACAGGGACGACGAGAGGAAGCACTGCATTTCCATCCTTCACACCATCAGTCTCATCATCCATCATCCTCGTAGCTAAGGTCAACAGACAACGGTCGTATTATACGATGCCAATGCGATACCAGTTAAGCTCTTGGCGGCAACCCGACGATAGTTTGCTGACCGGACAGGCGTGTGTATAGCTTTGTCGGCGTGCTTTATCGGTCAAGCACTGATTGGGGCTCTCGGAGAGGAGAGACAATTTATATGATGCCTTTTGTAACGTCCTTACCGCATCTCTCCTTACTCAAGAATAGAGCTCCGGTGAGGGAGAACCCAGGAGACTCTAAAGCTCAAGTCTCATGTAGATGTTTGTCTCTTCACACGAACGAGCTACGCTATGGTCCCTAGGTATAAGTGCTGATGCTCCATCATAATCCCGTGAGTGATGGCGCTCTGATCGTCATGACATTGATACCAGTGCTAATAAGAAAAGCTCCGGTAGCCCATGGCCAGCGCATCGCCTTCTTGCAGCCACGGCGACTTTGGATGCTCAAATACCTGGATGCAAAAACAAAACGACAGCGTCCACGTGACTATATCACCCGGCACTACTGTACACCCGACAACGCAGCACCCATCTATCTCATCACAGAAACTGCTGCTGCAGCTGGAGTCCGAAGAGGGGAAACTTCGAAATGCGCCGAACCAATGTGCCAATGAGATCCGCAGCCGCTCGAAACAAACCAGGCCATTATCATGCCGATTCATCCCCCTCGCTTACGGATGCATTCTCCGAATTCGAACTGCTAAAGCTCGTCGTGCTGCCGCGCGTTACCCAGTTCTGTCTCCTCTGCTACGCAGCAACTGCTCCACTCCCGTGCCACTCCATACTCGTCCACACGTCCTGAAAGATGACCTCGACTCCAGTTGCTCTGCTTTCAAAAGTCAATTCCCATATATGCATTGGACCACAGGATTCCCCAAGACGACCTTCACCTCTATGCATGACGCGGGGCCCGGCTATTCCTTTCTCCTCTTAATAGCGGTCGTGCACACTGACTTCATGTTGGCCTTCGTAGGCTTCTCCCGAGAATGTCCACATGAGTCCAATAAGGTGAACCCTTACATCTTTCGGGCCTCAGCAACGAATGTGTTCGAGATAGGCAAAGGAATTCGTTGATCGCCATGAATTGATGGGAATTACATTTTCGGCATATTCGACATCGGGATCTCAGTTGCATCAATATGCAGGATTTCTTCACAGAGGTCCGATCCGTGAGAGGGGAAAGCACTGTATCTCCAACTTGGATCCATAAAGTCCAATCTGCTTGTTGCCCAGTAGACGGAGGGATCACCCAATAGCGAGTGCAGGGACGACGATGGCCTTCCCGCTTGGTTCGAAGCCATCCAGAGCCCGGTCAAACAGTGCTCACGTGTCTACACCCTCGCTCAGAGCTGCTCGCTCGTCTGCACTTACATTGCTTCGACACTATTGCTTATATGAACCAAGTCCCAAAGACGCCATCCATGGCAGTCGACCACATTATAGCAATGAGAACAACGCTAACCTAAGTGAGTCTGTAGATAGATGTACGAATAGGTCATGGTGCAGGTCAGATCGTATCGCATCTATCATGGCAAAGCAAACCGTACTGTATTCATTCAAGCATTCAACTTGGTGCAACTTATGACCACCATCGCGGAATCTGTTCATTCCCTTGAATCTCAGCTGGACTGTTACCGTGCGTCACATCAGAGCAAATGCGTATCCTGATGACTCGCCAGTGCAACGGCTGAACAACTACGAGGTCGCATGATGTTCAAATCCGTGCCCCTGGTAATGGCAACCAATGTGCTGCCAATAAGCTCCTATCTTTCCGAAGGTGCCTCTCGTCTCGTTCTGTCATGGCAGCAACACTACTGCAGCCTCCGAGAACGCGCAGCAGGGGTTCCCCAAGATTCCACGCTGATATGCCTCGATAGGGTTGTTTTCTCATATTATCTGGACACCTTTGTAGGGAGGCCGTCTTCTCAAACAAATACACGCATTCAAGTTGTTCATTTGTGGTGATCATGATGGACGATCATATTTCATCCGAGAAAGTATGAGTATAAGCGCGTCAGCAGGGGACTATCAATGCACATTTGCGTGGTTCAAACGTCAACGGCGCAAGCTTTCTCCGAGTCACCTATAGCTTTCTGCCTTATGATCGACCCGAACTCGTTGACTTTCCGCGCCTATGGTCATCTGTCTTGAACAGACTCGACATCGATCATTTTATTCTGTAGTTGCTCAACGGCATGAACAGCTCAGAAGGACCGAAGAAGACGCTGGCGTCGGTGGCTTGGCAGAGTGAGGGCAACAGCTTCCATGGGCTTGCCACTACCTACGTAGAGATATTAATAGAACCGCTCAGATCTGTACCATATAAAGGCTGAGCGATTTCGTGTATGTCCTATGTCACCGGTGTGAGGAAGCAGGTAGGCATACTATTTGTTATCCGCCGAGTATGACCTTCGCCGTGATCACTCTCCGTTTATCCTTGACTGAACTTATTCCGGTTTGCATGCTCTGTACATGTATGTCTACACACAGTGCTGTGTCACACAACGCAAAGTCGGCTAGGCCATCCCTTGTTCAAGATCCAAGCTCTACTTCTCCAAGTGCACACCATAAATTCAGAGAACTATATCTCGAAAATCAGGCCATGTCTTCCCAGCAGCTGCTGACATCGCATACACCCGGATTCGACGGAAAGGTCAAGACTCACGGCACAAACCTGCCCATTCTTCAGCACGCATTTTACATTTGTTGCGAGAATACACCCTCGGTGTCACAATGCTAGAATCTAACGTGCTGAGCTATGTAGCGTTATTCCAGAACCAGCTGGCCAAGCTGACATGCCCAGAGGGTGAGTGGTGCATTGCCGCTGTTCCTGTGCTCATTTGATTTCAGCCCACGCCTGCTTCTTCTTCTCAAGCCACTCCCCTTTCTCGATCCATCGCTGCTCCAGCCACTTGGCAAGCTCCTCATCAGTGTGAGGCAGCTCCTCGAGGGGAAACCTCCGAGCGTGGACGTGGAACTTGTAGCCGAGGCCGCTGGTGATTGCCGGGAGCTTGAGCGTCTCCCACATTTCGGGTGCCTTGTGGAACTGATCGCGGTGTTGGTACGCGATGGTGAGATCATAAACTGCTTTAACGTGAGGTGCCTTTCGCAGGTGGCGAACGGTGGTGATGAAGCCCTTTGTGCGAGGGTAGAGGAGGTGTTTCGGCAGAGGCCGGCCGTTCTCCTTGCACCATATCCGAGTCTCCTCATACTTTTCAGGAGTATATCGTGTAGCCTCACTGAAACTGATAAGCCCTGCCACAAAAAAAGAAAAAAGTCAGCTCAGCACAAGGCCGTCCCGGATGGACATGTCTCAAAGAGGGGGCCTCCCAATANAAAAAGAAAAAAGTCAGCTCAGCACAAGGCCGTCCCGGATGGACATGTCTCAAAGAGGGGGCCTCCCGATAGACAGCCACAATTCAACAACTTACAAGTCGGCCACTTCCTCCCGACGATACCATTAAATACGCGATCGAGCTCTCGTTGATCTCGCATCCAGTTCCTACTGACCATTGGCATGCCCATGGCCCAGAGCCCCCAGCCGAGAAACGGTACGACGCGAAGCTGAATCTTGGCGAACCATCGACAACGGCCCAGCATATCAGCGCGGAGTGCCAGCGCCTGTATCATGTAGAAATCCGCCCACGTTACATGATTGGCGATCACAATGGCGGACTCGCCGCGCGGCAGCTTGTCCCCCGATATCGTGATGGTGGCGCCGTTCACCCGCTCGAATATGACCTGAATCCATTTCCAAACCGAGTACGCGATGCAGGAAGAGAGGTTATACACCGTGTTCGGGGCGATGAGCTTGAGCGGCAGGAGCAGCGACAGCGCAACGTCGGCCGCGCCCAGCCATGCGACCCATGGAGCGACTATCAGAGCCCCCCTGAAGTTGTTCCACAGACTCAACATGGCAAGCACCTGTCGATACTACTAAACCGGCCGATACTGTAAGACAAGATGGCCGACACGCGGTGTTCTGGTTGCTGTCGGAGATTTGGTGATTTAATTGTTGGAACTGGAAGCTTACCTACCGGGCCTTCTCCAAACGATGAGGTCACGAACTCGGATCTGCCCGAGCGCAAAGCCAAAACGCGTTGCGATCTCAAAATCCACTAGGTTTGGATGATAGTATCATCCAAACCTAGTTACTACAACACTATTTATGTACCTACACTTTACCATTATGATGCTATGGATACTACTACCAGCTACAAATTGTATGGATCCTTTGCGGCACCTGACGGAAGCTAGTTGAATAAGATGCAAACTTCATTTTGCAAGTACATGCACAGAGTAACAACCATTTTTGTTATTTATATGTGTGCGAAGTGCCTACAACTAGTCCAAGCCCGTCATGGACTAAAACATAGGGAGCACATCTCCGTGATTGTGTGTTCGTTCTCCGGAAGAGGACCAGGGACTGAGGACTGTGCGTGTTGCTCGAGACATATTTGCAATGAGCGCCATGAAACTCGTTGATCTGCCATTCTGTTAAATAGACTCAGGGCTCGAGAGTTTGTGGCGAGTGTCACCCAAAGCTAGGAACCAGCACATGCGAGTCTGCCAGGTTGCCATGGATAGACATATGTGGGTGACAATCTACCTTTTCTTCAACGACATGGCATCCTTTTCATAATTTTACCCTTCATCACTGATTTGGCGTACTGAAAGCACATATTCTTGTCATATTTTGTTCAAAGGTACCCGGGTCGCTGAATGTAGAAAAGCGGGTCTCTGAAGAAGTGCTGCAAGCTTATTATTGACGACTCTGCGTTCTGTACCTGATGTTGATTGTAGCGTGTTAGGGAGCTTGCTGAATCAAGCAGGTGTCTACGCACACAGTAACCACATAGGATTATGAGATCGAGAAGAAAAACAAAGATTCCAAATCGCATCTCCTCTCTTTCTCATAACCTCTTCTCAGCTAGAACAACAGTCATAACTAATAAAAACGGGCCTTTTGCGGTAGTTGTTGAACTAAAACAAGACCGACCTTAAGGTAATTAATGTCCTACTGTTAGATTCGGTTCCCTCTTGCCGGCGGAGGGCGGCCGCACCTTCGAAACATTTACGGCTCCAGACCATTTGATCACCTGTTGTTGCCTACCTACCGAGCGAGCCTACCTATCGCATCGCGGGGTTCGGGGCGACATCAAGGATCTAACGTCAGCGAAAGTCCTCCGACATTTTTCCAGTGAATTGCGTTTCATCTTCCTTCCCCAATAGAATAGTCACAATCGTCGCATAAAGTGCAGGATTTACCGGTCACTATTCGATTGCCGACGTCCTGGATCGTCTTGGTTTTCCTCTTCTATTTGAACCCAGTACATCGCCGACGCAAACATTCGATAGCACGTACAAAAGAGGCACAGCGGGCTAACGGCGCCAATTGGAGGTTCCGTTGGGTGCGTACATGCAGGGAGCTTGGGCATCTCCAATCCTGTCCGTCCTATCATAGCCATAAACTCTGGGACTTATGATCGCGAGCGAGGCTGTGAGCACCCAGTTGCCAGCCAGATGGTTCAACGCCGCCATCTTCTCGCGACTCATTGCCCAGCGCATAGTTTGACTCCGCGGTGACGGCAACGATGGCTAATGAAAAGTATCTAGGAATATTTCCTTCGCCGAAATACGCGAGACCGTCTTTGGGAGATCACGAACACTCTTTGGGTGAACTATACGAGCGAACGCAATCCATGTCCTCCTCGAACTCGCCGCCGCAAGTCGGCGGCCCTGCCGATGGGCAGGACAAAGGCCCACTGGGTTCCATGAACCTGGGCTTCTTGAAAACATTGACGGAGAAGAAGACTACAAGAGAAGGTCAAACCCCCAAGCGACGGGGGCCCAAGCCAGATAGCAAGCCGGCACTGACTCGTCGACAAGAGCTCAACCGACAAGCGCAGAGGTACATGGGATGACTTGCAATAGGTACAGCGCAACACTGCTTGCTGACCAGAAATATCAGGACGCACCGTGAACGAAAGGAGCTATATATCAAGGCCCTGGAAGACGAAGTCCTGCGCCTGAAAGAGGTGTTCAGTAATGTGACGCAAGACAAAGACAAGCTAGCTGAGGAAAATAGGCAGCTCAAGTTGCTCCTCGCCCAGAATGGCTCAATCGGAAACTTGGACGACATGACCAGTACGCCAAGCTTGGGGTACAATACATCAAGTCCAAGTGTATCCGGTAGATCCGGAAGCTATGCACCCGCATCGAGCGCGACCGCGTATACGCCGCCCATGACATCGCAGTCGTCCAATGCGCCACCGTCGCAGATGATGGCAACCCAGCCATCTGGCCTCCAGCAACAGCAGAGTCAGCACTCGAGAAGTCTCAGTCAGCAGCAGCGCGTGGACTATGAGCAGGCAGGGATTGATTTCGTTTTAACGTACGAGAACCCCGACCACTCCACCAAGACATATATATCATCTCCTCCCCATTGATTCGTGATCACTGAAAGCAAATGCAAGTACGTGTGAAATTCCAGTCAATGCAGGGCTATATAACACCATAGCTGCGTCATGGGAGGCTTGCTAATTGCGGTCGTCTTGCGCGGGGTAGACTCGAGGCCCCATGTATGGATCATATGCCATGGCTAGTCGAAAGGGCCAGTGAAGCTGGTGGTGAGCCATGTGGCCACGCACTCATGGCCTCCTGCCCTCCCGAGCCGTTCAACGAGCTCAACGACGAGATCCCCTTCGGCTACAAACATGCCCAGCCGGAGCAGAACAGGTCGGGTCAGCGAACCTGGGAGCTTTCCAAGGCAGATCTGGCAACACTGCTTGATTTGAGCAAGAAGCTCGACCTCGATGGCGAAATCACACCAGTCATGGCTTGGGGCGTCGTTCTTCAACATCCCCGGTTTGCGGAGTTGCGAATCGAAGACTTCCAGAAGCTCTCGGACGATTTGAAAGGCAAAGTACGATGTTATGGGTAAGTTATGGTTTCCTCACATGTATATACTTTCGCTGACAGGTGAGCAGCTTTGGTGCTGTGTTGGAAGAATTTGAGGTCCGGGACGCATTAAACGCTGTCTTTTCGACCAAGCCGGAGCTCAATGTTGCCTTCTAGTCCTTCGCGGAGTTCGATTATTTCTTAAGGAAGGTGGACACAGTACGATATTGTAATAAAGACTCATGGAATATTGAATAAGTGTTTCAACATAAGCTACAGGTTCTCCTTTTAGTCGTCTGCGTTTTCATGAGCAAGTATTCCAAGTCAAGTCGTAGACGATTCCTGTTTAATCAGAAACAATTGGCAAATATTTGTAGCAAAATCGTACATCAACAGAGGGAATAAAACTACTTCTGACGATAATCGAGATTTCGGGAACTTCATGCAAATAAATAAGTAGCACTTGGCGGTGAGGAAGGAAGTTGTATGCAAAGTATGGGTGCTGAATAGTTCACTGCAGAGTATGCACGCCTAGCACAGTGCTTTTAGATTCATGAGTCTGGCTAAAAGCACTAGGCACTGTGCAAAGCTACTGTATCACCTTTCCAATAGCAGCGAGCACTTGGGCTCGAAGCGCCCCACCATTTCTAGAACCCCACCAAAGGCGAAATATTGACAGAAATTCAAGCAACCGCGAGAATTTGTGTGGGCGCATCGCGATTCGCAGCAGCAGCACATCAACACCATCTTGCAACCCACGGTATCATCCCGGAACAGCCCACCCTTTTCGGCACAGATACCTAGTGTTCAATCATGGCTTCTTTGGCCGACCTCATCGCCGCCCTGCCGGCTGAGGATGGATGGGGCCCGCCCGCCACCACCGAGACGACCCTGAACGGAGTCCCCTACGCACCCTTCTCCAAGGGCGACAAGCTGGGTCGCATGGCCGATTGGACCGCCGACAGCAAGAGCGAGCGCGGTGGTAGACAACAGTACCAGCGCAACTACAGAGGTGAGAATCACCGGTTTCCGGCCCGCAAGCTGGGCATTCTCACTTGTGGAAGGAGGGAATCACCGGCCTGGATACGGACGATTCGACTCTTTCTTTGGGGAGATTTGCGCACATTCATGAGAAAACCATACTGACTGGAGAAATCGCAGACCAGCAGATCTACGGAGCCGGAAGCGCGCCGGTTTTCTCCGCACCAGTCGCCGAAGCCGACGAAGCCTCTTTCTCCATTGTCAGCAGAGAGCCCACCAAGACACGGTACGGCCGCGGTGCCGTCTTCACCCGGGGCGGTCGTGGCCAGCGCGGCGGCGTGCGTCAGGACACTAGAGGTGGACGTGGCCAGTCTACCGCTACTCGCCGCGGTGGTGCCCAGAGCTACGGCTACGACAGCCGTGGCGGACGGCAGGGCGCCCCCCGAGGCGGCCGTCGCTTCGGCTGGAAGGACTACGACAAGCCCCAGAGAAACCGAGATGCCAGCATCAACGTCAAGCCCGACTGGAAGCTGCTTGAGGAGATCGACTTCAACAGGCTGGCCAAGCTTAACCTGGATACCGACGAGGGTGAGGACATGGACAGCTACGGTTTCCTCAACTACTACGACCGCTCGTACGACAAGACCACCGTCAAGTCTGGCGAGAAGAGGCTCACTGCTATCGACCGCGCTACATACAACGTCACCACCTCGTCAGACCCTGTCATTCAGGAGCTGGCCGAGAAGGACGAGGCTACCATCTTTGCCACTGACAGCATTCTGTCTATGCTGATGTGTGCTCCTCGATCCATCTACCCCTGGGACATTGTCATTGTGCGACAGGGCAACAAGATCTTCATGGACAAGCGCGAGAACGCTGCGCTCGACATGGTGACTGTCAACGAAAACGCCGCTGATGCGCCGCATGAGGGCGCCGACGGAAGCAAGGACACCATCAACTCGCCTGCTGCCCTGTCCGAGGAGGCCACCTACATCAACCACAACTTTGCCAACCAGGTTGTCGTTGATGGCAACAACAAGCTCGAGATGGCCCATGCCAACCCCTTCTACAACTCTGCCGAGGAGACCGAGCCCCCGGCCAGCAAGGTCTACAAGTACAGGAGATTCGACCTGTCCCTGAGCGAGGAGGAGCCCATGTACTTGATGGTGCGAACTGAGCTGGACGCTGTTCAGAAGAACGCTATTAGCGGAGACGACCAGTACCTGACTCTCAAGGCCCTCAACGAGTTCGACAACAAGGCACCCGGCAGCGGTGGTGCTCTGGACTGGAGAACCAAGCTCGTCAGCCAGCGTGGTGCCGTCGTCGCCACTGAGATGAAGAACAACAGTGTCAAGCTTGCCCGATGGACGGTGCAGAGCATCCTTTCCAAGGCTGATGTCATGAAGCTTGGGTACGTGTTTATAAACAATTTTCTGCCTCTACTGAAATGTGCACTAATAATGTCTCTAGTTTCGTTTCTCGTGCCAACCCCAAGAGCAACGACAAGCACGTCATTCTCGGCGTTGTCGGCTGGAAGCCTCGTGACTTTGCCAACCAAATGAACCTGTCTCTGTCCAACGGTTGGGGTATTGTTCGCACAATTGCGGACATGTGTCTCAAGCGCGAGGAGGGCAAGTTCGTTCTTGTCAAGGACCCCAACAAGTCCATCCTGAGACTCTACGAGGTTCCTGCTGGCAGCTTCGACGACGATGACGAGGAGGAGCCCGTCATCGTGGAGAACGACGATGAATAGATGTTCTTTCCAGCCAGGCAGTAGTACAAGATCCCGAGTCTGCTGTGACGGTTCAAATGTACATCTAATGCAACTCATTCATGATAAAAAGTTATATGGCATAGGCGTCAATAGATGTTTGACTTGATTCAAGTAGTAGTCTTTGGTTATCTCCTTGATACCGCCGAGCTATGTGCACCACGCCTCTTGCGCCATGGAAGATGCTCACACGCGGAATCAACGAATTTGAGAAGAGATGCAACAGTATTCCATTTATCCAGCACATTCTGCGATTCCGTCCCGTCCATATGAATGACTTTGACACGAACGCGGCCGACACCGCTCTGCTAATCAACAAGTGCCCCGCGTCACTCCACTTTATGCGAGAGAGCTCCGAGTGCCCCGCGATTGGACATTTTTGTTGTCTGACGTCTGTCTGTAATGGTATTAGCAAAAAGCTTAGGTGCCCATCTGCTTTTTTGTCTGTAAAGAAGACTTCGAAATTCCGCGTGGCTGACAACTCCAACCCACTCATATATACATACTCTCACCACAATGGCGCCCAAAGCGATCATTGCGCCCTCGATCCTGTCGGCAGACTTTGCGCAGCTCGGAGCCGACTGCAAAAGGACTATGGATCAGGGTGCCGACTGGCTCCATGTCGACATCATGTAAGACTTCATCCCTCCGAGCAGACAGGGAGTGACCCAAGACGACCCAAGACGAGTTAAGAGGTTTTGGTTCGTGTTTTTCCCCGGGGGCCAGCCGCGGTTGACATTCTTGATTCGTTGGACAGGGACGGCCACTTCGTACCGAACCTGACCTTTGGCCCGCCGGTCGTGGCCAAGATCCGAAAGCACGTCGACCAGCCGACCAAGAGCTACGGCCGGGGCACGTTCGACTGCCACATGATGATCGCCGAGCCCAAGAAGTGGGTCAAGGAGTTCAAGGCGGCCGGCTGTGACCTCTACTGCTTCCACTACGAGGCCGCCTTCTCGAGCGACGCCGAGAGCCCCGAGGGCCACAGCGACAAGAAGACGAACCCGCGCGAGCTGATCCGGTACATCCACGACCAGGGCCTGCTGGCCGGCATCGCGCTCAAGCCCGCCACCGGCGTCGAGGTCTTGACGGAGCTGCTGGAGAGCTCGGACGAGAAGGAGAGGCCCGACGTAAGTTTTTTCCTCTGGCGCTGCGTTTGTTTCACTGTGATATCTGGGGTCAGGACTGGTCCCTTGTGAAGAAATGGTATACAACAAGGCTAACACGGGATCGATGATCAGATGGTCCTTATCATGACGGTCGAGCCCGGCTTTGGCGGGCAGAAGTTCATGGCGTCCGAGCTGCCCAAGGTTCAGGAGCTGAGGAAGAAGTACCCCGAGCTGAACATCGAGGTCGACGGCGGACTGGGCCCGGCCACGATCGGCCAGGCTGCGGACGCCGGCGCCAACGTCATCGTTGCCGGCAGCGCGGTGTTCGGTGCCAAGGACCCCAGCGAAGTCATTGCCCTTCTGAGGGATACCGTGAATGCCAAGTCCGCGCAGCTATAGAGTTAGTAGCGTTATAGTACGATAATCCATGCACAGTGCCATCATGAATACACCAGGTCAGGAACACGTCGGAGGGCCATCACGGAGGAGCGGACTGGCTCCGCGCGGAACTCTCACGTCTGCAGTCGACCGGCTATCGCATACTATAAGAAGACCATATCTCTCGAATCGTGCTATACAAGAGGAACTAAAGATGACGTATGTCCGTCCATGATGTAAGTCAATCTCAGTGCAAAGCACTCGTGCTAGATTGTTGAGCATACGCTTTGGTGACTGGGCTATCTCCTGGATATCCGTACTCGATACAACCCTAGCAATAATGTAGTCATGAATACCTCTCACGGAATGAAGTGGTATTTCGGGTGGTCAAGCGAGATAGAAAGATTGGCAATCAATGTAATGTGTCGAGCTAAATGTAGTATAGGCAACCCCACCAACCACTTCATCACTTCAAGTTTGCCTGCGGGGAAAAGAAGTAGGTTAGTACATCGGGCTGCTTGAAGAGGAAACCCACTCGCCTTTATTTATTGATCGAGCAGTTGTTTTTTACTTTTTCGTTTGGTATTCCGCCATTATTTTGCATGTTTGATGGGTCTGTATTGTTGAGAACACATTTCGACCTCTCGACTCTGTAGTACTTCTTTCTCAATTCTTATCGGCGTCTTGATCATAGAACACGACACGACTATAGACGTTGAAAACCAGAAGATGGCCTCGTTCGATCTCGACAACGTCCGGTCCCAATTCCCGGCGCTACAGCAGGATCAAGTCTTCTTCGACAACGCTGGCGGAAGCCAAACCTTGGGCACTGTGATTGACTCGTGAGTTATTCCCTGATGCTGTCGATGAAGCTGCAGACTATCAGATACGGTGCTCATACAAGTACACAGCATATACAAGTATCTGACTACCAACAACGTCCAGCTTGGTGCCAGTTACCGTGTGGGCAAGGCGTCGACTGAGAAGTATAACGATGGCTTTGCCGCTGCCGCCAAGTTCATAAACGCGAGGGAGGACGAGATTGGTGAGTGCACATGAACGAAGTAGGGGGGATCGGGTCTTCTACAGATCTGGGTTTATCCCCCAAGCTTCAATTCAAAATTTCTGCTGCCCACACATCTTCAGATACTAATATTCGACAGTCTTTGGCTCGGCAACGACACAGCTGTATCGCAACCTGTCGTACTCGCTGCAGTTCGAAGAAGGAGACGAGATCATCGTCGCCAGCATCGACCACGAGGCCAACATCGCGCCCTGGGTAGACCTGGCCTCGCGGCAGAAGCTGACGCTGAAGTGGTGGACGCCGAGCAAGTCCAACAACCCCAAGCTCCTGCCGGCGGACCTCGAGGCGCTGCTGACGCCGCGGACCCGGCTGGTGACGTGCACCCACACAAGCAACATCCTGGGCACCATCACGGACGTGGCGGGCGTCGCGAAGACGGTGCACAAGATCCCGGGCGCCCTGCTGTGCGTCGACGGCGTGGCGTACGCGCCGCACCGGCCCCTCGACGTGGCCGCCCTCGGCGTCGACTTCTACTGCTTCTCGTGGTACAAGGTGTACGGCCCCCACGCGTCGCTGCTGTACGCGTCGCGGGCGGCGCAGGACGGCGGCGCCATGCGCTCGCTCGGCCACTTCTTCAAGAAGGGCGAGACCCTCGAGGAGAAGCTCGGCCTCGCGGGCGGCTCGTACGAGCTGCTGCAGTCGGTGCCCGCCGTGCTCGACTACCTCGGGCCCGGCACCGGCGAGTCGCCCGCCTGGGACGCCGTCCGGGCCCGCGAGGCCGAGCTGCAGGGGGCGCTGCTCGAGTACCTCAACGGCCGCCGGGACGTGACGGTGCTGGGCGAGACGAGCGCCGACCCGGCGGTCCGGGTGCCCACGGTCAGCTTCGTGGTCGAGGGTTGGAACTCGCAGGAGCTCGTCGAGAAGGTGGAGAAGGACAGCAACTTCGCCTTTCGTTGGGGCAGCTTCTACTCGAACCGCCTCGCCCACGAGCTGTTGGGCCTGGGGAGCGACGGGGTCGTGAGGATCAGCATGGTGCATTACAATACTGGTGAGTTTCCACATCCCCGATCAGGCCGTGCGTGGCCCTGCTGACATATTCGACTAGTCGAGGAGGTCAAGGGAATTATCAAAGCCATTGACCGTGTCATCTCGGAGTGCTAATGCATGGACATTTGTCTCGTCTGGAGAGCATGTTTATTGCTCAACTAGAAATAAGATCTTTTGGGAGCGTTCGGCATGGCTTTGGATAGATACCGAGATTTACTTCAATATCTTCTATCATCTGGTTTTCCTAAGGCCAACCTCCACAAATCGTTGAGGATACTCATCTCTTGTCTTTTTGATTCTAAAAATGCTTCAAGCCTGTAAACCTGATTTAGTCACTCTACTCTTGTGTTATTGATGATCGGGTATAATTTCCACCATCCATCACATGTTTTGGTATCCGTCTCTAGACAGGAGGACAGACGGGATCTATACTCAGTGTCTCCGTTGAATTGGTATAAGGAGAAATCTTTACAAGATAGAATCAGTTTCCAATCAAGAAGTTTGATAACTGCCTATAACTGGTACCATATCAGATAGACTATAATAGATCCACATCGACCATGTCCACACTATGCATCGTTCCGTTAGGAGTGTTATCACACCTTGTTCGCGATAGTCTCTGATGATAACAACTTGACGCGTCCTTTAAACATTATCGCAGCGCCTTATGGCAGTAAAATAAGACGCGTGTCGAAGCGTGCTCATTATTATTCGTTGCGGACAATGCCCAACTTTCCGCTCTTATACACCCTCCTTCCAAAGCATTAACGCATAGGCGCCCGTGTTAGTCTTTACCAGATCGGCTCAGGAACCAATCGTCATGTTCAGCGTCGCCTGGGAGATACGGAAGATATGGCTTGCATAAGACGGCATTAAAGAAAACGGGCACTCTGCATGCAACCGCTCATGTTCAGTAGCTGGTCGACCAACGACACAGTCGCCAATGCCTGACGGGCGCTTCATCATTTATGCAAGCTGGGTCCTGGGGGTGTAATGTATAGACTCAGGTACCGAGTACAGGGCCCTAGGGTCTCTCGGGCGCTTCCAAATCCAAAGCTAGGGCGGTGAAAGCCCCACAGGAGCTTGACGTAGTGGGTGGGAGATTATTCTGCCATCGTTCGATGAGACTTAAAAAATTATTTCGAGATCGTCCGACAATCAGCTTAGGACAGAAGGGTTTTTCCTCTGTCGCATGACAATTATATACTCGATCTTGACCTCTTCTCTTTGAATTGATTTCCAAGTAATCCATTTGAAGAGTTCAACATGAAGCGCAAGGCCTCGGCGCAGACTGCAAGTCAAAAACCCAACAAGAAAAAGTCCAAGCCTTGTAAGTCGACCGCTACCAGAACCATCGCGACAGTATGCGATTCTAACTTTTTTGTTGCGCCAGCTCTCAGCGATGCCGAAGTAGCCGCGAGGTTTAGAAATGGACTTCTGAAACAGGATGTCCTAGACTCGTATACGAAAGAATATGCCGAATCCGAGCCCTACAAACACTGCGTCATCCACGAGCTGATCGACGACAAGCTGCTCCGCTCTGTCCGCGAAGAGATCAAGGACAATGTCTCCTTCACGCCCAAGGAGACGGACATTTACAAGATCCACCAGTCCGGGGACCTGGCCAACCTCGACGGCCTCGGCGACGAGGCCCTCCAGAAGCTACCCTCTCTGCTGTCCCTCAGAGATGCCATGTACTCGAAGAAGTTCCGCGACTACGTGGCGCACATCACCGGCTGCGGGCCCCTGAGCGGCCAAAAAACCGACATGGCCATCAACGTCTACACTCCGGGCTGTTTCCTCCTGTGCCACGACGACGTCATTGGCAGTCGGAGGGTCAGCTACATCCTGTACCTCACCGACCCCGACATCCCGTGGAAGCCGGAATGGGGCGGCGCGCTGAGGCTGTTCCCGGTGCAGGAGAGGGAAGGCAAGGACGGCAAGGTCGCCAAGACGCCCGAGGCCGACGTGTCCAAGATCATCCCGCCCGCCTGGAACCAGCTGAGCTTCTTCGCCGTCCAGCCGGGCGAGAGCTTCCACGACGTCGAGGAGGTCTACCACGCCGAGACCAAGAAGCAGCTCAAGAAGGAGGGCGGCCGGATCCGCATGGCCATCAGCGGCTGGTTCCACATCCCGCAGGTCGGCGAGGAGGGCTACATCAAGGGCGAGGAGGAGAAGAACGCAAAGAACAGCAGTCTGATGCAGCTGCAGGGCAACCCGGACCAGTACGACGAGCCCAAGTGGTCCCCCGTCAAGGTCGAGGACCCCCAGGCCAGCTCGCCAGAGGACTTTGACGAGTCCGATCTCGAGTTCCTGCTCCAGTACATGGCGCCGACGTACCTCACGCCCGACACGCTGGAGCAGGTCCAGGAGCACTTTGACGAGGACTCGAGCATCACGCTGCCGGACCTGCTCAACAAGAAGTTCGCCCAGCGCTTGCGCGACTACGTGACTGAGCAGGACAGCAAAGATCTCCCGGAATCGAGCGCCGAGATTAAAAAGGGTGCCTGGAAAGTCGCCAAGCCGCCGCACAAGCAGCGATACCTGTTCATGCAGCAGCAGTCCCAGAAGGATGGAAAGAAGGGCCGCAAGGCCGACAAGGACAACTCGCCCATCCGGGAACTACTGGATGTATTTCTGCCCAGTCCGCAGTTCCGCCGCTGGCTGCAGATGGCGACGAGCAGCGTTATTGAGAGCCACGACTTGATTGCGCGCCGATTCCGCAAGGGCAAGGACTACACGCTGGCCACGGGCCACGAAGGCAAGCCTCGCCTGGAGCTCAATCTGGGCATCACGCCTACCTCGGGATGGGGTGACGAGGCCGACGAGGAGGAGGAAGAGGAGGAAGAGGCGCCCAAGACCAAGGGTAAGGGCAAAGCCAAGGGCAAAGCCAAGGCTAAGGAGGAGCCCGCCGAGGAGCCCGAAGAGGTGGGCGGCCTCGAGGTCTACATGGCCGGCGACGACGACGCGGCCGAGGACGCCGCCATCTATAAGTCCAGCGGCGACGAGGACAACATCCTCTTCTTCCAGGCCGCGTCGTGGAACAAGCTCACCATTGTCCTCCGGGACAGCGGCACGCTCAAGTTTGTCAAGTACGTGAGTCGCAAGGCGCCGGGCGACCGCTGGGACATCTGCGCCACGTTTGACATTGAGGAGCAAGACGACGACGACGACGAGGGAGAGGAGGCGGCCGGAGAGGTGGACGAAAACGCCAAGCTGCTGGCCGAGGATACTGAGGAGGAATGGAATGGGTTCTCTTCCAGTGCCGACAGTGACTCGGAATAGATACAACAAGCAAGTCTGCGTACAACATTGAACATAGACAGACCAGGCCAATCATGAAGTTATGACATTTGCAAACCAGCTTGAATGATTTTGCAGTGATGATGGCCATTCGCCCAGAGCCTGTTGATTTACGCGCCTCAGTTGCGAGATCTAAAAGTGAAGCCGTAGTTGGAGGATGGCAGTTCTGATTAAATAAAAATTCATTCTTGGTATCTCAGACGAACTTGGCAAAATTATAGTAGTACACACTTGACCCCAACGCAGTATAACAATACTGTCTCTCTCCATGTCCACTCCTCTTGCTGTTTTCGTCAAGCCTCTTGGACACATTTCCAGATTACAACCCAGTAGCCTCCTCTGCAGACGGGCTCGTCGTGGCGAGCGGCGCCTGAGTAGTCGTCGTCGCCGGCTCCGCAGACGCCGAAGCCTTTCCCCCCGACACGCCGTCCCTCGCGACGTCCCTCCCGCCCTGCCTCTCCCGGGCGATCCAGCCCAGGAACAGCGGCACGTCCTTCCAGACGACGCCGGGCATGGCCATGTTCTGCACGCACTGCGGCAGGACGCCGCCCGCGTCGCTGGCCGTCGCCATGAGCCACTCGATCTTGCCGCCGTCGCCGCCCTCGCGGAGCTTCCGGATCCGCTCCACGCTGACGTACCGCGCGACCTGCGCGCCCTTCTCCCCCGACAGCCGGCTGCTCCCGCTGTCGCCAAAGTCGGGCACGGGCACGCTGACGACGACAAAGTCCTTCTTCTGCTGCTGCTCGCCTGCTCCCCCTCCGCCGGCGACCGCCGCCGCGGTGAGCTGCAGGACCGGAAACGTGCGGTCCCGGAGCACCGGCCGCCCGATCTTGTGGCGCATCTCCTCGACCTTGAGGGAGAAGCCGGCCCACGCCTCCCCGTCCTCGCCCTCCAGCGCCGGCACGCCGCCGCAGTCCCACGCCAGCGCCTCGTGCGTCGCCAGCACGTTGGGCGTGAACGCGTCCTCGGCCTCGGCGTGCTCCCGGCGGAAGCACGCCTCGAACTCGCCCCAGCCCGCCGTGCCCCTTTCCGCTTTGTCCTCGTGCGCGCTCCGGCGCAGCGCCCACGTCTCCTTCTCGCGGCCGTCGCGGACGCTGACGACGCGCTCCCACGCCTCCACCTTGGCCGCCGAGTCGGGTGACGTCTTGTCGCCCTTGTGCTTCCAGACGCCGGCCTTGGGGTCCGGGCCCGCCGAGTTTGGAGATGCGCTGACGAGGAAGGGCAGCGCCTCCCTCAGCATGCCGTGGACCAGCGGCGTCAGCGCGTCGGGGCCCGCGCCGGCCGGCGGGAGCCGCGAGAGGGGGATGCCCGCGAGGCGGACGAGTGGTGGTGACGACATTGATTTGTTCTTTCCTTTATAAGTATATATTTGATCTTCTGCCGAGGCCCCCGAAGGACTGCCACTTATTTTTCTCCTGTGAAAGGCACAGGAGTAACTTGTGGCAGAGGCTCGAAAGAATTCCTTGTCGCAAAGTATGCTTTTCTCACCCAAGGCGTGGTAGACAGGCAGGCGTAAGGCTATTTATGTTACTTTCCTTCTTGTCTCGGGAGAAGAAGGCGAAGGGAAAAGCGCTTGTATTACCTAGGCAAGGTATGGGATTATAGTCGAGTCTCTAGTTTTGCGGATCAATTGGGTTGGCGTTACCGCAAATGATGGGTGCAAGGAATGCCGATCAGTCCTTGGACTTGAAATGGGCGTTTGTTTTCGTTTGTGTCTAGTAATTCAAAATCGCGTGCCCGTGGGAAAGGAAATAATTGCGAAACTCCCCGAGTCCCTGAGCGCAATCGTTTCTGAAAAGTGACCATTCATGTCTCCTGCGTCATCTATGCAAGGGTCCTCGGCTCACCAAAACGTACCATAAAACATAAGCTTTTGTGACAGACGCACGTTTTTGGTGTACATAGACACTAATGAAACGAAACACCAATGGACGCATATAGAATGAGGATGACCCGATTGCATATACTTTTGTGTATTACCTGAATTCTGCATAATTCCCGATACAACTGTTGCGAGGTCAGTCAAAGATCAGGTGGCCGCTTGTAAGTCGCACTCGAGGGGAAAAAAAGCTTATTGGTTTCTGATTTCATTGTTTTGGTTTTCATTACTATTATTTAAATGCTAGTGACGCTATCTATGCTTCTAATTCTTCGTGACGGCATGTTTTGTTGCCTTTTGGGGAAGCTGAACGTATATACAGGAAAAAGTCCAGAAACTTGTGACTGAGCCGAGAAGCATCGTCTACGGGTTTCGCTTCTCCCAGTAGATGTTGGCGGGCTCCAGGGGCCTGGAGAACAAGGACTGGTAGTCTGTACCAATAACCTTGTTGCTGCCGTCCGTGTTCCTGAACTTGAACTCGCGGACCACCATGGCCACAATGGTCTGGAGCTGCACGTTGGCAAAGTGCTCACCAATGCATCGATGCCTTCCGGCGCCGAAAGGCAGATATGGCGACTGAGATCCCTTGCTGACCATGCCGTATCCGTAGTCAATCTTCTCCTCCTCCTCGGCCGAGCTCTGGGAGATCTTGGGGGCAAGCGGGGAGTCCTTATCCCATCGGTGAGGCTCCCACAGATCAGGCTCGGGGAAGTACTGAGGGTCCGTAGCCGAGACACCAGCGGCGGCGAGGAGAACGTGGTCGGTGGGAATGACATACTTGGTACCGGGAACGGGCATGGGCTGCTTGACTGCGCGCATGATGGAGTGGATGGGGGCGTTCAGGCGCAGGGTCTCCTTGATGATGTTTTGGTTCAGGGGCAGCTTGGCAAGGTCCTCGTACTTCAGAGGGGGAAGGTCGGCTCCGAGGTTCTCCACTTGCTCACGGTACAAGTCCTCCATGATATCAGGGCGAGCGGCAAGGTAGAGCATGATCCAGGAGCTGGTAGAGGACGAAGAGTGCTGGCCAGCCATGAGGAGAGCAATCATCATGTGGGCAATCTCGTGATCGGGAGGAGTGATGCCGGCCTTGTACTGGGAGCGCATCAGGTGGCTCATCATGTCCTGGCCTTCAGTGTTACCCGACGCGCGACGTTCCTTGATGGTGTCCATGTAGATCTTGGCGATAGTCTGCTGAGCGTGGTCGCGCTTGTTGTTCCAGGGGAGAGGAGCCCAGTGAAGCATAAAGTTGACGGCGCTGAATCCCATGTCGAGGTCGTGGTACAGATCGGCCAGCGACTCGTCAAACTTGTCGCGGATCTCCTTGCCCTGAAGCGAGTGCGATGCGGTGAAAATGGTGAGCTGGGCCATCTTGGGAGGAATGTTGACGACGCCCGACTGGGCCTTGAAATCGGAGGACTTCTTGAAGTAGCTCGCAACCTCGTCGGCGATGATGGGAACATAGGTCTGGAAGGCTTGGGTGGTCAAGGCGATCTTCATGAACTGCAGAGGTACATTATTAGCAGTAGTTGCGAGGCTATGGACGGGGAGGGAGAGGCGAACCTTCTTCTGCTCCATGAGCTTGGCATTGGGGCAGTCGTAGACGACGTCCTTGCCAAAGACGGGAGTGGTCAGGACAGAGTAGATGTCCTCGGCGTTGACGTCCTTGAGCTTTCCATTCAGGATGAAGTCGTTGCCTTGGGTGCCGACGTAGACGGTGGTCTTCTTGCCGAGCAGGATAAAGGTGTAGATGTCGCCGTACTTTTCCCTGTTCTCCTTGAAGAAGCGCGGGGGGTCCATGCCGTAGGTGACGGTGCTGCCGACGACGGGGAACCAGGAGAAGACCATGGGCGGCTCCTTGGGGTTCTTGAACAGCAGCTGCTTGGCGATGTGCACAAAGACGGAGAGGAAGAGGAAGGCGGCGGCGGCGATGCCAACCTGCGACACGGTAGAGAGCTGGGACAGCCTCTGGGCGAGAGGCCCCGCGAGGTCTTCGAAGAGACCCATGATGTCGAGGATGCTATGATCGTGATTCCAGCTCGCGTGTCTTTCTCTCGCTTTCGACAGAGGGGAGAGGTTGTCAAGAAAGGAATGGACGGGCCGTCTGTCAGAACGAAAACGAGAGACCCGGAGGCGGTAAGTATGCGGCAAGTAAGTAGCCTTTTATTTTCTAGTCCTTCTCTGGGTCGTGGCTTGTAATTGAGCACTGGAAATTTGTTTGGCTGCCGGGCTGGGCTCTCCTCTGATCTGATTGAGCAATGCGATTAGGGGTCTTACGAGTACGCTGATTGGCCGTCGTATTCGTATCGGGGGGGACCACGCGACTGCGACCCCACACAAAGTACATAAAGTACTTGCCCTAGCTCGACGTGCATCGAACGTTTAACATCTCCATCAGCCTCAAAATCGTCCGACCAGTGAGCGTTGTCGCAAATGAGTTCTTTTTATCTGTTCTCCCAAAGTGGAATCGAGGTGAGCAGCAAATCACAGGTCTTGCAGCGATTCGAGCGAGGGAATGAACCATGTCCTCTGTGTATATCTATGTTTCATCGCGCTGTGTACTCTGTAGTGTATAAGTAGTGTACAACCAGTTTTCCGCAGTACCATCGTGTGTGACATGTCCTAAATTGGGTCTCCTCCCCTGAATAGCTGACAGCGGCCTTATTCTTGGAGACAATCACAACGTCCTATATATGGTGCTAACACATCACTTGTCAAAAGTTTCTTAGTACTTTATATTTGTATAGTTGCATTATGATTATTTTTCTTAGGTTATATATGTATATATGAGTACAAAGTAGATTTTGATTATGCTTTTTGTCCTGTCTGTTATACAGTCTAGCGGGCCTGTTTTACCTGTTCCAAATGTCTATTTCTACCGTGCACTTTCGTCCAGCTGCTGAGAGTTGCTCTAAACATTCTCACCGCCCCTGTATGCGTGTGCCTTGGAGGTAGGTCCGTTGGTAGACCAGCCGTTGCCCGAGTCTGGCGACATCTCCTCGCTCCTGACGTGGTAGGTCGTCTGCACCACGACGTCGTTTGCGTTGTGCTTGAGGTTGGCCGCGTCGCCCTTGTCGATGATGAACTCCTCGCTGCCGCCGAAGCTGCCCCTGTCCTTGCGGCCGACGCTGCCCTCGTTGACGCTGCCGGCCATCTCGTATGGTCCGAGACCGGTGGGATACGTCCGGGTACCGCCGGTGCGGCCGCCCGTTGTCGACTGTCCTGCGCCCGACGAGATGATCTGTCCGGTCTTCCAGAACGATGCCCGGAAGATGGGGCGAAGAATGGGAATGTTGACGGCGACGATACCAACGATGGTCTCGCGAACACCCCATCGGTTGATGTTGGTACCACTGGGGTTGGCACCGAGGGTGAGGACGACTCGGATGATGGCGGCTGCGATGACGAAGAAACCGGAGCAGATGAGAAGGCCGACAACGATCTTCCTGTTCACGCCATGTATATTAGTATCATGATAACATTATGCCAGTGCCGTCTGACGGATTCAGTTTCCACCTACTTCTTGAGCGGGACCTGGAGTTGCCACAGCAGGGGAAGCGGGATGCAGAGAATGGCGGCGTCAGTGATGACGTTGAGAACAACAGTGACGAGGAAGTTCTGCATCCTGAACGTGCACTTGAGACCGGGATCGGGAACAACCCTGTTTTCACGAGTTAGCCTCTCTGATGAAGCGAGAGCAGTGTGCTAGATTAAGTACTCACTGCCAGTTCTTGCTGGTCGGGTAGCATCCGAAGGTGACGGTCAAGAACACTGCCAGGTAGGAAACGACACAGGCGTACATCAGGTACTTGACCAGGCGTGCCTGCCAAAGACCGATGGTCATGCGCTGGAAGAAACACAACATGGTGCCCTTCAAGCACCACAGAAGCGCCGTGTATGAGTACCATGCCGTGAGCTGCAGTCTAGAACCGAGCTCGAATTGGGCGATTTCATCATCGGTCAAAGCTGTAGCGGGACGATCAGCGTCGGTTCTCATCTGACAAGCCGAGTACTCAAGTCTATTGAGTGTGAATAGACCAGCGAGTGGAACGTACTGTGAGTGAGCTGGTATGTAGCCGCTTCGACGTTGGATCCGAGCATGTCTATTTCTCATCATGTCAGCACTCCATTCTCCAAATCCATAAAGCGACCGTAATGCTTTTGTTTTCGAGGGTTTCACCCACAGACGAGGTGTACAGTTGCGGCATCACAAGTGTACATGATCATGACGATGGCGGCAAAGGCATCGTCTCCCCTAAGGCCGCGGAAGCCGACGGTGACTAGACGGACGACGAGACGCAGGACGAGAATCGTCATGCCGAGGGCGTAGAGCGTCCATATTTCGGTCAGGAACTGCAATTATCCCGTGTTAGCTGATCTCATGTCTCTCATCTTGTCTTGGATATCCATCCTCTCCGTGATAGTGGCACGGTTTCTTCTGAGAGCCCGGCACCAGGTTCAACTTACCGAAGCGTTCCGCTCAAGCCCCAGGTCGGTAGACATTGTATGCATTAAATGAGTGTATCACTATTCTTTTCTTCTCGGGAATCAAAGAAGCCTGACCCTGGAAAGAAAAAAGCGTGGCCTGTAAACTCCAGGGCAATGAAGCGTCCCCGTCAAATGGGTTCCTGCATGATATATACAGACCCCTTAGCCTTGCAAGGCCCTTTTGGATCGAGATTTTTTCTTCCTTCTCCCATTCTACTCCTTCTCGGTACGCCTGGCACCAAGCATTCTAGGCCCCCCAGGAAGACGATGGGGATGGATGAGGGATAGTGCCCTTTCTCCTCCTGCTAGTTAGCACGGGAGGCAAAAACTCAGTCCTCGCAAGCAGTAGTCAAGAGTCGCATATACTAACCGCGGCGGACAGCATTAGGCCCAAGGACCGGACTGTCTAAGCGCAAACTCTCGGATCCCCCCATACGTGTCAGGCTGCTTTGCTCCTGTAAGGAAGCTGCCGTGAGTGCCAGCACTATCCCTGCTTGGATTCCCCTTGTTCACCTTGATTATTAATTTTTTTTTCATCTGTCTCTTTATATTTGGTTATATTGCGGTGATCACAGCCTGCCTGTAGTATGTGATTGATATGGGCAATCTACTCGGTGAGAGCTGAAAGCTGATCGACTATGCCTATCAAAAGCTAGCAAAGAAGAATGAAAGAGATAAAAGAGAAAATCAATCACCGACTCGCTATCAAATGTATTACCCATCGCTGTCTTTTTGGGTATAATCCGTCTTACATGAGATTGGAAAGTATGTTGGGAGCTACCCGTTCGTCTGGTATTTTGGCCCTTGGGCTGGTGCCTTTCGATCCGAAGCATCGTTGGATTGCTGGTTTCGATAGCATGTGTGCCATTAATGAATGGCCCACGGGGGAGGGAGTAGTGCTTGATGTCGTGGGATACACTAAATGGCGACGGCCTCCAGTGGTGTAAAGTCAATCAGGAGTCAGGGACCAGACTACTCAGCTATTTAGATCGAGTTCCTATCGAGCGACAAATGCCCATTCCCTCAGAGAAGTCCGGAACCCTTCTCTTGTATTGGGTTCAGCCGAAAGGGCTCTGACAGGAGGGAAGGGTTGCGGCCGCACTCCCATCCAAGTGGTCGGGTCTAGTTCCATGGTTCCAGAAGCGGGAAACCGGGCTACCATCGCAAGCTTGCGATAGATGGGCTCGATAGGCTTCGGAGATTCACATTTCATGCGCGATCTGGAGTGAATTCTCGACGGCCACGGCCAACGGAGTCGCGGGCTGCCGTTGGTCGTGTGGGGACTGACTCGAGCCTCCGTCAAAGCCAAGCGCCACGTACTTGGAAAGACGTTCCAACGACTGTGTGAGAGCGGGCAAACAGCAGGGCTATGACACATCCTTCGCTCAGAAGTACGTGTGTGGCTAGGAGTTTGGACGGTGTATTCATCTACCTGCTGCTCATGCTTATCATCAATGTCTAGACAACAATAAGTGCTGCGCAGTGTGGGAGTACTCGAGTGAAGACACGATACTTGCGTTTTCCGTGTGTTTTCCGGCGTTTGCTCGCAACTCTGTTTCAGCACTCGGATGGATGGCGTGCCGTACTGATAGATCTTCATAGGGATAGAGGAAGAGATGAATGCGTTCGTCGTTGGTCGCTGGAAGAAGGGGGCGTGTGGGGTGGCAGCTGCCAAGTCCCCTCCCTAGATATCTGAATAGCTGCCATCTACTGTCTAGGGGCAGCCACAGGGTCTTTAGCGAGAGCCGGGTCGGCCGAATTTCCCTTCTGAAAACTCCCTTGTTCGGGGAAGCTCCCGGGTTAATGTCCGTTAGTCATCATGACGCTAGGCGCGGAGGGCCTTGGCAAGTAAAGCCCGTCGTTGAGATCCAGGAACACCGTTGTAATGTCTTGAATCTAGTATCTGCTATATTACGGAAGTGGCTCCGACCAAAAAGCCACGGAGCACTCTCCAAGGTTCATGAGATTCATACTAGACCCGCTAAAAGAAAAACTGTCGATCGACCCTAGAATTGGTATACAAATCGTCGATCAGGCGGAGGGAAGTTGGGCCCAGCTGGTTGGGACGGGCATGATTCAAAGTCCATCGCCTTCATCCATGTATCTATGGTATTATACACATAAGCAAACATACCTTTATGTATAGTTCCTGCTTTAGATCACGCCCCTTCGACCGGGACGTTTATTTAGTTTGTGCTCGAAATCCCAGCATTAGGACTCGATCCGTCTACATACGATCCAGACCATTGTCTTGCGGCTTCTCTCCAACTCGTAGTGTAACACTGCTTGTCGTTTTATTGATTCCATTTCTATACGATATGACCAAGTTCGGTCGTTGAGCTGAAATCTGGGCTTGAGAAATCTCTTGGGCGAATACTGTATACAGACAAGCGGGTGCAAAATAGAGTACGAATAGAGCTATTTACTATTGTGGCATATCATCCGGTTGCTACGATTGATGTTGGAATAAAATTTATATCCGAAGAAACTGAATTTGACTAAGACTAAAGTTATTCAAATTTTTAGAGTATAATCGAGACGTTTGTGCGTAAAAGTGCGGTGCTGGCAATATATTTCAGTATAAGCGAAATCTCACTTTTTTTGGTCACTCGCCTGACAGACTCAACAGTTTGTATTAAAAGATCTCACGTGGCTGACACTTGATGATTACTTATCACTTACAATTTACAATTGGTATGCATAAGGGGCCAGACAGACTGACAGTAGATCTCGCAGATCGTTGGCTGTGGTCTGTTTTAGTGTGAACCATTCCATCACTCTCGGAAGACGGCATGATAATACAATGGTTCAACATCGCCTAGAGAAGATAATTCGCTGTAATCCATGGGGTTCCCTCCCGCAGTTAGCAGCACTCTATTTCGGGGAGCAGGCCCGAACAAAAAGCAGCGGATGATGGAGGATGGAGGATATTCACGATTCATGAACCAAATTTCGGATGCGCGTTCACGCGGGCCGGACTCCGCCATCGCGCTGACCAGACGGTTCGATCCATGGCTGGTCTACATTGCTGGATTGCAAATTCAAGACGTAGTATTCATACAGAGTGCTATTCTATACCATTTGAAGATTGGAACCTTGGAAGAATTCCAATGACCCATGAAAATGATCTACATGTCAAAGCAAAATTGAGTTTCGCCCAGCCAAATGAACAATCCCACACCAGCGAGCCCAGCCTTATCGCCCTGCGCCTCGGAAGGCCAGACATGGTAGACACGTGAGAGTGCACGGAGAACGGAAGGCTGTTCTCCCACGTGCTTGCCTGAACTTCTCTGCACATTCACCACTGGTCTGCGTGAGATTCTGGTGGCCATTCCCCTCTGGGCAGAAAGAACCGCCCCAAACCCCTGCGTTGATCGAGAGCGAACCGCGTCTTGGCATGCAGTATAGCGCAGGCACGGAGGCGAAGTACGCATCACGCATGGACACGGCGGCCATGTACGGACCGCACCCCTGGGACTTTTGACCCAAACTCGTGCACTCCCCTTGACCAAAGCGTGCACTCTCCAATGAATAAACCTTCATTGACATGTTGGGGTGCATCTCTTGACCTTTCCTTACCTTAGGGCTGACCCGCTGCCCTGTAAAAGTGGTGAATAGCTTCATGAGATAGACAGTGCTGGGATATATGATTACTGAACGTCCATAACTGCCGATTTTCTCTACCAATTTACATAAGGGACCAATAATGATTTTAATTATACTACCTTGTTTTCTTTCGTAACTAGCGTCAGGTGGACCATATACTACCATAGTGTCGTCCCCGGCCTCGATATGTGCCTGTCTTGCAGGAAACCTTGTAGCGATCTCGTACTCTACCACGAGGATATCCCCATCATGATTTCTTCTCAAGCCATCGCCCTATCTCCAGAGTGACCATTGCCGGCTGGTCGAGCATCACCAAGTGTCCTGCGTCCGGTATACGCACCAGTTCTTCGAGCCGGTCGCCCAGCATTCCGGCCAGCTTTTCTATCTTGTCGACCGGGATCCATTCGTCCTTTTCTCCCCAGAGGATTTTGACTGGGCAGCGAACCTCGGCATATCGATTTCTCTCAAGCAGCTCGGCTGTATGGCTGTCGTCTGCCTGCTGGATCTGCCGGACAAAGTTGTCCTGTGGGGTTGCATAGCCCAGACCTCTTGAAGGTGAGGTCTCGTCGATTAGCCAGGGCCGCGCGAGGATATCCACCCATTCTGGGCCCAGCCCCTATTCAAACAAGAGTATCAGTAGTTAGTTCTCTCATGATCGTGTGAAGGAAGTTCAGGGGATCTAGGTATCTCATAATCAGAGATACCGAGACAAAGCTGTAGTCAGAACCAAACCGCATACGAGGCACCCCGAAGAAGCAACAAAACAACCACCGAGAATCACGAACCTGATGGCCGTCGAACCGAGCACTCTCGATGATGGCACGCAGAGCACCTTCGAATACACGCGGCGGGAGTTGTTTGAACACGTCCGGGTTCGATCGCACCAGGTTATACAGCTTGTCGCCCCAGGGCAGGACGCAGTTCGTGTCCAGCAAGCACAAGCTCTCGTATTCACAGCCGTGCAGCAGGTGAGCTCGCATGGAAATCACGCCGGCAATGTCGTGGGCGACGATGAGTGGTCTGTGCCCGCCGTTCTTGCCATCCAGACCCAATTGTCGAAGCAGAGATGGTACCTTCACAGATGTGTCGGCCACGTCGGAATCCGCCCACGCCGCGTCGAATTCCTGCGACTGTCCGTACCCGGGAAGGTCGTAGACGACGGTGTTGAACCGACCGGTCGCGCGCAGTGCAGTCGCGACGGGCTGAAAGACGTCCGAGCGCCATGGCGTGCCATGGACGAACACGACCCAAGTCACTGGTGCTCTGGTATCATTGTGCCCATGTTTCCCATGGCCACTGCTGTATCTGATGGTCCAGCCTCTATAGAGAAAGGCCTGTGGCAACTCATTGTGACTCGCCCCTGGCATCTCGGTGAAAATTTATGTCTTGATCTCTGTCTCCGAAGTAACCGGTTTTCGTTTCTGGTTATTGTATGGACATTCCAGAAACAGAGCTCTTGTGTCGTATTCTGAGTAGTTGTCTGCGAGTACCTCGGACTCTCCAAACTTAAATAAAGCAGCGCGGGGCTGCACTCTTCCGTACCTAAGTGAGGTCGCACATGATCGTTGCGCCCTTGATCTGACATCGCCGCGTGCATTCATAAGAGATCGACATTTCGACGCCCTGTGGTCTCTAAGTGACGGGAAAAGGCGTTGGTTTTTGCAATTATTGTTTTGTACTAGATTTCACAAGTTGCAGCCTTGGGGGGAAACCGGCTTTCCGTGGAAATAATTCAGTGACTGTGAACAATCGGGAGCCAGCTCTATCAAATAGGTTGAGTCATGTACTATGAGCTCTTCATTTCTACATTCAAATTTTGAGATTGCGTAACTTCATTCGTCTAATTCTATCAATAGAACATTGTAAAGTGCTGATTGAATTTTCACGGTATATATTTCAGACTAATGGCACTTGATTGTGTTGGTAATAGAGTATTCGCTGGCTTTTCCTAGTTATATTGTACCCATTGAGACAGTTCTTTCAATTTTCTGCGGCTACACGTTCAGTCATTCATTATCAGCAGTCTTCCACATAATTGCACTGCTATCGGATCTTAAATCTACTGCGACCTGCCTCTCGAGGAACTCAAGTCGAAGTAGACGTGAGAGCCGCGCTGACGATGTGCTGGCGGTGGCGGTGACTTTTGTTGTTGCCGTTGCGCATCCTGAGTCACTGTTGATGAATAAATAAATCTTGTTAGCATGGCTTGTCCCGAGGTAGCGAAGCTTTTCGTTTAATTTACTTACTCTTTTTTGGATGACATTGAGCCAACTGCACCTTCTATACTGGCCGCAATGATGGCCGCAATGATGACTATTAGCATCACGAAATTCCTCCTCCGCAATCCGAATATCATCCGTTTGAGCTTTCGCTCGTCCGATTTTATCGTCGTAGAGGCCGGCGAGACCTGAGAACGCTCGTAAGCGTAGTGGTGAGTTGGCTGCTGGTAATAAGGCTGCGCGGCGGTCTCTATACCCTCTTGATACGGAGGGATCGTTTCGGGTGCCGCGGCATCCCTATGGGAAACCTCCTTGTGCGAGTCCATGGATATAGCCCCTTCGAACATTGTGAATTATGCCATATATGCAGCTTTTATAAGATGTGAAGCCAGACGGAAAGATCATAGATGGAAAGGATATGCCAGGGGCTGCAAAACACGAAGAGAAATAACAATTGCTGAGCTTGTGCAATGATATGATCCATTACATAGTCGTGATCTGATCGGTCATACAGATCATGACACTCAGCTATATGGAGGAAGCATAAACGTTAAGGATCAAAATCAGTTGCTTCCTATCTTTGGTGCTCATATTGCGTATAAATGTGCATCTTGATCGCCTTGTTGGACAAATTCTGCATATCACATTGTTTTATTACACTCCAAGATGACCTCGATATTGGTATTTTGGCTGGAGATACGCTGTAGCCTATGGGTTTTCAAGGTTTATGTTGTTAGCCAATGCTGATATAAAGTTTTACCACCAGGTGAATGAGGGATTATTCAAATGTTTCCACGGAATTGAAACATGTCTTTGGCAGGTTCTATACGGTGAACGCCGCCCTGACAAAGGTGATATAATATAATAGTTGAGCAAATCGGATATTATAATATAGTTATAGCGGTCAAATTTAGGCTGCAGACCCACCGCATATGCATGATGTAATATGGAGACAAGGGGGCCGCAGTGGAAGCCAACACCGCAGCAAAAAGAGCTGCGACAGTTCACATCGCATCGTGAAACTCGGGCCATCCAATGTGGCACGTCCTCGGCTTACCAATTCACATTGCTGATTGCACACATATCAAGTGAAGGGAAAGGCTTTCCTTTATCATCATTTTCTCTCTCTCAAGGAATAACACGAGAGTATTCTTCAGGAAGCTACAGCGAAACCGATACAAGCTCACGTCTGACCGGATCCCCTTTCCTCTTTATTATTGGAGCTGAGCCGCTAGAGTGGTAAGCTGAACTTACTGTCTCTCTCGGTCTGGATCTGGAAGGATTCTTTGCTTAGGGCCAACAACGGGAGAAATTTCAACTCCCCTAGAAACAAATTTCTCTCTTCTACACCCGACTTTGCTCAATCTGAGATGGAAAGAGGTTAATCGATTTGGAACGTCATTTCTAATCCGCCGCATCCGACTTCCCGATTAGCAAAAGAGCTTCCAGTTCTTCGATTCCGAATTCGCCGAGGCGCAGGCTTGCAGTTGGTAACGGACACATCAACAGAAAGGCAAAGAAAGCAATGCCAGCAGACTCTCAATCCGCCGCGCGGACCCTGTCGATGCCTCTGTCCCCCGGAGGAGGAGGAGGAGGAGGAGGAGGAGGGGGCAGCGGGCCGTCGACGCCCTCGCCGGGCACAACGTCGCCGAGCTCGCTGCCGCCGTGGGCCCGGCCTCGAAGCGGCAGCAACCAGCAGCAGCGGTCCTCGCCCTCGCGGCGCCTCTCGACGCCGTACTCGCGCGGCTCCCAGCAGCGCAACAACGACAACTCACACCTGCCGCTCGGGGCCCGCGTCCTGCGCACCTCGGCCGACCTGATGGGCCGGGGCATCCGGCTGTTCGAGCAGCTCACGCCCCTGCAGCGCGCGCTGGCCGGCGTCGCGGGCGTCGTCCTGTTCGTGCTCACGGTGCTCTTCCTCGTCTACTCGCACCGCATCTTCGGCGCGCTCAAGCCCGTCGCCGAGGGCTGGCGCGAGATGCGCGGCGGCTGGGTGATCGTGTGGCTCATGACCTTCTGCACGGCGTTCCCGCCCGTCATCGGGTACAGCAGCACCATCACGATCGCCGGCTTCGTCTTCGGCTTCCCCGGCGGGTGGCCCATTGTGGCGTCGGCGACGGTCGCCGGGTCCGGCGCCGCCTTTTTGACCAGCCGCACTATCTTCTCGTCCTACGTCGACCGCCTGGTCGGCGCCGACCGCCGCTTCGTCGCCCTGGGCCAGGTCCTCCGCCACGACGGCCTGCTCGTCCTCGCCGGCATCCGCTTCTGCCCGCTGCCCTACAGCCTGAGCAACGGCTTCCTGGCCACCATCCCCAACATCAACCCGCTCCGCTTCGCCGCCGCCACCGCCCTCTCCACCCCCAAGCTGCTCGTCCACGTCTTCATCGGCAGCCGCCTCGCCCAGCTCGCCGAGGACGACGACATGTCCACCGGCGACAAGGTCATCAACTACATGAGCATGCTGGTCGGCGGCCTCCTCGGCATGGGCATCGGCCTCTTCGTCTACCGGAGGACCATGGCGCGCGCAGAGGAGCTCGCCCGGGAGGAGGGCGCCGACGGCGGCGCCGCCGCTCTGGCCGGAGACGCAGACTACGAAGACGCTGAGGAGGGCCTGCTTCAGAACCATGGTACCACACCGCGGGGCGAGTCGGACGCGGCCGCGCTCATGGATGACGACGATATCTCCCTGTGGGAGACGGATGGCATGGACGATGGGTTTAGAGACGACGAACAAGACGACACGAACGGCGGCGCTCACAAGGGGTATAACAAGTAAATGTACAAACTACACGGGCTAGACATGTATGCGGCGTTCATAGGTAGAGCTTATACTGTGGGCTTTTTTCATGTCCGAATGATACACGAGATACGCGAGATTTCCATCATTCGGCTACACTTGATGTCTGTGAAGTCTTTCCTTGGGGAAACGGACGCTCAATTAGAAGCTTGCTCTCTTTCCCTAGAATCGCGGATATCTCTTGCCATGGAGAAGGAACTTTACTTCTTCGTCTCGTCCTCTCCGCTAGACTCCTCCACTGTCGCCTCTTGGATCGCCTCTGCCTTTTCAATGGCGGCGATCTCTTCTTTTGAGCCTTCGACGAGTTCCGATCCGCGGTGCTCCCGGATGGGGAGATTCACAGTGCCGTCGCCTGCTTTCCACGTGCCCGACGTGGGGCTCTGTGATACGTTCCGCAGGCCGTCCTCGTGGGCCGCCGACGGTTTCCAGGCGCCCGAGGTGGGCGACTGCAGGGCAGCCGCAGCGGCGGGGGCCTCTTCTGCGCTGCCGGCCTTTTCCACCGTCTTGTCGCCCCCGGCGCCGGCGGCGGCTGCGGCCTCCTTCTCCCTGGCCTCCTTTGCCCCGTGGACCTTCGCTCTAAGAGTTTCCAGACGGGCCAGCTTGGCCTTCTTTGCCTTCTCCTCGGCCTTCATGGCGGCCTGCTCGGCGATGCTCGGTCCCGCGGGCGCGGCGGGCGCGGGCGCCTTCTTGGCCGTGGTGGTGCTCGCTGCTGCGCCGCCCTCCTTCTTCTCGGGCAGCGGCGGCGCGGCGGGTATCGGCGCGGGGGTGCCCTGGCCGAGCGATTTGTGTGTGGAGGGGCCCGTCGGCTGCGCGGGGCCCGAGGCCTTGGTGGGCGCCGTCGGGTTGCCGTAGACGGGCTTCTTGAGCTTGTTGGGGATCTGCTTGGCGCCCTTGGCGGGTATCGTGAACTCGTCGTAGTAGATCTTGACGTGCTGCTTGAGCTCGCCGTACTCGTTCCATTCCTCGATCTCGAACAGGTCCTGCATGGAGTATTATAGTCAGCCCACGTTTCTTTCCGTTCCTTGCTTCTCAGGTCGTAGGAAATGCCTGGAAGAAAGGTAAAGACAACTTACACCCAACACCATGCCCATCTGGACCAACCCGGGGAGCTTCCTCACGCGGCCGCTCTCATCCTTGCCGGCGCGCCGGCCCCACAGCATGCGGGCCTTCTCGTCGACGGCGATGTCGAGGGCCTTGAAGGGCACGCGGTTGGCCTTGAGGATGGTCTCGAGCCGCGAGGTGGCCGTGACGATGTGCGAGGAGCCGGCCGTGAGCGACGTGTAAATGTACAGGGCCGGGTCGGTCGAGTACGACTTCTTGGCCGGGCCCCCCTCGGACGCCTTCTTCTTGGCCGGGGCCGGAGCTGGGGTCGAGGCCGAGGCTTCTGCTGCGGCCGGTGCTTCTGCTGCTGTCGTCGGTGCTGGAGCTGGAGCTGGTGCTTCCGCCTCCTGGGCTGCTGGGGCCTCCGAATTGGCTGGAGCTTCCGTCATGTTTGTGTTATATATATGCCGATCTTCTTCGTATCTTGGCCGACCGACTACTCGCGAAAAGTCCAGTAGTGCGAGCGTTGTTTTTGTTTTTCCCTAAAGGAGAGGGAGAGAAAATGAAGCGAGGTTGAGATATGGTCTGATCGATCGACTTGAGCCAAAGTGTCTCTTACTTAGACGGAGTCTAGTGTAGCTACAGTTTCATGTGTCAGGGGGGTGGAATTGGTAGGTACCCGTTCCAAAGTGGAGGGACCCGACAGCTCGGGGGTGCCCCAGGGCGAGTCGTCAAAGAGCTCGAGCTTCTGTGTTATGCGCTGGATCCACCCGCCAATTTGTAAGGGAGAGCTTCTTTGGCTTGGTCACGACATCTTGTCTAGGTATCAAATGGCCATTAGCTGCATTCCTCTTTCTGACATGTCAAATCTTTGTCAGTCAAGAAGGCACAGATTTGAACAAGGTGTGATTCCAAGCTGAACCTGTCAGTAGCCGTGCTGCTGCTGGGTCAGGTATGTACGGTACGCACACAAATAGGGGTCCATGGAGGGGAGGGGGGTATCATATTGGTTACATGGTTGTCCTCGAGCCCGGTACCCCGCTCTACGGGCATGCAGCTGGATTCCTCGCGGAGATCTCTCATGTCACCTTGGGGGCCAACAGGAGGACATACCAGGCTTTGGGGCTTTTTTGACAGGTCGGTCCCTTTCTTGACTGCACAGTTGTGGCGTGATTGGCTTGTCGAGACAATATAACTACCTAGGTTAAAAGCTTCGTGGATGAAGAGGTCTTGGCCATCAATTGATCTATTTGTCGTCGCTTGTGGATATATCCATTAGGTACACTACCTGGGTACCAAATGGCCAGTGTAAGTGGATGTTGCTAGGAGATTTCTAGAACAAAAAGGGTGGCTCTCTTGAGTCTCAACACGGTCAACCTAATAAACATGATTCCTGTAAAAGGAGATGAGGGATGCCAAGCCTCACCTGCTTGAACCACCATGTCTAGTTAGAAGGGCAACTAGCAGGCCAAAATACAACTTCACGTCTGGCACGCACAGATATCAAAATGCGGAACATTGATGGTTGTTCAGGAAATGAGATTTGATTCTCGAAGCCATAAACGGCTTGTATCTTGGTTGCCATTTCTATTTTGGTCTTACTTTTTTATATGCAAGAACTCCTTCTCAATGCGCCGCTTTGCTGAGGTATCATCGCGCACCGCTGTTTGGTGACTGACTGCAAAATCAAATACAAAACAGATGTCCAACCCCCGAACGCCTCTCCAGATGCTATGGAAACGAATGCTAGTATGCAAAGATGTTGTGATCATGGAATGTATCCCCGAGCCTCACCGCTCGCTTCTTTTTGTTTCCTCATCGCTTCCATGAGGTCTGGCCGTGTGACTTACGGCAGTGACACTCCAGTCCAAAGGTAGTTTCCATCAACGTTGACCCAGTTGCCATGCTCCATGGCCTTCTCCCAGCCCATCATAACGGCTGCAAGCCGGCAGGCCGCCGAACTAACCGTACATACCACGGCGTCGGTCCCCTGCGCGATTATGGCTAGATCCAGCATGTACGATCGACCAATAAGACTCCTCAGCCTTGTCGCCTCGGATGAGAGGACAATCGTATCGGAATTGGCGTTGTTGCGGGTCGTTCGGCCCAGGTTCCAGAACATGCTGGCAAAAAACCCGCCCTCCCAGCCAAATGTCTCCTCCTGGAATCTGTGCATCACGTGGGGGTCCTGACTGGGTGGTGGAGGGTGCGCTATGCTGGCAAGCCTGATGCGTTCCTGTGCTCGAATCGAACCGGTGAACTCTTCAGCATCGTATACCTCGGGGTTGTCGGAGGCGAGCACGACCTGCGAATACTGTCTGGCGACTGTGTCCACACCCCCATCGGGCATGCTTCCATTGTGCACATCATCGAGAATCTGCCTTATGGCCTCGGTATAGCGATCGTATGGCATATAGGTCGCACTGTACTGGCTTTCGAAGGGATGGTGGTCTCCTTGTCGTACGTGAACACCAATGAGGGTACCGTCATTGTTGTTGCCCTCGGGCACGGTGGCCTTGGCTCTCAAGTCCTTGATGCGGAGTTCAAGGAAAGTCTGGTCCTCTTCGTTCAATCGGAACAATGCTTTATAGCCGGCGCGGGCCAGCTCATACATTGGCTTCTCGCGCTTGATGTCGCTCCTGTCGATATGCTCGTACTGGTAGTCGAAGCTCTTGCCAAAGGTATCACGGGCCGTTGCGACCGAGGCGACGAGGTGACGCGCGTGATGGGGGCAGGGAAGCATCTCGTGCCTTGGTGGCGGGTTGCAGTCGGGCACTGGTGGTGTCTGAAACATGCTCGTGAAGTCTCCGTAAGCCCATCTCGTGTCGTCAATAAAGAAGGCACGATTTTCCTTCTGGGCCAGACCATAGGCAATCCAAAGCATCATGAGCGTCGGTCCCAAGCCTGCCTCCGGAGATTCGAGCACAAACGTCATTGATGTCTTGCACACGGGCTTTGCTACCATGTCGACCTCGTTGCGCCCCACGAAGTGGCCCTTCTGAGCAGAAGACGCGCTGTGCTGTGCCTCGATGCCAGCGCCTGGGAGAAGGCCTCGATCCTGAGCTTCGTGAACATCGACGAAATGGGGGTCCTGGTAGTAATAATCCAGCTGTGCTTGCTGAGAAGGACGTGAGTCGCCGTGCAATTCTCTGACGTGTGCTGCCACTTCGTGACATTTGGCGCAGATCTCGGCGTACTCCTTCGTAGTCAGTGGGAAGTTGTATGTGTGAGGTATCGAGACGGTCCACTTCGACCTCCCCCGTCGATCTGTGACGGCGATTGGTGTTGGAAACTCTGGTAGGTCGTACTGCCCGACCATTTCAAAATCTCCGGTCTTTTCCCAACCTCCCACAAGCGGCAGCCTGACATTCTTCCGCACCACCACCTTGGACACATATAGGAAGACCAGGACAGTGATGATCCATCCGAGACCTCGGAAAACCCTGCTTGGCCGAGGAGCATTGGACGGCTTCCGTGGCCGGGTCACAAGAGCGGGTAGCCCCGGCGATGGCGGGGGCGAGAAGAGAAGGTGGTTGAAGTTGAAACTTGATGAAGTTGCGGACAAGGGCAGCTTCTCATTCGAGACCTGAGTGTACGAGGCTGCTCTGCGCAGGTTCAAGCGTGGTGGAGACACCATCATCTTGGTATGTGTGCCAGAAGGCACGTCCAAACGTGAGGGCATTTCGACGAGACTATGTCCTGCGGAGTAAGCGATAAATATATCTCCCTCTTACTATCGTCTGCTCTCCTTTTCTCGGGAAATGCTGGGCGGATCGCGTGGGGGCGATCTCTTGATATTATGTCGATATTACTTAAAAGGAATGACAGAAGTCGTGTAGACCAAAATGACAAGTGACCAAAAATGCCCGTGTCAAGGACAAGAGAAAGAAAAAAAAAGGGTGCCGCGGTAGGCTGGAGAAGAGGGAATCCCTCTGGGTCCTCAGGCTTCCATGCACCGCAGCGGTGGAGATCAGGAGGCCGTATCGCCAACAACACAGACCTAACTGCCGATGGTAGGTCAAGTCACATGTGTGTGAGGCAAGGCCGGGAGGATACCGAAGCGCCGTGGAACACTTTGCCACTGATCTGTATCAGCGTTGTTGCACAAGAGTCGCTGGAGCTTTGTGTCTCGACGTTGAAGATATGAGTCGCCGTGTGTGAGAATGTTGCAAGAGCAGAAGCAGTGAGTGGGCTCTCAAGATTCTAGTGCGCCCGTTCCCACGCTCCCTTCTCTGCTGGGCCACACACTGCTTTCGTTGTGAGAGATGACAGGCGGCTAAGATCGTCAGAGCCGGGGACCCGTTCACGTGGAAATGGTGGAGCACTAAGAGGCGGAGCTGGCGGATTTTGTCGTATGGCGACGATCGCAACGCTGACGAACGAGGTGCGCCCGCGCGGTATTTATTATGAGCGGGAGAGTGGAGTGCTAGCCACTGGCCAAAGGTTCTTGTCGTGAACCTGCACACGAGATGCTGATGGCCTGTCCCAAAAGAGCAGAGCTGGAAAGTACGGTACTCTTCTGATCTTGTTGTAAGCTCGTGGCGCCACGTGAGTTGAGCTCAAGGGAACACAGACTGGCACCAGTTTAGTTTGGCGACGGTTAGGGCGCTGGTTAGTTGTTTTAGACAACCAAATACCGGCAGATGGATATTTCCGATATCAGCTTGCGTTGGGAGAAGATTCGAGTTGGCGTTGTATTGCTTATACGTCGATACGCCCTGTAGTAGGCGCGGAAAGATGGGAGCAGGCGGCAAAGGTGGTATGTAGTTGTTTCTTTGCTCGCGTGTTCCTGACTCGGAGAAAGGCTCAACGGGTTGAAAATTGAGGGCAAAAACAAAAGACTTATTACAACCAGCGGCCGTTGCAGACGTCTCAAATATACAGATGGTCCAGAAAGTCTCTTTGCAAAGACGTGGGCCAAAGACTTGCAGCAATCTCAAATGATATGCAAATGGGTAAAACTGCAGCGTCTGAGTAGATAGAACAAAAAAAGAAGGTTCGCATAAGGTTTTGTTCTATGAGCCGCTTGAATGATGTCAGAGAGAGCAAGGGAGCAGCATGCAACAGTCGCAGTCGCAGTCGCAGCAGCAATGACAGAGATGGGCAGCTAAGCCAGGCATGGCGTATTATTGCCAAAGATGAGGATAAACGGAATGACCAGCTGGAGAAAGTGTGAGCGCGGATGGAATTGGCCGGGGCAAACCCAAGAGATCGACAAAGACATATGCAAGAAGGGAAGAGCAGGTTGACGATCTGGAGATCGGCTTCTAGGGCCCTGTCATGCGATTGTCAAAAGAGGATGTGCAGGGAGCTGGTCAGGTTCGTAGCGACCTCGTTCCGGCCTAGCTCGCTGCCTTGGGTGTGATTTTACATGCGGCACTTTCCCGGGCCCTGCTTAGATTCTGGGGAGCTAGGCCAAAAGGGAGGTAAGAGAGAAGGGAAAGGAAGCGAGATGCGGAACTACTTCGTAGGTACGTACACTAAAAACTCGTCCAGAGACAGACCGGGGAAAACCAACCAGACAGCTGGAGCCTCATTTGGGGGGAAAGCCTACTAGGTACACCAGGGTCTAGTAGGGGTAGCTCGGTAGCCGTGACAGAAACGCGCAAGATCTGGTTTGGCGTTTGCTTGGCCCAAATGAATTTTGCTGATGGTCTCGCTGGCCCATGACTGGCAGTTCTCAAAGCAGCCAAGGTGCGAGACGGTTGAGGCGTGATGTAAATTGACGTTGCGTTAGATGACTATAGACTTACCGAGCGTGGCCTAGCTCACCGGGCGCCTCGTATATCTGGGGTCCTTTTCTGGTTTGAGAAACTTGTGCGGGCAGCGAAATGCTTGGTTCAACAGATTCTTCATCTGAAGTTTACTGATGATAATTTATGGCTACCAGGCTTCAGACCTACATACCTACCTTTCTGCAACTGGCTCGAGGTAACAGATTATCGGTAAACCTGGCTGTCTTGGAAACGAATTACGTACCGCCTAATATCAGCACTAAGGGCACTGAGCAATCTCCCCTCAACGGCGGCGAAACTTGGTGATTGCTTTCACTTGTGTGTACGTATACACAGTAGTGTAGAATGCAGACAGGGGGGGCTTCTCGTGATACCTACGTAGTGTACAAGTAAGTGGCCTTCGGCTCAGGTTCTTTAGGTCCCTCGCGTAAGCTTTCCAATCCACGTCCAACGTGAGAGAATCAATCGAATGGGGCCCCTCCCCGATCTGATCCAAATTCTCTTCCATGATCCGTCCAGCGAAGCGGGGAGGGAAGAAAAGCCAATGCGTGAGTGACGATCATTTCGGACACCCTGGTCCATTCTGAAACGAGCAGTTTTTGGCAGCAAGTCTGGGTAAAAAGACCAATGACAGCCCGCAACTTGCCAACGGATGCCGAGCTGATGACTTGGGGGGGCCCCCCAAAGGGGATTCGTAGGGAACTCGTAAGGACCCTTTTTTCTGTCTTCACCATGGACCCAATCGTCAGTCGTTCAGGCTTCAGCTTCCTTGCCTTCCGCACTCATCCGGGTGAGTGGCGTTGCTTGTCAGTGCCTGCTTCTGCTTTCAGCTTACGCTATCCATAACCCGGTACGCGAATCCACAGTGTCTGCGCCCGAACCGATATCACAAGCGACAAGACCCTGAGGAAAGTTGCCCCCCTCGGAGTCAGTCCCAATGGGCGACCGGGACGGAGAGGCATCTCTTTTGTTGCGCGCTATGCATGTGGTGCGGGTTGTAATAGATGGGATGGGATGGGATGCGGGCCTCCCGAGTGAAGAAAGCAAACCAGTCAGTCTCTCGCACGTGAGAGAGGTACTGTTGATCTGCTCCTTGTGTCAGAGAAGCGGGCTGGCGATTTATGAGTAGGGTTTAAAACATGAAAAGGAAGATGTGAAAGCTGCCGAGCCGCAAAACCCGTATATGCACTAACCCAGTAGTGTACCCCTTCCTTGCACGGCGTACTGTGCATACACGTCCTCTGTTCGCCAGAGGGACATTGATCAGTTGGCCTTTTTCGGTACTTGCCAGGAAGCTAGTAGCACAGCTAAGAAAGACGACGGCGGCGACCTCAATACACAAACGAAGAACCTAGCTGCTGGGTACCAAGGCAAAAGGAGGCTTCGGAAGGAGCAGGACTTATGAATTACAGGTACTAACCGAAAGTTCCATTGATTCCACGGCTTCGGCTGAACCGGACCCCTTGGTATATGTTTCTCTGTTGTGACCATTTACCCGGGTTGATCATCGGAATGGAAACGACAATCTTTCCCTCGCCCTTGTCTTCCCCCAAACCGCAATCTCAGCGCGGTGAGATTGACTTTTTTTTCTTCTTCTCCTTGACCATACTCTGTACTTTGGGTTGATGGGGGAAAGGCGGTGGCCCCATCCCTCTACTGTATCACCTGCAAGTGTCATGTACCGCAACCCTCTCGTGCATCCAGCCTGCCGGACACTGGGACTTCGGGGGCTAATGAGAATCCAACACCTAGAAGCTTATTTCGGCAGAGACTTTGTAACAGTTTGAGACTCTGGGGAAGAGAAAGACTTTGGGGGCCATCTACTCCGGGCAAGCACCGGGGTCTGTCTTGTGTGTAGGCGTACGTGTCTGTACCTGTGTAACTTTGACCAAATGCTGTTGTCTCCTATTCCCAGTCCGCTGCTCCCCGGGCCCCGGGTCCCTCTCTCCTTCAAGATCAAGCACGATCAATGATGTACGTACGTACTCGTAGTACGGGTAAATGTGGACTCGCCGTTGACCGCGTAAGCGCATCATATATCCGCTGTTTACGAATAGATATACGCACGCATACACACACTTTGGGATCCCACGTAAACAATTTCTGGTGGCCGACACAGCGAACCGGCTGATAATTTAGGATCCGATCCAACATGATCAAACGCGAGGCCCCTCTGGTAAGTAGGCTCGTTTGCATCAGTCGCCGCATCCTTTATTGCCTTACCTACCTACGTATTCGAGTATAATTGCTGTTACACTTTGGACGCACTCTTGCTGCAGGCGGGCTGCATATAGAACAAGCATGCTTCCAAACTGGCTCTGAGTAGTTCTAGCAAACGACAGCTGTACGTTTGCTTGCTGTGCTGTTTGACGTAGAAATTATGCAAGTCGCGACGTACATGCAGCCGAATGTAGTCTGCATTGAACCACGATTCCGCCTTGATGCATCTCATTCCTGCGGGAAGAAAGAATCATACCACACCGAGAGAAGAGTGTATCACAAATCATGGGAGTCGGGACATCAGGCGTTGCTTCTTTTAGGCTCATTAAGTCCCCATGAATTGGGCATAATATTAATCGTTCATCCAGATGGCTTCTGACAAAGCATCTTCGCAGCCCTTGGGCCTAACAGTCGCTGGGTAGGTAGGTAGGTATTATACAAGATCGCTGGTCCTTTTCGGACGCACCATGAAAGGTTCTTCACATCTCTCCCCCGGCCAAACAATAAACTGATGATTTTCTCATTCATTCAATAACGACGTCGTTTTTGGCGACCATCAAGCACATCCATATCTTTTCTTCTTCGTCAATAGAATGAGAGCAACCAATCCCGTCGTTCCATCCCATCGTCAAGGCATTCGCGTTTCACGGCCCTCCCGGCGTAGCAAACAATGTAAAGATGGGGGTATAAGACAAACGAAGAAAAAGAAAAAGAAAAGTGATCACGCCCAAACGCCGCTCCAGAGACAGTAGTAGTCCTGGCAAACAATGCATGACTCCTGTCAAAATGAGTCGCAAGACTCCGTCAAGACAGGAGGGCTCTATGCCTCAAGAGGCACCTCTCTGGCCTCCTGGATCAGGGGACTATCTCTTAATCCCTCAATATCAGAAGGTGGTTGACCAATATTTCCAGATTTTTGCGACTCAGGAGCCAGACGAACGCTGCCACGAACACCTCTAACGACGTGGCCGCTCTCGACCTTTTCCTGAATCATTTCGTCAAGAATCCGCGACATTTCATCGTGATTTTTCTTGCTGTTTCGTCCACGCACGGGCGATGTGCTCTTCCCGCGCAAGTTCGGGGGGTCGGGTAGTGCTTCGGACGGTGGAGGGCTAGCTGCATGCTCGTATAGCAAAGATGATCGTGTCTCGCGTGCTTCCGCCTTGGAGCTGTCGAGTCCTTCTGCCGCATCTCTTGACCGCGCGGCACTACGAAGAGCTGCCAGCATACGATCCTTGTCCTCGAGTCTGGCTCTTAATTCGGCAATTTCAGCATCCTTCTCCCTCATGGCTGTCGAAACACTATGATCCTCTCCGACCATGATTCCCTTGCCTGAAGAAGAACCCTGCCCAAAAGAAGCTCTCGACGCACTGGCTCTTCTTGCTTGCAGCAGTCGCTTCTCCAAGGTCGCGATGTATCGATTCTTGTCAGCGAGGTCGGACTGCAACGCCTGGTTCTGAGCCGAAAGAGAAGCTACACCGTCACCGTATTCGCCAACACTATCTTCCTCATCACCCGTCGGCGGTTCTGTGCCACTGCTCGAGTATCTCTGCGCGTTCGAACGCCGCCCAATTGTTGAGGATGACGATGTCATGGAGCAAGTACGATCTGTCTGAGACCTGCCGCCGATGGAAAACGCAATCGATGTTCGGTTCGAGGGTGCAAGAGAGATCTGTGAGTAACGGTGATGAACTCCCAATGAGCTGTACGTGCCATTCGAGTTCACTCCAGTGGATTTTGAGCTGAGAATCAGCTTGTTGAGATGGTCGATGCGCTCCTTGAGGGCGGTGCGGGCTAGTTGCATTTCCAGCATTTGCTCTTCGTGTCGAGCTTCGGCCTCTTTCTCACGCGCACGTTCCTCGTCCTCATCCTTGGCCTTGTCTTCTTTGCTCTTTCCCTCGTCATCCTCCGTTGAAGAGGGAGTGCTGTTCTTTGCCTGCGTGTCGAGTTGACGTCGCAGTTCGACAATTTCCATACGGTATCTCTCCAACAGAACTCTAGCACCACCATCGCCACCGGCACCGAGAGCTTCTTCGGCTCGCTTGGCATGACTCACGATGCTGTTCTTGGCTCGTGAGGCAAATTTTAGGGTGTTCAGTGTTTCGAGCGTGTGGCTGTTGGCCGACGCGGAGCTCTGCGCTGCTCCAATTTGGATGGTGCAGAGGATACTGACAAGCGAGTTGCCAGATAGTGCACCCTGCAACAGCCGGGTCAGCTTGCTGTCTCTGTATGGCAAGTGATGCTTTGCATCCTGTTTGTCCTTGGCCTCGGACAGCTTTGAGATAACAGTGCCCAGAGTCAACAAACTCTTGTTGATGTGAGATCCCTCTTGGCGACGTTCCTTGGACTCTGCGGCCTTCTCGGATCCGGCCAAGTCGATCAAACTCAATGTCGAGACACGTACACCACCAGGAACCATGCCGGATCGCTTGCTGTCGCCGGCGTTTCCAGGCTGGCGTTCTCGACTTTCCACCACGATCTGAACGACCGCGTGACTGCGAGAACTGCGAGAATTGAATTGGGTACTGGCGGTTCGACGTGCTTGGTCGCCACGGGCAATGACCCGAAGCAATTGGGTCGGGCTTTGAACAATCTCCTCCTTCAATGGAGACGCATAAACGCCTCGCTTGCTGTCCTCTCGCAGTTTGATCTCCTCTTGTGCTGCGCCTCCCACGCCGCCACCGGTAGGCATGCTGAGAAGATCATGGATTTTCTCGTTATAAATCTCGAGGTAGCTTACACGAAGCAGAAATTCCCGTGATGGCGTCTCGCGGATATACGAGAAGATGTCGGTAATAGCTAGTGGTATGACACCCGGGGAGGATGCTGTACCCTGCATGGAGAACGTCTTTCCAGTGCCAGTCATACCATAAGCGAAGACAGTTCCATGGTAACCTTCCATCACTCTGCGCACGAGGCGTTTGGCGGTATGATCGTAGACTCTGCTGTTATCATCATGAGTCGCAAAAACATTATCTGGTGCTTCCGTTAGTGCTTGAACTTCCAGGCATCCTTCGATTGTGTCAGCTCACCGTAAAAATGGTCACCTCCATCCTTGCCCCTGTACGACACCAATGATCTCCTCCCATCCACAAGCCATTCACCCTCGACACGGCCATGTTCGTGGGATCCTGCATCTGGGCGCACTCTTACACTGACGACGACGTTTCCTTTACCGTCTGGCTGCTTTGAGACTCGCTTTTCGCTAATAGCGCTCGAATTGGCCTCGCCTGGGGGGTCATCAAAAGTCGTAGCAGATGTCGAGTAGGAATCTTGGGCGGATGAGCTCCTGCTCTGTGGCGGAGAAGCAACACTGATCAAACCAGCCGAATCTCTCACGTTTGCGGCACTGAGAATGGCTTTGTCGCCGCCGCCATTCAATAAACTGGGGGTGCCCTGCGACAATGTACCTGCTTTGGGCGTTCCTGTCGGTGTTCGTGATTTACGAATCGAGTTCGAGGCAGAGAGTGTACTGCCTGGCCTCGGGCTTGGGGGCAAACTGGCAACTCTTGAATCACCCTTCGGCGGCTGAGGGAAGGAATTGATGCTGACTGACTTGCGTAAAGTCTTGCCATGAGGAGGCGCGAGGCTCTTCGGCGTGGGCAGAGCGCTGGCAAGTCCTGGGCTTGTTGGTGGGAAGAGCGCACTGGAAGGTGCACGGAGACCGCTTCGCGGCGTGCTCGGCGTCTTGGTGGGGGAAGCGAGACCTGAAGGGCCTCTCCGCGTTTTGGCGACTGGTAGGGCTGGCAGAGCGGATGCCGGGGGCCCGGTCGAGGGACGCGACGGCTTTGGTATGCCACCGGAAGCCATCGTTTTGTTCTGGTCGAAAGAACAAGGAGATATATTCCCGATAATCTAGTGTCTCCATGTAGGAGTAGCACGGGAAGAAGGGAAGGGAAGACGAGTTGTCGCTCGATATGTCGGGCCTGTACTGCGCTGGGGGTCTTCCGGGCTTGCTGGCGTACCACCTCCAAGGCACCGAATTTTAAACGCCTTGCTTTAGAGTTGAGTGCGGATCAGGGCAGCGATCTGACAGTAAGCCATCCAACGGGAGGCTATCAGTAAGTTGGCCGGGTTCGTTTGGAGTTTTTGAGTTCGCCTGACCAGGAAACTTCGAGTCTCGATTACAGATGAAACTAGCGGTGCATGAATCTTGTTGACATCCTTGGGTGGGAGACTTCAAGGTTAGAAACATTCATGCGCCGGGGGTCAGCGAGGCCCACGACAGTAAACTCTGCTGGCGGTGGACTCCTGGAGCAGGCGGTTGCTTGTTGACACACCGTCTCGAGTCAAGTCAACCAAAGCGTGGGGAATAGATGACGTTGGGTATCGATGGGAGTTGGTTCGTAGGGCTGGCGGCTCTGCAGCGCAAGTGCCTGCTGGTTGGTGCGAGATGAATCGAGGCCCAATGGTTCAAAGAAGGGCGGTGGGTTCTCTTTCCTTGACCACGGTAGTAGTCGTAGTAGTTGAACAGCTACTTCTGCGGTGCGCGAGCGGCGCGAAAAGAATTAAGCTTTGAACTGTGGTGCTTCGCAGGGCAGTGGGTGGATCGCCCGTATTGATATGGTGCTTTGTTGTTTGTTGCTTTTGGGTGTGTCGCGGGGTATGAGTCGGAAAGGCAGAAGATGGTGCAGCGAACGATGGATATAGTGCTGTCGCTGACAGAAGTCAAAGGCCGAAACGGGAAACCCACGACTTGGGCGATTTCCTAGCCAGTTTTTGGCGGGCGGAGCGAATATTGAATTGTAGGACAGGAAAGGAACAGGATGCGCTGAAGCGGCGGAAGCGCTTTTCTTTCTATGCAAAGTCAATTGCAGTTGCTGATCAAGAACCCGGGAAAGAAGGTTCAATGTCGCGGGTGGCCCTGAATAGTGAAGCGGTTCAAGTTTGCGGGGGGTTCAGTTGTTCAGAGAGTCGAGCGTCGAGCCCGGAAAGCAGAACAATTGTCGCCCAATGACGGTGGCGAGGGCGGACAGTGAGCGCGAGTTTGCGAGTCTGCCGTAGCTTCCTTGAGCTAGCTACCAGGTAGGTATATGTTGCTGTATGTGCGCTGGACCGTGTGTGAGGGAGGGGACACGAGCTGGACGCCGAAAACGAGAGACACTGTCTGACATGCGACCGACGAAGAGGGGAAAAAAGAAACCAAAAATTTGGGACTTTCGGAAGAGACACACGGCATCAACAGAGGTGAGAGAGAACGAGTACCAGTGTGGACGACGCGCACAAGGGAAAAAAAAGAGAAAGATTTCATTTCCTCGACGCCAGCACCTAGGGTAATCAGAGATTCCAAGAGTCCAGTCCCTCATGATGTTGCATCAATTCGCATTCCCCTATCCCTGGAGAGCGACTCCGTCGACCAATCTATGCCGCTTCGGTGGAATCAATTTATTAGATAGAGCCAAGCACCCCAGCCGGCGGCGTCGCTGGTGTGTGCGTCTCCGCAGCGGCGACATGGGTCCCTACCAGGCGAGGCCTGTCAAAGTTCTCATCACAGCACGCTTTTACAGATACAAACCTAGGCCTGGGCTACCTTACATTACATTACCGGGTGCCCATGATACCACCCGCATTGCTGCCCATTGCCCTTTACGTCGTACTGGCTACCACTACGAACTCTCCATGCTTGCTTACCACTACGCCCGCCGGTTCGTCCCTGGTTCAGTGCCCGGCCAATGCGCGGCTTTTCTTTCCGATGTGCACAGGGACTTTGAGCATACTATGTTTACTGTGTAGGTGGGGGGTCGAGTCGAAGTTCTCGTGCTTCAAGCATACGTACTGTATAGCCATCGAAGCTGGTTGGCCTGGAAGCGTCGATATTGGTGGAACTCAGTTGCGACTGACGGTGCTGCTCCATCGACCTACCATCTGCCTACAAGCTACCTACCTTTACATACCACCTTATTCATTCGCTCTTCGTTGGCTGCTCCATACGAGCACTTACAGGGCCCCCGTCAGTCACTCTCCGGATTTACCTATCGGGAGCTTTCATTGACCATGCAACATTACGCCGTGTGATGCGGCAGAGTGATTTGCTTCCTGCAAGAACCGGGGTTATGCAGGGTAGCAATCACGCTCAACGATCTGCATGGGCCAGCATGTGATATGGAAATGAGCGAAAACCAAAAACTCATATCAAATCGTGGGTGCAGCGGGCGCGTTACGGGATACTACCCACTGATCTAACCTACATGAATCGGCCTGGGTCATTGACGAAATCCCGGCCTCGAAAGTGCTCTCTCGGAACTTGTGTGGTTTTACCGTACAGAAGCACACAGTCTGACGGCAATGGCCCAAGACCATGGCGCAATAGGAACCGAAATTATACTACTACGACACCTTGCATCCTTGTTGGCCATGTTCTCACTTTCGAGAAAAGGCAAAAACAACCTTCTCTGCGGTCCGGTCCCGACATGGAGGAAACTCTGCTGCTCCTTGGCTTCAGGCCTCTGACCAGGTTGCCACTGACTGATCTGATCGCCAGTTGATCAATTGCGTGTGGTCAAGCCAGGATTTGCGAATCGCAGCGCAAGAGCTCGCGGCTCTGGGGAAAACCATATTGCAATTTCCTTAGCACGTCCCTCAGGGGTCCATCACTTCCGCTTTCAGGTGGCCGCGGTCCATCCACTTGCTTGGCGGCGCTGAACACTATTGTCTATTTGGATAAACTCATTCTCGACCCTGGAATTCTGCCAGAGACCTCATTGGATACCACCAAGTTGAACGGCTCGACGGGGAACCTATTCCTGCAGAACCCGCGACGCGACTGACAACCACCGTTCGAGCAGATTCTGCTTAGCAGATTGGCAAAAGTCATCACCAACGCAACCGCACTGCTATCTGCACTAACCTAAGGTAGGTACCGGCTCCCGGGGATCTCGGGGATTCCATTCCCATCTTATTCCATTCCCACGCCGCCCTTCAAACTTGGCCCAAGGGCCCCAAGCAATCAATCCGACGCTGGTGAGAGATTCGTTCAATCGCTGATCCTAGGGTTCACAGAACCAAGATCTGCTCAGACCAGGGGACCAACCCACCGGAAGTACCCGCCAGCCGTTCAGTTCCAACGAGCACCGGCCATGGCGGGGTGGCCTCAGTTCTCTTCCGCCTGCGTCCTACGAGTGATGTACTCACGCATCTACCAGGAAGAAGCATGACCGGATCGACGACGAGAGTATTAGGCTCTCGAACGACGGATCTAGTCAGCAGGCTATCTGGTGAGGTCCAACTCCGCTACGACACCAGAGCAGAGGGTTTCATACCACGGGTAAGGCAACCAACGGAAGGCTGCATGCAATCAAGAGAAGCCGGCCCGCAATACACGCTTCTAATGACTATCATACAGATAACCTAATGTGTATGAATGCACGCCACGTTCCGCATTATGGTGGACCAACCAACTCCACGTCTGAATCTAAGAAGGCTCGAAATGGATACAGATCTGATTCAGTCCCATCGGTATGCAAGATTGCATACATGCTAAACTGGACCTTTGGCGTCGACGTACCTCACACTCCTAATTTACCCCTAGGCATGCACTGCGTCTCAAGCAAGTTGCCAGCACATGAGCGACGACTAGTGAAACGGGATGTGGCATATCCCGCTCGTGGCTGCTGCCGCCCATGACTATCCCTTGTGTTCGCTTCTTAGCCTCAAGTTTCAAGTATGCTTGCTTTCTCATGATATTATCAACGATTGCATACCTTTTTATACTCTATCAAGACGAAAGCATAATGATGTGAAGGACCGACTGCGTAGGTGATCGCCTGCATAGACAAAACTAATCATATGTACGAGGTATCTCTGTGTCTCTTGCCCTACATCGACCGTGTTATATTGTAGTATCTCGAATTCGGTCTGCCTGGTCCGGAAATAATTACGTAGTATACCTTCAGGTATTCCTGTTGTTTTTTCATTCTTATAAAGCGGGCACAAGATACATGCCCCGCAGAGCAACGATAACGGCGGCATCCCGTGCGCTGAGGTGCCCCGGCATAAACAATCAGTTTCGTGGGGTTGGAACCACCGGACGATCAAACGTGAATCATCGTCTCCGGTTTGGTCATGCCTGGGATAACCACGCATCATATAGCCTTTCTTACCAGCTTCCGTGCCCGTCTTTAATTCCTGTTAACAACATATGCCGGTGCAGAGCGTGGGTAGAGTTCGTTTCTGAAATTTATACTTTGCAATACTATAACCTCTGGAATAGAATATACTTCATCCAATAGTTCCCAGAGCCTCTTCCCGTGTTTCGGGAACTCGAGTCCCCTATCGATGATACCATGAAACCACGGGGGAGATCCAGGTAATCGGGAATAGGTTTGTCTCCTAGAGGACCGATGCCGGTTTGGAAATATGACAGATCAGATAACACGGATCCCGCGACCGACGCTCCCCGTCTCGAAGACCTCGACGCGACCGGAGCCGACCGCCTCCTGGAGTACCCAATCGAAAGACAAGCCCGAGAACTGCTTCCACTTGCGCGTCTGGCCCGGGAGGACGCCGGCGAACTCGCCCCTCGACTTCTTGGCCATGTAGGCCGCGTCGTCCTTGGCGGCGCCCCCGTTCCACCGCTCCCGCAGGATGTCCTCGGGCGCCTCTCGGTGCCGGGACTTGCCCAGCAGGGAGACCAGGTGCTCGAGCGCGGCCGCCACGAGCTTGAGGAAGGCGCCGTTGCCCGGCACGGCGAGCTGCAGCTCCGTCGCGCTGGCCGGCACGCGTGCGCCGCCGTTTCCGCTCCCGCCGCCGCTCCCCCCGGCCATGTGTACGGCCGCCGCGCCGCCGACGGCGCCGAGCGAGCCCGTGGCCTGCCGGGAGACGTTCTCGATGGAGACGAGGGTCGTCTTGTCCTCGGGCCGCGAGTACAAGTTCATCATGCCCGACAGCGAGCTCGTGCCGGTGTGCTCGGCGGTGAGGAAACCGGCGTTGAAGAGTTCGCCGACCGCCGACGAGGGCAGCGCTGCTCGCTGCACCTTCTGGGCCGTCGGGTTCTCCTTCAGGTACGCCTTGAACTGCCCCCGCGTCGCCTCCGAGAGCTGCGGCGCCTCGTCCAGCATCTTCTCGAGATCGCTGGTGAGGATCAAGGTCTCCCCGATCTCGCCCCGCTTGGTGACCTCGATCTTCCGGATGAAGCCCGCGCGCAGCAGCTCGGCGACCTCGCGCTCCACGGCGCTGGGCGAGGATAGCAGTACCTGGACGTGTGATACTGTCACCAGCGGCGGCAGGTGTTTCCGGAAATTGAGCGTCTCCGCAATGCGAGTGCTGCCCATGCCGGCGCCTTGCGACGGTATAGGGCTGAACATGTGCGCGCGCAGGTACTGAATCGCCTGCGTCGTGTCGCGCAGATTGAGGTCGGTGGCCAGAGCGTGAACGAGGCCTAGGTCGTCAAGTTTCTCATCTCCGAAATAGTCCTCGTCCTTGTCATTGTGAGCGGTAGACCTCTTTCGCGGAGACGCGGATGGTGTTCGCTTGGATGACGAAGACCCGGGCTTTGAGCTGCCGCTGCCTTTCCTGACCCGGCCGCCAAGGATTCGACTTAGACTCATCGTAACGCTTATTTCAGACGAGCACGAGACGTTTTGGCAGTCTCAATGTGTAACGTTCAAGAATTCAACGGAGGGGCTTCAGAGATTGTGACATTGCTCATAGCTCTTGAAAAGCGACCGTGTACGAAGCGGCGAAACTGCACACCTGTTGTGAGACCTGGGGTCTCGGAACACAAGTATGAGATGTCCTAAATAGTCATCGCATGAGGTGAATGTGTAGAACACGTAAATCACTACAAAGTCAAGAAGAGAATGTCATGTTTGGTGTGGGCGGAAAAACAGACAGTCAGACAATGTTACCTGGGAACACTTCTCACACAACTTATGAGGCAGCCGCGCCAAGGTACCGTACGCCCTTCTGTCAAAAAAAAGTGAGAAGCATTGAGTGGCGATGTGCCTCCCTTGCAGACGTCGGAGGAGGTCCGTCGTGTCATGCCGACCCCCGACCAACCCGTTGCCCTACTTCGATGAAGCTACTAGCCTAAATTCTGTGGGACCCCCCCACCCAGCAATTAGGTTTCTCTGTCTCTCTGCAGACCCTGAAAATGACTGGGACAAGCGGCAGCTGCTGTGCTTCGAGACATGAGACCATGCATTCATAACCATACCCAACTAAGCGCAACGAAGTACGTAGTCCTGACTGATGCTGATCTTGATTGAATGGATTGATATCCTCTTCGTACAATGAAGCCATGTTGAAATCCATGACTGTTTGTGGACTCACGATCCGATGCCATCAAAGAACATAAAATAGAGAGAAAAGGCCCTTTACCCAGATGCCATGACGTCTGTCGTTGGATCAGCCCCATTTGCACTTGCGGATAGAAATCTGTATTCACCTCCACCGTAGAATACCAGTTACAACTTGACAACAATTGCATCTCCCTCCAATCGTCCAATATGCCGCCACGAGTTATCCTCATACGCCACGGCCAGGCCCTACACAGTAAGCAAGAAAGAGCATCCCAAAACATGCGTTCGAGGCTCGAGAGCTAACCGGCCTTTAGATATCGATGATAAGTCTTTGTCGCCTCGTTGCGCACGTGCGCCGGTGTTGAGATCTCTGTTGTGCTGACATGACCACACACGACTGGAAATATGCAGACCCTGCCTTGACACCTAAGGGAGAAGCGCAGTGCAAGCAGCTCGCCCTCGATATTCAGACCAAATATGACTTCCCAAAGGAGGAGACCTTGGTCGTGGTGAGCCCGCTCCGGCGGACGCTGCAGTCATACCACCACGGCCTGTCTTGGCTCGCCGAGCAGGGGATTCGGGTCGAGCTCCGTGCCGAGTGGCAGGTACGTGGTTTCTTCCGCCTCCTCCTCCCCCTCCTCCCTCTCCCGTCTACGTGGAGGGCACTTGAAGACAAAGAAGACTGATGCGGCGGGCCGTCCCTCTGGCAATCTGCAGGAGACCACAGCCAACCCCTGCGATGTGGGATCCGAGATCGAGGTCATCTCCAAGGAGTGGCCGCAGCTCGACTTTTCCCAGCTCGACCCCGTCTACCCTGCCAAGACGGGGCTCTACGACGCCGCGCAGGAGTCGCTCCTGCACCGGGCCAGGGTCGCGCGGGAGTGGCTCTTCCATCGGCCGGAGAAGTACGTGATCGTCATGACGCACTCGGGCTTCATCCGGCGGGTCGTGCCCAACTGCAGGAAGTACGCCAACGCCGAATACAGGCTGTACGACTTCGCGACCGACGAGGGCGAGGCCGAGGGCGACGACGCCAGTCAGTTTAGGCTCATCGAGCGCGAGGCCGTTCATCAGTCCCTGGAGACGCAGCAGCCCTCGATCAAGTAGAGCTCGACGAAGGCCGGAGGTCACTAGACATGGCACAGATGAACGAGTGGCTCTCTTTTTGGAGCGTTTGCTGCGACACGTGCAGATGTGGGGGCATCGCGGAAATGGGAAGAGACAGTCCCAAAGCCGTCTCCCTCGCCTCAGCGCAGAACTATCATCGCCCGTATGCGACTGCGACCTTTCTAAATTGGGGGCATTATGAATGGAGGTTTCCAGTATGGCATGGCAGTTTACAGATCAGTCATGTCAGGCAGGATTCGCTACACAAGGTAGCGGCAAGACCAGAGAGGTTGTGTTTCTTCTATGTATGTAGCCGATTAAAACCATGGGACACCGATACCGTGGAAAAAAATCCTCGGATACCCTCAAACGTACGGCTATTAGATCTGGCACTTAAGATAGGAAGCTGTAGCGACAGAGGCAATTCTACGAGCAAAATTTTGATATCGAATGTGCGGTCGAATGTGAAGAGAAAAGGGAGAAAATTTCAGACCGCCCGAAAATTTGGTGCGTTTAAGTCTGGACTGGGCCGCCAGCGGAGACTCGCTAGCGCCCGCGCTAAGATCGTTTGTCAATGGAACCTTGATGGGCAACTTCAAAGTTGGATCCTCCGGATTGGGGGCAAATGCCGTGATGCCAAGAAAGGTAGGGACTTATTTTCCCCATGGAAAATTCCTACTTTGTATGTAGCAGCACATCTGATTATCATGACTCCCAAAGTCCAAACCAGAGTATAACGTATTGAGCCTAGTATAGACATGGTATTGACCACGGCCCTTGAGAGTCTTTGTCCAACCTTTTAATTCTCAACCATTACAGGGTCAACGGTAGTCCATGTGACGTCACGCCAACAGAGATTCTCATCGTGATCTTTGACTACTTTTGAAGAGTTCACGATTGCGGTTATGGCGGCTTGTATCTGCTTTGTTACGTAAAGACAGAGAGTGCCGATGTAACGATCTATACTCGATGGCAGCACGTAGCCCTCCGTAGAATTAGGCGAGATCTGGAGGACTGGATGCCTCTGTAAACGAGAGCACGAGACGTCGGTTGTCGTGCGCAGCACAGTCGCATGTTTAGTGATACCGAGCAAATCCGGGGGAGGTGTGCCAAAGGACCTCGAGGAGCGCGCGTGTTAAATGGTTATGCAGGATCGCAACAACCCCACGGACGTAAGCTCGAACGGTCTCGTGAGAGGATTTTCACGGGCGAGATACTCGATCCTAAAGGTTGATGCCTTAGTCACGCTGTAGTGCTTGGTCGTGTCGTTGTGGCTACACGTGTTTTTGGGGTGTGCTGCTATTCGCCAGTGCGGCAGCTGGGCGTACTGTCAAGGTTTCGTCCCAACTTGGGGGTTCAGCTGCATCGAGCAGGATGCAGCAAGCCACGAGGACCAGTACCTGCAGGCAGCCGTCTCACCAACTCACGGTGGAAGAAGCCAGTCATTAGGGAACGTGACTGGTGCCGGCGGTGTCTATAGTCCCTTCTTCGGTGTTTGGCGTGCCTCATGGTACGGTATAGCCCGCTGTGGATTTGCGCCGCCTTGATCCTTTTCTTTCTTTTAATAAGTGCTCGGTGTCGCGTGCCTTTGCTCAATGTCTGGTCGTGCTCTGATTTTCCTTTCCTCCACAAACTAAAAATTCTTCTTTGTATTGTTGGGAAGCCGTAATTGCCGGTTAGGAGACAGATCAGCTTACACTATTTCCAACACCCCGGCACTCGTACCGAGACGCTGACGCCTCTGGGAGACCCCTGCTTGCAGCCTGTGTTGCCAGCGCTGACGCGATTGACCGCTGGCTGGCTTTGGCTGGAAGCCCTTGGCTGCAGGGCCACGCCGCGCTGGAGATCGTAGGTGCTTGCCGCTTGTACTAATAATTGCTGGCTTTCCATGACAAGAGGGAACACAAAAAATTCCCAAGGCGCGCCGCTGGCAGAATTTCGACGTCACACCCTTCCTATTTCCTCCAGTCTCCTAGCAAAACCACTCGGGCGCACACCTGTGAAGACGCCTTCTCCTACGAAACCTCGAGCATCTCGACCCGCCTGCGCGACGTTCAGAAGATTATTGGTCACATCTCGTCCCATCCATGCGTGTGCGGTAGAGGAGCGCAGAAAATGGAGCTCCGGGGTGTTCTAATTCTGGCGGCAGCTGTTCTGCCGGCTGTCGTCATAAACGCCGCTCCATTGGAGGCAGCACAGCAGCAGCAGCACACCATCGACTTACAGGCCGGCATAGCTGGCCCAGATAATGCTGCTGCTGAACCTGCCAGAGCATCGCCGCCGCGGAAACTTCACGGCAGGTTCCTGCATATAACAGGTACAGCACACCCTCTTTTCTCAAAATCCTCCCTACAACCCAATGCAGACCAGGCAGACTAACCCCAATCGCGCCCGTGGCTAGATTTCCATCCGGACAGCCATTACAAAACCCACACATCCACAGAGGCCGGATACGCATGTCACCGCGGTAAAGGGCCAGCTGGTTATTATGGCGCAGAGACTTCCGACTGTGACACGCCGCATTCGCTGGTCAATGCGACTTTCAATTGGATCGACGAGCACCTGAAGGACAATATTGACTTCATAATATGGACTGGAGACTCTGCACGCCATGACAGCGACGACAAGTATGACCGGAGCGAGAAGGACGTCATCAGGAGCAACCGCATGATTGCCGACAAGTTTGTTAGCACGCTCTCAGATGACTCGGGTCTCACGATACCCATTATACCCAACTTTGGCAACAATGACATACTTCCGCACAATATCATGGTTGGCGGTCCCAGCAAGTGGCTTAAGCGGTACACGGATATCTGGAAGTCTTTTGTTCCCGAATCTCAGCGTCACACTTTTGAGTTGGGCGGCTGGTTCTATACCGAGGTCATCCCCAACAAGCTGGCCGTGTTCAGCTTGAACACCCTCTATTTCTTCAACCGCAATGCAGGGGTCGACGATTGCGTCCACCCTTCGGAACCCGGATTCAAGCAGATGGAATGGCTGCGCATCCAGCTTCAGTTTCTGCGCAACCGGGGAATGAAAGCCATCTTGATGGGCCATGTCCCTCCTGCGAGGACCTCTGGCAAGGAAAACTGGGACGAGACCTGCTGGCAGAAATACACCCTCTGGCTTCAACAGTATCGCGATGTCATTGTCGGCTCTCTCTACGGCCATATGAACATTGACCACTTCTTCCTCCAGGATACCAGGGATATCAACCTCAACTACTTCAAAACTAGTAGCGAAGAGTACAAGACCTACGTCAAAGAAAAACGACATCATGGAAAGAAGAAGCCCAAGGTTCATCTTGCGGGTAATGTCAACCAGGAAGGTTTTTACATTCGATCTGGCGCCGACTACCTATCCGAGTTGCGCGAGGACTGGGGCAAACTGCCCAAAGCTGCTATCCATGCAAGCAGCGACGACTCTCTTGAAGCCGATGGCAAGAAAAAGAAGGACAAGAAGAAGAAGAAGCCAAAGAAAGATCCACTGGGCAGCGAATGGGCCGAACGCTACCAGCTGTCTCTGGTCAGCCCGAGTATTGTGCCAAATTATTTCCCTACCATCCGGGTATTCGAGTACAACATCACTGGCTTGGAGAACTCACCTACGTGGAGAGACGTCATTCGCGACAGCAAGCCAGGACAAGGCGAACACATGGCTACCGGATTCGAAGACTTGGACTTTCAGATCGAGGACCTTGACTTGGAGACCGAGGACCTGGACTTGGAGATCGAAGACACGGACTTGGAGATTGAGAAGAAGAAGCACAAGAAAAAGAAGGGTAAAAAGGGAAAGCCCGAGAAGGACCCCTATCTCACTGTGCCAGAACCTCCCTCGCCGACGACGCTTCCTGGACCAGCTTATTCGCCACAGCCTCTCACATTGACTGGCTACACGCAATACTTTGCCAACTTGACCTACCTGAATAACGATGCCCATGACTTCGTCAAGAAGGGTACACACGAGATGCACAGTCAGTTCGGCGATGAGGTTCAGCCCGACCACGATGTTGAGGATCCCGACTTTTCACACCAGCGCTGGAACGAGGGTGTACATAAAGGCAAGAAACCTGGTCACAAGCCCAAGCCTAGGCCATTCCAGTTTGATGTCGAGTACAGTACATTTGACGACGAACTCTACAAGCTCAAGGACTTGACAGTCGGCAACATGTTGAAGTTGGCCTATCGAATTGGCCAAGTCGGCGCAAAGTCCAAGGCATTGGCCGAGGACTTTGCAGACAGCGAGCTGGACGAAGGCATGGACCGAGAGCTTGTCCCTGGCTCTGATGAGAATGACGAGGACGAGTACGAAGACGATGTCGGAATTGAAGACGACGAGGATGCGGATGATGACTCTGACGACGATGACTCTGAAAATGATGATGACACGGACGCCGACTCGGATGACGAAGATGAGCTCGAGTCCGCGCTCAAGGGAAAGAAGAAGAAGGGCAAGGGAAAGAAGGGCAAGAAAGGGAAGAAGAAGCCCAAGCGCAAGAACAAGGTCTGGCTGCACTTCCTGCGGCACGCCTTTGTGTCGACAGCGTCTGAGAAAGACCTCAAGAAGGTATAAGATTTGGTATGCATTCGGGCGTTTTGGGATACTCTTCAGCACGCAACATAACGGTGACTCACTGGGGTATACGGACATGGTCTCGGATTGATTTGGATTAGGAAAGTAGCATTGCGTGGAGTTCCGGTATGGCCTTATCAATGGCCTGATGATGATGCATTTTCACCAGCGTCTGTCGCGTTTTCTCTCGGATGAGGACTGTCAAGCTTAAGATATAGTCATACACAACAGGGCTTGTAATAAGATAGTGTGAACATTGAGCATTGAGATGTTGAGATACCCTGACGCGAGCAATTATAGCTATTTTCGGAGCGAGATGACGACTTTATCTTAGTATACTGTTGAAGCCATGATAAGTTGAGGAGCAGTTGTTCTCAGTTCGATTGCAGTTTAAATTGATTGGAAGAATTGCTGTATCAGCGAGCATGCACGAACCATACAATATAATCTTGATAATTATATGGCAATGTTCCTGAATAGGTACATATTACATGGGTAGCGGGCAGGTATGGCTGCGTCGGTTCCTGGCTGTCGACAGCTGGCAGGCTGACCTTCTGCCGTGCCCCTCCTCCCACTCCGGGTCGCGGTGGGTGAGTCAAGGGCCGCAAGCTGTGACTCGACAAAATTCCTGCACCTAGCAGCAGCCAGTCGTCAGTCAGTATAGCGAGCGAAGGCCGTATGTATATTTGCTGCTTCGCCAGATGACCCGCACACCTTTTTAGATTCTCCCATCGCAACACCGCCAAGTTGTCTAGACCAATTCTTCGAGCACTCTGGGTGCGCAGGTCGCCATTCAGGACAAATCTTCCCTTCACATACGCTGCAATGGCTACAAACAGTGGTCGTGGTAACCCGAGTATGTTTCCTCCTGCCCACCTACAACTACAAGATTTACCCCAGGCTTTACGGATTTCCCCGCCATGAAGTTTGCGCCTCGTCACACATGTCTCCGTACAAGCTTGCTGACCATTGTCTTCTCTCGAAACAGTCGGCGCAACCGAGGGCCCGAGCAAGGTTGGCGAGGGCGCGCCCCCTCCAGTCCCCAAGGATGTCAAGGAAGCCGTGACTGCTGGGCAGGCGGATGGTACTGGCGTACACGCCGCCGGCCAGGACGCGACCACAGCCCCGGCCGAGACCAAGGTCAAGTCGGCAAAGGAGTGTATGTCATGAGAAAGAGTCAAGCCACAGCGAGTGCCCGTACTAAATCGCGCCGCAGTAGAGAGGGAGCGCAAGAAGGCCGAGAAGAATGCCAAGTTCGCCGAGAAGCAGAAGGCCAAGGCCGAGCAACAAGCTCAACAAGCTGCGCAGGCTGCCAGCAAGCCGAAGAAGGAGAAGGCCCCGAAGCCCGTCGAGGAGCCGCTGGCCGAGTACGTCGAAGATACACCAGTTGGCGAGAAGAAGCGACTCAAGTCCCTCGACGACCCCCATTTCAAGGCCTACAACCCCGTCGCCGTCGAGAGCGCTTGGTACGAGTGGTGGGAGAAGGAGGGCTTCTTCAAGCCCGAGTTCAAGGCCGACGGCACCGTCAAGGAGGAAGGCGCTTTTACCATTGTCATCCCTCCGCCCAACGTCACTGGTGCTCTTCACATGGGTCACGCCCTGGGCAACTCCCTCCAGGACACAATGATCCGCTGGGCCCGCATGCACGGCAAGACCACTCTTTGGCTCCCTGGATGTGACCACGCCGGTATTGCGACCCAGTCCGTCGTCGAGAAGCGCCTCAAGAAAATCGAGGGCAAGACCCGCCACGATCTCGGCAGAAAGGACTTCATCGACCTCGTGTGGAAGTGGAAGGACGAGTACCATGGCAAGATCAACAAGGCCCAGAGGAAGATGGGTGGTTCGACCGACTGGAGCAGAGAGGCTTTCACCATGGACGAGAACCTATCCGCCGCTGTTGCCGAGACCTTTGTCAAGCTGCACGAGGAGGGCGTCATCTACAGAGCCAACCGCCTGGTCAACTGGAGTACCGAGCTCACCACTGCTCTGTCCAACCTCGAGGTTATCAACAAGGAGCTGCCAGGCCGAACCCTGATTGAGGTTCCGGGTTACAAGAGCAAGATCGAGTTTGGTGTCATTGTCCACTTCAAGTACCCCATTGAGGGCAGCGAGGAGACCATCGAGGTTGCTACAACCCGTGTGGAAACTATGCTTGGAGATACTGGTATCGCAGTCCACCCCGAGGACGACAGGTACAAGCACCTCGTTGGAAAGAACGCCATCCACCCATTCATTCCGGGCCGCTTGATGCCCATCGTCGCTGATACCTACGTCGAGAAGGACTTTGGTACCGGTGCCGTCAAGATTACACCCGCTCATGACCCGAACGATTTTGCTCTTGGACAAAGACACAACCTGAAGTTCATCAACATCCTCACAGACAATGGCCTGATGAACGAGAACGCTGGCCCCTTTGAAGGACACAAGCGCTTCGACGTCAGATACTCTATCCAGGATGCTCTCAAGGAGAAGGGTCTGTACGTGGACAAGAAGGACAACGCCATGACCGTGCCCATTTGCGAGCGCTCAGGTGATGTCATCGAGCCCCTCCTCAAGCCGCAGTGGTGGATGAGGATGAAGGAGCTCGCCGAGCCCGCCATCGAGGTTGTGAGAAATGGCAGAATCAAGATCAAGCCTGAGACTGCCGAAAAGAGCTACTTCAGATGGATGGAGAACATCAATGACTGGTGCTTGTCCCGACAGCTGTGGTGGGGTCATCAGTGCCCGGTCTACTTTGCCCAGGTTGAGGGTGAGAAGAGCGATGAGGCGGATGGTGAGTTCTGGTTCTCCGGCCGGACAGAGGAAGAGGCACGCGCCAAGGCCGAGAAGAAGCTCGCCGGCAAGAAGTTCACATTGAAGAGGGATGAGGATGTGTTGGACACGTGGTTCAGCTCGGGTCTCTGGCCCTTCTCTACCCTCGGATGGCCCAACAAGACACCGGATCTTACCAACCTGTACCCCACTTCCGTGCTCGAGACTGGATGGGACATTCTGTTCTTCTGGATCGCCAGAATGATCATGCTCGGCCTGAAGATGGTTGGAGATATTCCCTTCAAGGAGGTGTACTGTCACTCGCTTGTCCGCGATTCCGAAGGTCGCAAGATGAGTAAGTCGCTCGGAAACGTCATCGACCCGCTCGATGTCATTCGTGGTATCCCGTTGGCCGGCCTGAACCAGAAGCTGCTTGAGGGTAACCTCAAGGACAGCGAGGTCGAGAAGGCCACCAAGTACCAGAAGACAGCCTTCCCAGATGGTATTCCCGACTGCGGTGCTGATGCTCTCCGCTTCTGCATGGTCAACTATACAACTGGTGGTGGTGACATCAACTTTGATATCAAGGTTATGCACGCGTACCGCAGATTCTGTAACAAGATCTACCAGGCCACCAAGTACGTCCTGGGCAAGCTTGACCAGGACTACAAGCCGCCAAGCTCGAGCAAGTTGGGCGGCAAGGAATCGCTTTCTGAGCAGTGGATTCTCCACAAGATGAACGAGGCCGTGAAGGAGGTCAACAAGGCTGTCCCTGACCGCGAGTTCAACACTGCGACCAGCACAATTTACACATACTGGCTGAACCAGCTCTGCGATGTCTTCATCGAGAACTCGAAAGCCATTATCCAGGATGGTACCGCGGAGGAGAAGCGATCGGCCGTGAACACTCTTTACACAGCTCTGGACAATGGTCTCAAGCTGATGCACCCCTTCATGCCCTTCCTGACCGAGGAGCTGTGGCAGCGACTTCCTCGACGTGAGGGTGATGAGACTCGGTCCATCATGATCGCCAAGTACCCCGTGTACGAGGCAGAGCTGGACAACCCTGCCGCCGCCGGTGCTTACGAGCTCGTCCTCGGATCGTCCAAGGGTATTCGTTCTCTCATGGCCGAGTACGCCCTCAAGGATGAGGCCAAGGGTAAGTTGTCTATCACTGTATAATGCAAACTCTGATGATGATGCTAACGATTTGTGCAGTCTTTGTCCAGACCTTTGATGAGACCGCTCACAAGACCGCCGTCGATCAGGTGCAGTCCATCAAGTCCCTGAGTGGAAAGGGCGTCACCAGCATCGAGGTCCTGTCCGGCTCGGATGCCCGGCCCGCCGGCTGCGTCGTCTACCCCGTCTCCAGCTCCGTCACCGTCTTCCTGCACGTCAAGGGCCGCGTCGACATCGACAGCGAGATCGAAAAGGCGAACCAGAAGCTGCAGAAGACCAAGGCGGCCATCCAGAAGCAGGAGAAGCTCCTCAACGACCCCAAGTACCAGCAGAAGGCCAGCGAGACCCTGCAGGAGCAGGACCGCAAGAAGCTCGCCGACCTCCAGAGCGAGGTCACCGGCTTCGAGGGCACCATCAAGCAGTTCGAGGGCCTGAGGCTCGAGTAAGACAGACGGACTTGGAGTTCTTCATAGTCGAATAAAAAGATCTGTTAGAGCCACATGTAGACCGAACATAAGAGCACGAATAATAAAAATGAAATTTAATGAAAACAAAAGCAAGTATCATACAGAAAGTGGATGGACAAGTTTCCTCAGATGTCGTTTTTGGACTGTGTTGTTCCCCTGTCTAAGTTGCATGGCCACCCATTCTACTTGGGACGACGATCTCGCGATGCGGTCTTGAGGTGGTTTAATCGTGTCCCATGGCTGGAAGTGGGAGAATGAGGCACGGCAAGCAGGTGCCGCAGTCTACTGAGCAGAACAGCGTAACATGACTATTGACGAAGCAAGTCAATAGTCCTTTGTCAAGGCATACAAATGCAAGTCCACATTACTATTCACAGACATGCCCATATCACGAGATCAAGACAAGACATCAGTTCATTTTCCGGATTTTTATTCGGGTGCGAACTCGTGGCTTAGATACAGTGACGGTGAAACTAAAGTGCGAAAACCACGAGCCAACGAGTTTTGTTGGCCGGTACCACCTCTGCCGTGAAATTAAGGTGCTAGATACCAAGCCGTATCTTCCGCATGCATCGAGATCGTTTGCCTGTCATCCCCATCGTCACTCATGAAACAGTGACGCCAACAGGAAAAAAAGGCATGAAAAACTCCCTCTCCTCCAGTCTATCAAGGAACCCCCTACTAAGAGTGCTCGCATGGACAACGTCAAGAATGTGCGCTGCGGATCCCTATGCAATGAGCAAAAAGGCAGACAACTTTTGTAGTGACAAGAAATGTGTATCGAAGGGTGTTTAGATGAGGTCGGCGACGTTCATGGGCATCTCCTCAATCTGAGTGCTGTAGAACTGCTCAATCTCGCGCATCATGCGGACATCGTCAGCGGTGACGAAGTTGATGGAGACACCCTTTCGGCCGAAACGACCACCACGACCGATGCGGTGGATGTAGTTCTCGCGGTTGGCGGGAAGGTCGTAGTTGATGACCAGGGAGACCTGCTGAACATCGATACCACGGGCCAGAAGGTCGGTGGCGATCAGGACACGGGAAGAACCGGAGCGGAACTCCTTCATGATAAGGTCACGCTGGGCCTGGTCCATGTCACCGTGCATGGCAGAGACAGTGAAGTCACGGGCAGTGAGCTTGTCGGTGAGCCAGTCAACCTTTCTGCGGGTGTTGCAGAAAATGACGGCCTGGGTGATAGTGACGGTCTCGTACAGATCCGACAGGGTGTCGAGCTTCCACTCTTCCTTCTCGACGGCGATGTAGAACTGCTTGATACCCTCCAGGGTAAGCTCGTCCTTCTTGACGAGAATGCGGACGGGGTCGCGCATGAACTTGGTGGTGACCTCGAGGACGTCCTGGGGCATGGTAGCGGACAGGAGGACAACCTGGGTGCTCTGGGGCAGAAGCTGGAAGATGTCGTAGATCTGCTCGGTAAAACCACGCTAATGGGCTGTCAGTACCTGCCGCATAAGTCAGGTTTCTTCTGGTACTTACAGAAAGCATCTCATCGGCCTCGTCGAGGACGAACATCTTCATGGAGTCGGTCTTGAGGAAACGACGCTGGATCATGTCCTGGACACGGCCGGGAGTACCGACGACGACCTGGGGGCCGTCCTGAAGGGCCTTCATGTCATCACGAACGCTGGTACCACCAATGCAGGCGTGGCACTCAATGTTCATGAAGTCACCGAGGGCGATGACGACCTTCTGAATCTGCTGGGCCAGCTCACGGGTAGGAGCGAGGATCAGAGCCTGGCAAGCCTTGAGGCTGGGGTCGATCTTCTGCAGAACGGAGATGGAGAAAGTGGCGGTCTTTCCGGTTCCGGACTGGGCCTGGGCAATGACATCGTGGCCTGGATGGTGAAGCATTAGCGACGTGTGGTCGGCGGAAAATATCTCAGCTGGCAAGACTCACCCTTGATGACAGGCATGATGGCGCGCTGCTGGATAGCAGAGGGGCGCTCGAAACCGTAGGCGTAGACTCCACGGAGGAGCTCCGACTTGAGGTTCATCTCATCGAAAGAGTCAACGGTCTCATCGTAGTTGGACTCGATCTGACCTGGAAGGAGGGGCAAGGACGTTAGCTTGGGTTCACCCACGCAAAAAAGTTCCAAGGGGGGTAGGTGAGGCATCGCCGACGGACGTCTGCATCGGCGCGACGAGTGTCGATTGACGGGGAGATGGGGTACTTACTCTGCTCGATGTCCTCCAGACCCTTGTCAGCCATGATTGCGGTTGTTGGGTGAAAATCGAGAATTCAAGCGCCTGGCCTGAATCTCGAAAATATCGTTGGTGGGGTTTTGGCGAAAGAAAGGATGCGCAGGACCGGACGCGAAAGAAGCGAAGGTTCTGCAGACAGCGACAGCTGTGATTGACGAAAGTGAAGTATTAAACTAGATTAGATGCTCTCGTGGGCGAGAGCGTATCTGAATCTAGGGGTGGGACAATGTTGTTCGTTGTGTAGATGTGGTGAGGATTCCCAAGAATCTTTGGTTTGGGGGGGGAACCTTTCTAGTTATTCACGCGAAAAATTTTGGGCAGGAGTCCGCAGCAGCGTGGGAAAAATTCACTGGTCCGTGCGCGGGCGGCGGCGGCGGCCCAAAAGTCGAAACAGCGCGGGGGCGTGTGCTTCGACTACAGGCGTTCGGCCCTCTGATTGGCCCAGCTGGCTTTCGGCGCCTGCCAGCCCAGAGGGCAAAAAAAGGCTGGAAAAAAAAAATTACAATCACTGAAAAATCAATCGTAGCATCAAGGCGATTTGCTATCTGACCACTAGCAGCAGGCCCAGCAATGATGCTGGTAGTACCTACTTCCATACAAGGTACTCCTATTACCTAGATTTAGCCTCACCTAATAAATGTTTTCTTCTTCTTTCTTTTATCCCGTGTCCTGAGATTCCCGAGTGACGAACCCAACATTTCGTCTGTCTGGTTTTGCCTCCACGGCAGCGCATGTTGCCTTCTCTGCATTCTCCTTCGTTTCGTGGCAAGGGGCACGAGCAAAAGTTCCTTCATTGTTCGCCAGTGCTCGTCTCACATGCAAGTCCAGTCCACTACTAGGCCAAGGGCCCCAAGCAGAACTCCATACCTGGTAATCCGATCATCCTAGGCCGCTCGCTAGGTAAGGTTGGTGGCGGTGTGGTTTTTTCTGCCTTGCTATCGGGTAGGGCAGTAAGTGCACATAATAGTCGCCCAGCATCTCGGAGTGCCATTCTGGAGGAGAATCTCGTTCGCCGCAAGGATTTCAACTCAGTGCTCCTGTGGGACCGAGACGGCACAGCACAGCAGAACACAATAGCCATGTTGCTCTCACAGGATTCTGGGCTCTCTAATGGAGGCCATGTGAGTGGGCGCCATGCCCGCGGACCTGTGAGCAACGACGAGGCGGGCGTTGAGTCATCCATGGAGTCCATTCCAGTGCATCCTTTGGGAGTCAAACCGCTCGGCAACCAATATTTTGCATCCGGCCCCTTAGCGCGCCGCGCCCTCGGTCACCTGGGCAGCCTCCCAGATGAGATGCTACTGCAGCTCCTGGAGTATCTTCAGCAGGAGTCACTCAAATCCCTGGGATCCACCTGTCGGTTTCTATACGCCTTTTGTCAACTGGATGACCTGTGGAAACCTTTATTTCTTGAGTAGGTATTGTCATCACGGAGGCAGGCACCTTATATCAGCTGCGCCTCGTCTGACGACTCCTGTCGAGTCACAGCTGTCTCATCTTGTATAAGCGAGCACAGCCTTTCGATGCAAATGACTAACACCATGGCAGATCTGTGGAGGGTACAAGTCTTCCAAAGTGGAAAGGCACCTGGAGGAGCACACTGCTGCAGATTCCCCAGGAAATCGCCACGAGAATAGATTGCAGCAATGTCTTTTCGGACGTGCTCCATCGCCCGTTCGCATGCGCCAACATAGTTCTCAAGAACCACATCTCCGGCATCCCGGAAGCAAATCAGATACCCCGTCTGGACAAACTTTCTTACCAAGATTTTGCCGGCTCTTGGAGCGACAAGCCTTTCGTACTCACCGACTGTGTTCCATCATGGCCAGTATACAAGGAATGGACCATCGAAAAGCTCAACAAGGCCTATGCAAATGTCGAGTTCAGGGCAGAGGCGGTAGATTGGCCTTTTGCTTCGTACCATGAGTACATGTACAAGAGTCGCGATGAGAGCCCACTGTACTTGTTCGATCGCAAGTTCGCTGAAAAGATGAACGTTGAAGTCGGTCGTGATGAGGGTTGTGCTTACTGGCCTCCCGAGTGCTTTGGTGAAGACTTGTTAAAGCTGCTCGGCCAGGAAAGACCTGCACACCGATGGTTGAGTATGCGTTCCTTGGGTGGTGTCTTGTGCAAGGCCGCGAAGGTTATGCTAATTACCATATAGTCATCGGTCCCGAGCGAAGCGGTTCAACCTTCCATAAAGACCCGAATGCCACCAGCGCGTGGAATGGCGTTATTCAAGGCTCCAAGTACTGGTTGATGTTCCCTCCCAGTGTCCCCCAGCCTCCTGGCGTTTTCGTGTCAGAGGACAGCAGTGAAGTCACCAGTCCGTTGAGTATTGCGGAGTATCTTCTCACATTCCATGCCGAAGCCCGCAGGGAAGCAGGTTGCCAAGAAGGCATCTGTGGCGCTGGCGAGCTATTATACGTGCCCAGCGGTTGGTGGTGAGTGACCTACATGGACACGTATCGTTTGTATGCGCTCAAGCTGACATGAAATGCCATAGGCACCTGGTAGTCAACCTCGAAGCGGGTATTGCACTGACACAAAATTTCGTCACCAACTCGAAGAAGCATTTGTCGCAAGTTCTCTCGTTTTTGAAAGATAAGCCGGACCAAGTCACCGGATTCAGCAAGGACATCGCAAGTCCATACGAGCTTTTCGTAGAGCGGCTGCGAGAGACGGAATCAGGTTTGCTAGAAGAGGCATTCGAAGAGATGGAGCGCAAGAACTCGAGCAAGAAGCGGCGGTGGGAAGAAGCAGTAGGTTCAAAGGAAGAGACGGAATCCGGGGGAGGCGGGTTTAGCTTCGGATTTGGGGGCGACGACCTGGATGAGGACGAAATCCCATGATCGGCGCCAGCGAGTGTTTCATAACGCAGGCTCTCATCTTGCCTGCTGGCTTGGCGAGAAACAGTTGAACAGTCTTGATGGGTTTCATCTGATATTTCCCCCATCGCGACTCTGCGGCACATGAGGGTAGCACAAGTCGCCAATGACTCGTAAGCATCGAATCTGTCGCGTGCGACGACGACAAGTCCTACGTCAGCACTGGGACGAGATCTTATTATTGTCTAAGACTCAATCTCTCTCCAGGTAGTTCTTGGTGTAAGTAGACGGACCGAAACCAATCATAACACACAATGTATGATCAGGAGGAATGCGCCTCAGGCATTTTCAGTGCGTGCCTACATGAAAGTGCAGCAGCCACTAAACCCAAGTCAAGCCAAGCCGAACTGCCTGAGCGTGCCCACCGAGCGAACAAGCTCCCACGTCTGCATTATTGTCGCTGTGCAAGGTGATTGATTGTACGCAACCTGGACCTTGACCTTGACAGCCGCAAGCTCGGGGCGCCCAACTGCCTTTTCCCTCTGCCTTAGCCGACCGCTCGGTCGTGTAAGTAGTATGGACGAACGAACCCCTTTAGTGGCCTGGGTTGGGCCCCCAAACATGAGGAAACCCCCCCCCCCGAAGATTGGCCCCAACGGCGGGAGGGTTCACTGGCGGCCTTGGTACCTAGACACGGGCATGTTAGGAGATGGCCTCTCACCCCACTTTGCCCACCTGCTAAGGTATCAATCGTCGTCTTCCCTTACCCGGCGGCCGAACTAAGCGTAGAGGCCAAGGGAACGAACGCCAACTGTTACCCACCACTCAAGCAAGCACCCTGCGCCCGCCAGTCGCTTTCCCCATCCCCGTACCTGCTACGCTGGAGCTCCCTCTGAGAGATGCGAATGACTACAGCTGAGCCCAGACAGCCTCTTGTCACCTTTCCATCGCGAACCACCCCCCCGAAACTCTTTGTCACTCTCAGCTTGTGGCACAACATGATGCATCTTGTACACGCCTTCTTCAGCTGATCCGCTTGAAAAAAAAAAAAGGTTACTTGTCCTTACTAAATCTTGCTGCTCAATCTTACTTCCGAACAACAGCGACGTTGACAGCAAGCAGGAGCCTCCCACCTCCGCTGCCCGCTGCTACTCTGCTGCTGCTGCTTCCGGCATCCATCCAACCCATCCCATTCCAAACCCACGACCCCGTACGAGCTGCTCAGTCAGCCCGCCCAGTCACTCGTCAGTCCGCGAACCAGAGCCAAGTCCAAAAGCCAGCCTTATGATTCGCCTTATTGAAGCAAGCTTTCTAAATATATCGCATCATCGCTTCAAACTTTCGTGACCGCGGTCCCTCCCATCTCCGTCCAGCTCCCCGCCCTTTCGCTCCTTTTTCCGCCCTTCTCGCCGCCGTGATCCTTCGCTCGCTTCTTAAACCCCGACCGACCGACCGACGCCGCGTCACCATGGTCTCCGACGAGACCTACGAACTATGCCTCCCGATATTGGAGGACTCGGGCTTGGAGGAGGAAGACAAGACCGATAGATTAGAAGAGCTCTTAAAGAACGAGACCAAGCTGGAGGGCTCCAGCCTCGAGAATGCCGTGCTCGATGTTCTATGGAGACATCGAGATGGCGGCGGCGCTGCCGCATCCCCTCCTCCGATCCGGCAGACCATTCTTCGGCGGCCGTCGCCAGCTTCGTGGAGGGGTTCGTCGACGCCCCTATCAGGCTCGCCACGCCTGGGTGTGAGCCCCCTGGCTCCCCCGGGCTTCGTTCCTACGAATCTCAGCCGGACCAAGTCATCGACCGTCTCTCCGTTCTCCTCGCCGCGCCCCTCTCCGCGCCTGGCCTTCGCCGCCCCGGTCATCCCGAATAGCCCAAACCTGAATGCCTACGAATTCGCCAGCGACACGAGCCCAGCGCCCGAGATCTACGGCGAGCTTCAGACCGAGAATGTCGACTGGCTCGTGAGTGATGATGCGCTCAGCATCACTTCCTCTGTTGGTGTCTCGAGCGGGCTGAATGCCGCCGTCCCCGAGTTTGTATCTACACAGCAGTCGGACATGACACCGTATGATATGCTTCGTTCTATTCTTGGCCAGTCGAAAACCGACGATGAAATCGAAGCGGCCCTGGCTGTACACGGCTACGACTTGAGTGCCACAATTGCTGCTATCATGGACTCCCAGGCGCAGGAATCTGGAAACGTCGCAAATCTTGCGCCCGAGGCCAAGAGTATTCTTATTGGAAAGTCCATGACCCCTGATAATCGACCCAACACCCCTTCGGGCCAACAGAAGCCAGGCATAATATGCAAGTTCTACCTGTCTACGGGGCAGTGTCTTCGCTCGGACTGTCGCTTCAGTCATGATTTGAGTAATCATATATGCAAGTAAGTATAGCTCGGTTGCACGATTTCTAGTTCAGTGCTAACAGAACCGCAGATATTGGGTGATGGGAAATTGTTTGGCAGGGGAGACTTGCATCTTCTCGCATGACCCGGCGCATTTGATGAACCGTCTCACTGTAGACGAGACGGGCACTCCTCCAAGTAAAAACCTCTCGGTCACGGACTTCAACTCTGCTTTTCCTTCTCTGCGTCCCGCGACACCAGAGCTCAACCCATTTGCGCCGAGCTTCAGCTATTCTCCTGCTGCTGGTCTGACGCCGCCTCCAGGGCTGCGACCAATGAACAGCTATAACGGGAACGGACCTCGTTCCAGCTCTAGGTCGCGTCCTGGCAGTCGCCAGCAGGCCAAGGATGGCATGTCTGCTCCCTCTATTGATGATAATGATGCTTTCCCGTCGTTGGGATCCGCCTCTGCAAAGACAAACAAGAAGCATCACGGCAAGCGTGGCGGCCACGGCCATGGTCATAAAGAAAACTATACGCCCAGCTCGCTTGCTGATATTGTGAAGATGTCGCCTTCGCCCTCGCCTTCGCCAGGGCCTGCACGGCAGGATAAGAAGATTGGGCGCAATGGCAGTGCGGCGAACATGAAGAATGGGGAGAACAGCCCCGCAGCTCAAGCCATCCCTAGCCCGAAACATATCCCATGGTTGGAGACTGGAGACCGGGCGAACAAGGCTTATCTCAAAGCACGGCAGGAGGCCATCAAGCACGGTGGTCTTCGCAACAAATTCTTGCAGAGGTTTGTGCTGACACTGATCGATGGGATGTTTGTGATTACTGACATGTGATGATTAGTGCTGCTCAAGCGTGGAACCGAAATGATGCCCGTGCCGCCAAAGCCCTGAGCCTTCGCGGCCAAAGTGAAAATGAGCTCATGCGAAAGGCTCACCGAGAAGCTGCTCGGGAGCTGTACGAAGATCGCAACAAGCAGATTACAGGCCTCGAGATCTATGTCGACCTCCATGGTCTACACCCGGAAGAGGCCGTCGAGTACCTGGAACGCGTTCTCCTGGATAACAGCAAAGAGAGCAGGCCAGTCTATGCCATTACTGGTACGGGCCACCATAGCAAAAACGGTAAGGACAAAGTGGGCAAAGCAATCAGGAATTTCCTGAACGAGTGGAGATATGCATACCGCGAGTTCTCCGTGCCTGGCGATCGGAACAACATGGGCGGTATTCTCGGCATCGATGGCAGGAGCTACGACAAGAGCCTGATTAGGGAAGGAAGTAGTAGCTCCAAAGACCAGGATGAAACCAAAGAGGAGGTTGACATTCTCAGTCAAGGCGTTGAAATTGGAGATGGCAAAGTTCGACTGCTTGTGAGGGACCCTCCCAAGGGCCCCAGCGGCAATAGGAATAGGTGATTGCATTAGAGAAAGAAGAGATCAAATAAATCAGAATTCAAACATTGTACTCGCAGCTGTCTTGTGATATATGGTTGCCGTAACCGGAAGAGAGATACAGCAGGTAGATGAAGTCACCAGTAATACCTATTACACCCACTGCTTGGATGACGTGACTGGTTAGCCTGTTGGCCCGAGGCTTGAGAATTGTCCAGCATTATAATGTTTTCTAATTTATCACCCCGAATCAGACAACTCCCACAGGTTTGGGCCTGACTAAAGAATTAAAGCATTAACAATGCATACACATGTGTAATTCAAGGTCAAGAACCTGTGCCTTCCTATACATATCCGAAGAGCTCTTGCCTAATTCTAGATATGCTGTGTGTAGCTTAATTCAACCACATTACAGTACTTCAGATGATAGTTTCCGAAAACTATCCATCAAGCTCAAAAATGATCGATAGAAACCAATAAGTTTATTTGTTCTGCCCAGTGTGCCTTGTTCCGTAAACTATACGCGAGTTCAAGTCGACTCCCTGCTTGCGATTGTTCCTCACAATACCAGTATTGGCAACTATCAGCACATCAAGTACTCACTATCTTCAAGCAGCATTCCTCCTACATATCAAGAATCCCGTTAGCCCACTCGACTTCCGTTTGGGCAGGAGATCCTTTCTCTTTCCCCGGCGGTAGTCAAGCCAGCAGCAGATCCAAGTTATCCTCACACAACGAGGAATCGTTGTGGTTCGATCTGAACACAATCTTTCTATTCCTTCCAAGTCTGTGGCCATCAATCAACTCCCTCTCTTCCATCAAATCTATCCACTCATTTGTTCTTACCCTTCCCACCCCTCGAACAACCCTCAACTACTCGATTATTTTTCCCTACCCACACCACTTGGAAGAATCCTTGAATGCCTGTGTCCAACTGATACTTCGACCTGGTCCCCTCTTTTCTAGTCTGTACCCGTCTTTCGGCAGCTTTTCTTCCACGGAAACCAAGTAACATCTACATATACCGTCCCGTTCTTCCCATCTTCATTCTCTTCCTAGATTGACTACCGTCCGTCTGGATCTACTCACGTACCTTCCGGCCTCATTCACATCGCCGACTCTCTTCCAAGGAAGCAACCCAAGATCTCCACGTTCAATCCATTTCAGGATCGAGCACCTTCCTAGTCTACGACAAAACAACACAAGATTTGTGTTGTCACTTTTGTTGCAAATCACATTCCAAAACTCGCCGTCTCTCTTGCCGTAGCAGTCGATCGATATGGCTTTCGTCATTCCCGAGAAATATCAAGTTCTCCGCTGTGCTCAACAAGAGACAGCAATTGAGGATGAGCCGGACGTCACAGCCTGGGTGAAGCGAACCACCATCAATCCCACCCACCCTTTCGCAATCTGGTCGAGTGACGACACATCTGAGCTGACGGCTCTATATCCGGACCTGCCCTCGGAAGTGACCAACGGCTACCGCAACTGTGGCATCGCCATCGGCCGCGCCATGATTAGTAACAGTATCGAGATCACGACTGCCGGCGGCAAGGAACTGACTCAGTATCTCTATCGAGCAACGCACGATGGCCAGCCCTACATGGGCCTCAAGTCGCGGGGCCAGAACGGCGCCCCGGGCCAGTACTTCGCCATCCAGCTGTTCATGCACCTCAACTGGAACGCCCGGGTCGAGAGCCCGTTCATGTCCTGCGCAGACTCCGAGCGCTTCGCCTGGTTCGTGGCTGCCATGTACGAAGCAAGAGAATACAAGAACATCAAAGTCCACAAGATCGATACTCGCGCTGGGGGATGGGACAGAGAGCGACAGCGGATCTGGAGTCTCGGCTCTCTCGTCAAGGAGTTGAAGTTTCAGAGGCACCCCGGAAGAAACAGAATGTCACACGAACACTTCATTGAGAATTGCATTCCCGGGGAGGCCATTACTTCAAGCGACTGGGAGCAAGTCCAGAACAGAATCGACCCGTACTTTCTAAGATTCATTCGCAGCAGGGCCCAGCCGAAGAAGAAAGAGGCAAAGGAGGAGGAGGAGGAAGATGAGATGGAGGAGGAGGAGGAAGAGGACGAGGACGAGGACGAGGGAGGACTAGAAGAGGAGGAGGACGACGACGAAGAGCCGAAGAAAGAGTCAGCTCTCAAGAAGAAAGTCGAATCTATCAAGATCACTGCCGAGGAGAAGGGCGTCTCGCAGGGAATCGCGGCCAGGATGGTCGGACAGAGCACGAGCCAGGTCCGCAGACGCATGAAGAACCACAAGCGTCTTCTGCAGAAGGCCAACTGAGTCACTCTCACTGATAACTGTTGACGAGAGGCTTTGCCACTACCTTTGAGTTCTCGATCTGCGTTTGGGAGATTTGAAGATTGCGCCGGTGGATTGCATCGGATTTCTGGCTCTCGGTACATGGGCCGGATGAATAACAGGATGTACACGGTCGACGAGAGCTCGGGCCTGTGAATGGTTTGAAAAGTTGCGGGAAGCTCATGGCTCATCACTTTAAGGAGGAATGTCTTTGCAATGTCTTAATTTCGCGGTTATCTGGGTCTCTGGATGGCAATTATACTCAACTCAACTGGAACTCAACCATGGTCTAACAAATATTATTCATCAAAGTTCTATATCAAATGTGTGCTATAGAAATGAAATAACGTGTGCCCCCAGCATCTTCATGAACTCGCGAATATCTAGTACCCGGTCTGCAAATACAAAGATAGCACAAATAACTAAGTCCGTTTCTGGTGCACATTGGAAGTCCGTGCTCATCGTCTAAGCGACAATGTACGAATGTCATCCGTGATTAGGAATTTGTGCACCAGCTTCTCACGATCAAGAGCTTGAAATTCTCTTCACATCGCCTCCGTTTTGTGACACGACGAGTCGAGGTTCACCCTTCGGATCTCGGATCCGAAGCGGTGGATGAGATACTATATTGCGATCTCGTCTACGTGGAGACCGAGATAGTTCTTGCGGCTCTTTTGAATCGTGTCGAACCGAAATACTCAAGAGCGAACAAACCAATCAGTGGCGGAGGACATCCACCGTCCCGAAGCTCATAAAATCAAGACGATACAGGCTCAGGACCGCCCACATTCCTGAGATTAGCATTTACTTAGGTAGGTAGGGCCCTTGCCCACCCACCCCGGTGAGATGATACCCCGTGTTGTGGACCACCCCGGACGACCAGGAACAGCATCCGATGGGCCCGGCCTCTCGGAAGGATGATGACGCAGCTCGAGAGTCTTGTCCTTACTATGCCGCGCTCCTGGTGGCAGTGAGGGCCCCCTTGGCCTCCCGCGCAGGAAATCTTCTCTTCCACATCGGTATGAGATTATGCGTCTCAGAGTGCTTAGACTGACGGGAAGCATTGTGGTTCCTGGCGACCCTTGTCGTCGTAGGAATACATGACATGCTTACGATTCGCTTATTTACGCGTACAGCTAGTCAGAGAGAGATTCAGTGCATCTGAAAGATAATCCTGGGACACGGGATCTGCTACAACCAATTCTTTATTTGCTCTTGCACCAGGGCCCTGTACCTTGCTCACCGTGATTACAACCCATGATATTGCGTGCAGCCGAGGCCGTATCGCAGTCGAAGGCGACGGTGAAGATGCCGAACCCAGTGAATATCCAGGGCCGGCCGAGAGAGAGCTCTGAGACCGGCAACAAGGAACAGCTGCCACCAAGTTCAAATCTCACGAGGCTGGTACACTGGATCAGCGTAGGGCAGTATCAAGCTATAAGATAATACATCTCTCCCTGGGTGATCGTCGAACATTTCTGGTTTTGGTCGATTTCCTCTATATCTCTCACATATTTAGGAACAAAATCCACGTAACACATACAAAATGTTGGGTCTGAGAAGCAAAACGCCCACCAACTACTCACCTCCTAAACTCTGACACTTCTTCTCCTCGTCAATATCCAAAGGAACAATATCTGTACCCAAGACTTGCAATCGGGATTTACTGGAGCAATCATACACGACAAAGACAAAAGCGATTACGATTCATCCCTGGATTCCTTACAGAACCGGTCTTGATCAAATACCCCAGTCACCGCCCAACCATACCACTGCAATCTCCTTGTCCTCGGCAGCAACATGACTTCATCTGTAACTACGACATGGCACTGCAACCACGTGAGTGGTATTCTTGACCACAGAGACATGAACCAGGACGTTGCTGCCAGAGCTTTACCGAACATGCTTGCTGCGGCGCGATGTGCTCATTGGCACAGGCACAGATGCGAAAAGACGGCCGTCGTGGGGGCTCTATGTGAGGAGTGCTCTGGGGGACGCTGTGGTTTTGCTGCGCAGCTGGCAGGTTCTTCCTGGCTCCCAGATGTACGGAACAAGGAAAGCACTGTGGTGCGGGCAGAGGAAGGAGAGGCGTGGTTGTTCTGCGGAGTTGGGTCGCGACTGGTGATGTAGGGAATGGAATCGGCAAGGACCTAGAAACCACCAGACATGATGTAAAGCTTGGACAAAACAGCACAACACAACCTGCCATAGCGGATACCAACTTGCAAAGTCACCAAACCATATATTCAATGCGTGGTAGTCCTCTCGATGGCGAAGAAGACTTTTTGGACTCATTATTTTCTCCCTTTTGTGATTTTACAGTTCACCATACCCGCCCAGCTTTACATTCAGCACAAGGCTCACCGGGTTCCAAGCCAGAAGTCAGAGATATCGGTCCATTCCACACAACATCCCAAGCCTCACCGTGGACTTTTCCCGAGCTTCCCGGGCCGAACTGAACAACAGAGAGCACGATCCGATCTATCCCAGTGTCTGGACACACGGGCAAAGTCATCTCAGTCAAAGACCAGCACCCCTACAAGCCACAACTCACCATGTCTGAGCGGTCCGCTGCCGAGAGCAGTGCCACCGACCATCATGGAGACGAGACGGAAGAGAGGATATACTCCCCCTCCCCCGACAAGACCAAGGCCGGGAACTCCCTAGAAAAGCCTCGACACAGGCCATGCATGCACTTCACTGCACCGAACGTTTACCCTGGCGCCCACGAGTGCCGGGACCCTGCAGAACTGAATTCAAATTTCTGCTTTTGGTGTCTCAACAATTGCTTCCTCGACCTAACTTCACCAAGGCTGAAGTAGAGTCCCCTGAACACCATGAATGCGAGCACATGTTCTTGCACTGGCATCGTCTCAAGAATGTGAAGGTCAAAGGAGCGATGGGGTGAGGCTGGCCAGGGGGGTATACCAACCACAAGGATAGCGGATATGTCCAACACTTGATTAAGTCATAGCGACAACAAAGAATAATTATAGATTCATGGTATTTCTCTTGAATCGCAGCTTCACGTGCTCTAAATATATTGACAGAATCGCCAACAACTGCATGGTCTATGGAATGCTATAGTAGAGGACAAAGACGACTATTGGATATATAACGTGATTCTCGCCATATATCGCCAAGAAAATGATCAGAAGTCACTTCCTCCTACCAAAGAGTATACGATCTTATGCACTGATCTGCGACAACTATACCTTCACACAGAAGATCAAAGAACGATTGAAGACTCAACCGTAAACCTTACCTTCTGCGAGATCATGTCCGACCGAAACGCAGTCAACGGCAATGGTACAAACGGCACCATCCACACGAACGGGAACACCGCCCACCCAACAGTTGCCAACGGGACCAATGGTTCCGCGCCCGCGACCGCGACAGCTCAATTCTGCGAATGCAACTTGAGTAACCGCCCGGATGGCTGTGGTTGTAATAACCGCGTGCCTTCCGCCGGGGCGTACTGCGATGGCTGTCGGCAGAACGGTTGCACCGGAAATCCGATGGTGAATGGCCGATAGATGACAGCAGGTTCGCCGAGGGCCTGGCTTGGTTGGCCGTCTGCCTCGTGCGGAAAACTCGGCTTGCGGAGGACCGGATATAGGTGATCCGACAGATCTGAAGGATTTGTCACCAGAAGACCTGACTAGTATGGGGTGAAGAGCGGGAGATGGTGCTTGGAATTAGGGGAAACGTTGTCGTTTTTTGGTTCTTAGGTGTTCTATACTTGACATGTGATCGAGCAACAGTATCAAATTTTGATACCATGAGCCTCCGCAAATAATGATAAGACCATGCGCCAGTAGCCAGCTTACGGAAACATAGATATTAGTGATACGGTCTGAGTGATGAATGTCAAGATGCGAATTGACAAGCCTTGTGATGTATGACTGGATTATTTATGATTGTCTGAGAGGAAGTCTCACTATATATCAGTGTGGTTCGTTTAGGCTGGCACAGCATACGAGATGATCGCTTTGAGTTATTTTCAGTTGTGTAGATGCTTTATTTGAGTAGTATATATGAACTGTTTACTCCATGAAGTATACGACAAGAATCGTTTGGACTCCACTGCAGGTCGATTATTACCAGTCCGTGGGCCACCCTCTCCCTCTCCCTCTCCCTCTCTAAAAAGTAATCTTTTAGACAATAATATATGATAGAAAATGGAAAATCGCTTTCAGTAGTGGTCATGAGTAAATCCGACGATGCGCGTAAGTCGTGCCCAACGTGCGGCGGTGGTATTGTCTCCAAACTTCCGTCCCCTGGGGTAGAATAATTATGGTATCGTGAAGAGAAATGAACCAAGTGGTCCGGGTATTTGGTTTCTCCAAAAAGGCGCCCCCCAAAAGGAGTATCGGTGGAGAGCCATTTAGTTTTGGCGCCGCAGCATGATCGATGATGAAATTCTCGCAAATGTTCCATCCCATTTATCTAACATCCAGCAACGCCGGGACGCCGCCCCTCTAGGTTTGAGTCTTGGTTGACAGTATCACCAAGCCCTCATGCGAAAAAAGAGATCAGGCTTATGCCAGCAGAGCAACGGCAGCGCCCAGGGCACCCATGAGGAGCCCGGACTTGACGGTGGACGAGACGGCGCCGTTGGTGGCAGCGCTCGAGGAGGAGGAGCTGGCGGCCGAGCTGATCTGGGATCCCGAGGTGGTCTTGGAAGAGACGGCGGTGGCAATGGTGGAGGAGCGGAGCTTGGTGGAAGAGGCGGTCGAGTTGGAGTAGCCAGTGGTAGGGTAGTAGGCGCTGGTGGTGTTAAAGGTCGGGTAGGAGAACGACGACGTGGTGGGCACGGCCGAGGACGAGGTGATGACGGGAGTCGAGCTGGGGACGACGGAGCTGCTGGTCGGGCTGTACAGTGGGCAAGCCGTGTTGGTCGGGTTGCACTGGGTCAGAGTGACGTAGGCAGTGATGCTCGTGGTCGAGGTGAGGTACGAGGCGGCGCTCTGGGCAGAGGCACCCATGGCGGCGGCGGCCAGAACGAAGATGGTGGAGGCGTGCATCTTTGACGTTTGTCTGTGTTGATTTTCCGTGTCGTTGAATTTGTCTTGGTGTTTTGAGTTTTATTAGAGTTTGTGTATGAAGTCTCGCTAAGAGGAATCGACGTTTTGAGCAACTGCGATAGTTGGATATGTATAAAAGAGTGTGGTATGCAAAAATGCAAAGGCAGCTGGTTCAAAAGAGTGACGAGACAGTACGCTGAGCGAGTGTGGAGGTGAGAAGAAGACGAAGTGCGCGCTGGGGGGGGGACGGGCAGCACTTTTCTATCGCGAAAAGCAAAGCGAAGCGACAAGCGATTTGGCGCAAGAAAAGCAGGGAAGAAACCGTGCTACATTGATTACCTGGGGGGGCCCTGGCAGGCTTAGCGTTATGGTACCTGGCCTAGCAGCGTAGTACGGGCGACTTTGGCTGGGACCATTTAGTATTCCGCGCAGATGTGGATCTACACTGCTCTGGGGGCTACCTCAGGTAGGCAATGTCAGCCGGGGGACCAAGATGGAAGGGGGCAGGGGGCCTCGAGTCGGCAAAACATGGTCAGCTCAAGCCACTGGCCGTGGCCATCGAGAGGGTATCCATTGCAATCTTTCCTGGCTCTTGGTCTCTCGACAACTTGTCGTAAGCTGGCCATGGCGTATTGAGCTGTCAGTGTTCGAGAACGAGGGATCTCCTTGTTCTCATCGGGGTCGCTAGGGATCTACACTTGCGACTTGCCAAGTCCACCGTAGTACTATCTAGGCCAGGCTCTCATGATCGGATTTGATCGTCTCGTCATTATTGGCATCGGCGATTTATCTGTTTGCTCCCGTACCAATTCTGCATAGCTTTAGATATATATAAACATGACGGCAAGACTCACAACGGCAGCCCATTCTCGCTTGGGTGCGCCGGCGGTCTTGGCCACGGCACTGACCACGGTTACACTCGAGCATTTACCAAGTAGCAAGCAGCTGTATCATGTAGGTAGGCATTCCGGCATTGGACAGAGACAGAGAGAGAGAGAGAGAGAGAGAGGGTCAAACACACCGCAGGGAAACAACACTTTCCCATCGTGGTCGCGTAATGGCGAAGGGGGACGGGCCGCGCCCGCATTGCAGCGAGACACGCCCATCGAAAGGTTCAAGGCACCAGAGTTAAAACCACAACGTGTCTCACGTCTCCTCTTCCTCCACGTGTATTCTCGCTCCATTTGGTCGAATGATGCCGCTGTCAGTCGGTCGCAGCGAGCCACTTTCTAGCTACTTGTGGACTACTATATGCTTCAAAGCGTAGTTGGCAGTAGAACAGTTCAACTCTTGATCGCTTAATAAGAGACTCTTGCTGTAATTATATTACTTCCCCTGTTGGCATCCACCCGGGCAGAGAACAGATTCGTCCGGTCGGTCGGCGGTCCCTGAATTTGATAATGCGTCGCGCGGAGTGACGGGGCAGGAGGATGGGCGGCCCTCTGCCCCTATTGGGCCTCCATCTTTCGCGTACCTGTCTATCACGCTTTGTTCCTGCAGAAAAAAGTGGCGACCCCCAAAAGCTAGATCGCGCGTCTGTTCCTACCGACCTTGCATGGCCGTTGGCGTTGGGGGCTTGAGGGGGCTGTGAAGGAGAAGAAAATACAATTAAGAATAAGAAACAGAGTTAAGAAACAGAGCCAAAGAATCATGCTTGTATGCAGCAGGCACGCGAGCTGGCCATGCCGTCATTTTGCTGTAATACCTAGATATAGAGAACATGCCGCCCTCGCGATGCCTCGAGAGTGATCCATATCACCGATGAATTTAGCCAGATCTCTGTGATAGCATTACTTACTACGTACGGTATGGGTTACCTTTCTGCCACCTGCAATCGGCACACACAAGCGTAGACGACTATCACTTATTCGCGCATTACGACTGGGCAGACTCGATCCTATTTCCCTCAGAATCTACTACAAACTATCTATGAGTGAGACTTGTGGATGGCGTTGGGAAATCAATTATGGAGACCGTATGGCGTGGCCCGGCCGCAAACTACTGGGCTGCCGGAGCCGCTGAGTGGCACCGGCATCCATACAGACAGACCCCTTGACACTCGCAGTTGGTATATAATCCATCTGTAGATTTTTTCAAGACTCCCGTTCCCAGGTCTATTCAGCAGATGGACCAAACGTCCGTATCCCTCATTCCAGAAGGCGGTAGATCCTTCTTCTGTGTCACCTAATACTGGAGGCGTTTTCGCTGTGCAGGTGCCCAGACGGCTTGAGATGGGTTTGCCCCGCGGCTGCACTGCATCGGAGCACAAGATACCAGAACACGAGTTTTGCCAAACCGTCCCCATATTCCCACATGTCTGCTGCTGTCTCTGTGCAACCAACTCGCATTGATCCAAATCAATATTCAGGAATCGACTTCGTGCATTGCATTGTCGTGCCTCGGTTCCTCGTCAGCGCAATTCGTGGTCCAGGAAGTGTAGGATGTAGGAAAAGCCTGAAGCATCGTCCAATTTACACCACAAGTCCCACCCCTCCGGATCGCTCCACCAGTCGAGGGGCCGGAAATGAGGCAGACGCAATCAGATCCAAGCTTCGGCAACACCCATGATCAGCGACCACGACTCTCCACATACCATAATGCCTTCTAACTTCTGTCACTTCAGAGTAGCGCAACTCAATTCCAATTCAACCATGGTATTTGCCTGCCCCTTGTTCGTCTCTTTCTCCCCCTCTGCACTATCTCTCTTCCTGCCCCCGGCCGTCGGGACCACAAATCCTGCTAGGCGTCTATCAAAACTCCACCACACAAAAAGCCCACGGATTACTACTCGTCTCTAGCAAACCGCCCTTCCATCAATAGTCCCATGCAGCACGGTACGCCCGTCTGCCCGAGCCGCGTAACGTCGTACGGCGCCTCCCCTGATGACCACCGGGGCTGTGGAGATAGTAGTATGGGGGATATTCTTCCTGTTCCTCCACCGTGGTCTCTTCCACCCAGGGCATGCTATACTCGTACGCTGGAGCTGTGGGATACCCAAGGTACTGTTGCAACGGGAGCCGGCCGCGGCGTGTTGATGGCGATGCAGCAATCGGTGGCGGCGGCGGCGGCGCTGCCGACCAGTACGGGCGGCGTTCTCGGTCGGGCAAGCTGCTGGTACTACTGGTCGTAGATGCCGTGCGCGACCGGGGCTCCCGCTCGGGGCTCTGCCGTCGCTGTTGACGCAGGAGATGGTCGGCCAGCCGCTCATATCTCAGGTCCTCGACCTCCCTGCGAATCCGGTCCTGCCTTTCGCGCTCCTCGTCCTCCTCGATGCGGCGCCGGCGCTGCCGGACAAGGGCCTCGTGCTGTTGCTGCTGCTGCTCGAGCGCCTCGCGGAGCTCGCTCGCGTGCTTCTCGGCGGCCTGACGCCTGGCCTCGTCCTCCTCCTCGCGCTGCTGCTGCTGCCGGCGCCGCGCTATTTCCTTTTTCTCGGCCTCCCACTCTTCGCGGACGGCCTGGAGCGTGGCAGCGGCGGCGGCCTCCTTTTCCGCGGCGGCCCTCTGCCCGGCCTCCTCCTTGGCCTTTTGCTGCTCGTTCTCGCGCGCGAGCCGCCGCCGCCACTCCTCCTCCAGCTTCTTGCGCTCGCTCCTCTGCTGCTCGGCGGCCGACGCGTCGCTCAGGTGTCCGTAGACCTTGCGGACCTCGCCCAGCAGGCACTCGCTCTGCTTCTGGGCTCGCGCCTCGTGCGCCCTGGCCTGCTCGTCCTGCGCCTTCTTCAGGTCTGAGACCGAGCCCTGCAGCTTGGTCATGTTCTCCTCCGTCTTCTTGATCTGCTCCAGCGCGCTGCCCAGGGCGTCCTGCCGCTGCTTCCACTCGTAGACGGGGGTGGCGGCGCCCGAGTTGTAGTAGTATTCGTAGTAGCCCGGGTACTTGCTGCCGGCGGCATGCTGCCAGGCGCCGTCCCGCATCGTCGAGGCGTAGGGAGGCATGTCAATTTTGCGATCTGCCTCCGAGGCGAAGGAGTACTTGACGGTCAACTTGGAAGGCCTGCGAGAGGAGGTCGAACTCGACTTCTTGCTGCTCCTCTTAGTCTTGCGCTTGGGGGGTTCGCCGAAGCAGGACACGATCATGATGTGGAGTGCTGGTGGTAAGTATCAGGTAACGAAGATTCAAGATTGTGTAGATGCTTTTCACTCTTCTGACCACAGGAAACTTGCAGAGGGGGGAGTTATAGAGCTTTCCGGGACCGAGCGGGAATGTCCATTGCCAAGAGTCCATTACCTGCACGGCATTATTATAGTCCTCTCGATCCGAGCTACTCATCAAAGTAGTCAGTTCGTCTGCGGTGAAATCCGTGCAGACACAGCCTTCTGGATCAAGCACTGGCCCCATTTGCACCTGCAGGTTTTACACATCTTGTGAAAGTCACGACTTTCTGGAATGCCCGGAAGATTAGAATCATGCTCTCTCCTGGTCCGATAACGGTGTGTGCCTCCTTGACCGACTTCATTGCGGCCACATTTCCCCGGCCGCGGAAAGAAGATGGAAACAGTCGGACTGCGTTTCTCTCCTGCTCTTGTTCCACGGTTCCGTCAGCCATGAACCGAGACATGCGCAAGACGTGCTTCCAGTGAGTCCACAATGAATGGCCCGGGAGACGCGGGTCTCAAATCTGGATTCCAGATGCGGTGACCTTCTAGAGAAAAATATCCCGTCGTCAAACATTGCTGGGTGGTGATCCCCAGCCCGCGGATCTATTCCCCAGGTGTCGGGAGTCTCTCAACTACACCGTCTCCAGACCGCTCGCCTGAGCCATCTACTTTTTGACATTCCTGGAAAACCCCGAATGGCGTGGTAGATGTATCGGTGCTGTATCATGCTTTCTCTTCTCATGTGTAAAGTGAGTCGATCTGTAGAAGTCTCTGGATCACAAGCCGGACCGTGTGAGAGACTTCTCTGGCAATCGCAGATCACAAATTCATCCGGATGTACCCTTTTGCGGTCGCCTCTAGGCCTATGAAGATATACGTCCAAAGATAGTGCTGGAATAACAGTTTCACTTCATGGGCGCGTTCCGTTGTTCCCAGTGGTCCTGACATCAGTGTGTACTTGTCGCCATCTCAGGACTTGCACTAATATTGTTTATGTCATACAAACCAAGTACTCCGTACGTGTAATTGCAGACGCATCACTATATACATATTGAAAATCTCGAGGCATCTTGCATAGTGGGCATGCCAGCAGAGTCACGATCCAGAATGGCCAGATGGCTTGATTAAGAGATTTGGTATTAATATTTGACATATGAAGGTTTTTCCACATCGCGAACGTCGCATCGGCAGGGTGGGAAATTCCTGACCCCCCTCTGTCCGGACTTGAGTCATCTTGTATGACAATGCGACGCCGCAGATCCGTCATCTCCTTTGTGACTTGGTTTAGCCGCCGGAGACTTTGATGACACCCTTTACATCCTCCTCTGCTCGGCTCAGCCTCGCCCCTCTTCACCAGTCATGAGAGTTTCATCTCTTAGTTGTCGGGCTGGACGTCGCCGGTGAAGTTGACGGCGGTGCTGGCCTCGCCGGCGGCCTTCTCGTCGAGGGCGACGTTGGTGTCGAGCTTCGTCTGCTCGGCGTCGATCTGGCTCTGGTTGTCGTCTCCCTGGGCCTGCTCGATCTGCAGGGCCGTGGTCTCGAGGTAGAGCTTGAGGACCTTATTCTTGATCTTGCCATTCTGGAGGGCGGTGGCGGCGTCGCCGCTGGCCGCGTCGACCTCGTCGTTGAAGGCGTCCGTCTCGGCTGCCTCGGCCGTCTCGCGCGCCGCCTTGAGGATGGACAGGTCAGAGTCCGAGGTGCTGGCGAGGTCCGAGGACACCTTTTTTTGGATGTTAGTATATGATGCATATTTTTGGGTAATCAGAATGGAAAAGGAAACATACCGGGAAGGCGGCCTTTGCCTCTTCGAGGGCGTTTCCGGCGGTGCCGCTGGAGATCTGGAAGTCGTTGTACTTCTGGAAGGTGAGAGCACACTGAGCCGAGGTGGCAGCGGCAAGAAGAACGGCGAGCTTGCTGAAGTACATTATGGCTGTATTGTTTATATAGTGATGAGACAGATAGTCTTGTATATGGTAGTTATGCCTTGGTTGAGAGAGTGTGTTTTGAAATGAAGAGTGACCAGCAACGAATGGGAATGTAAGACAGCACAGCTGTTTTGTTTGTTAAAAGAGATGCGGAACCGTGGATTGACGAACGAAGGTGCAGATGAAGATCAAAAAAAAGAGGCATTGAAAAACAAGACGATGTGCGCAGATCTTATAGAAAGTCGATCTGGACAACCTGCATAGTTCATGACAGGGTCGTCCCATGTCCGTTTCAGCACGCCGACCAGACAGGCGGTAGATGCTAGGGACGACTACAACACCAAGCTCGCGTCTCGCGTAGCCATCGTCAGTTCTGAAAGCTGCCAGTTGCAACAGCCAAGACTCTAGGAGACGACAAGCGGTTGGTGGAAAAGAGCACTCCTCGTCTGAAGGGCGTATCAAAGTGTCCCTGGACGGCCATAGATCATAGGGAAACCCCGGTTCAGAGACCCAGTATTGAAGATCCGATGGCCCTTGAGAGTAAGTTTGGCAGTCTGCCAAGATCCTGGAATCCTGGATAGATCCGAACAAAAGCCACGGCCGAACCATGAGACAGGGCCGTTTTCCAAGAGAGATTTCCAGGAACTGGCAACCAGGCGGCTAACGGGAGAGCCGCATCGCATCGTGTCTCGGGTTCCTGTGTCGGAGTTGAAGGAGGTTGCCTCAGACCCCTGCTATAGGACCCCCCCATAACCCCCATTAACCCCCATAAGCCCCCCCAAGCAGCTGCCACCCCACGGCGCTAAGCTTGATTCCCATCGGCCACGGGCCCCGGAATGGCCCTGCCGCAGCCCTGCTCAGACAAGGTGTGGGTCGACGGTTTTATGTCCATGTTGAGCCTCATCCCCAATACCACCTAGGTCAAGTTAGCCCAGGAACCGACCTACAACTCTAAACCTTCCTGAGGTCTCCATCATGAAACAGGCCGAAGATGGACATTCGCCAACGGTTCTCTTTTCGGATGATGGCCAAGGATTGAACAGATCAGAGGTTCATGACGCTCCCACGTTGGGACCAACGCAGACAGACCATCATCCAATCTCTCCCTCGCTCGCTCCCACTTCCCACTGATTGATCATCTGCAAGGGGTGGAAAGAGCGCCTCGGGAAACGAACGCATGGCTCCTTCTCTGTGTGTTGACCTTTGCAGCTCTCAATCTTCTTCCCGCTCAGGCCCGGGGCTGCATCGGACTTCTGGAGTTAGGGCTTTGCATCTTTGCATTTACTCCGGGACCACAAAGACAGCCCGTAGGTCCCAAAGTGCCATCGCCAAAAGACCCCAACAGAAAACACCTCTCACGTCTCCCCCTTCTCGCGGTGGAACTTGAACATTTGACTCAGGCACCCCACTCAGCTTCTCGTGGTGAGTCAACCTCTTCTTGGCGCTCCAAGCATTGCTCTCGACATGAGCCCATTCTCAGAGGCTATGCACCGTCTGAACCGGCGCCAGAGCTTCAGCGGCAGACATCCAGATTTGGACCAAGGCTCCTCGGGGCATGCATCCCACCTGAAGCGCCAGCTCTGTTTCCACGTCGATCGACGCTCACATCGGAACATGCGATGCTTGCATGAAACCCGTCGTTTCTTGGACGTCGATGACCGAAGAATGCCTCCCTAAACTTCAGAATTTTGAGAAGGTCCCATGATTGCGTAATTTGCGGTGGATATCTTCACCAACCAACACCAAACCGATACTTGATGGCCCATCATCAAGTCTAGTGGCGGAAATGCTCACGGCAACCAAAATATACGCGCCACTGACGCCACTGAGACGTGAGGCTGACTACACCTGCCTATCGCTACAACTTCAAGGTAGCAAGCGCACTGCAATCCATGTCAGCGAGATGCCCTTATTCATCGGCCAGAGACAGCAATGGTGAGGCTGTGGCTCTGGCTACTGGAGAAGCGAAGGCACCTGGCATCAGTGCCACCGCCGAACACGATTGCTGCCCAATCGAAGAAGAAATCACAAACTGCTGTGCGTGCTGAACATCGCGGGGTTGTCTTCTTAAGGCGTCAAATGTGTTCTTCGGAGGTGATGACGATACGTCCACGGGAACTGGCCGGCCAGTCCATTGCGTCGTATCACTCCGATAGGCCTCGAGCCTGTTCGTCAACGGCCTGTGTCGAAGGCCATGTTACAGAGCAGAGGTAGCCCAAGAGCGGTCTGTTTCGATCGCGCCGCCAGAAGCGAATCGCAGCCTCGTTATCGCCGCGGGACCGAGGGAATATGCCGCTCAGGGGGTACACACCCCTCAACTATCATGGGATGTCGTCTTCGACTGAACGATTTGCTCCTGTGGTTGGCGGGATGAGAAAAAAAAGTTTCTTTCGGTCTCAACGGCCGCCATTTGAGGCGCTCTTCGCTTCGATATATTGTCCGTCATCTGCTACATGCAGCCTGCACCTGGCACAAGACCAGGACTCTTTTCACATCGTCGTATCACACGACATTTCACACGAAGCCCTCGTCATACCACCCTGATCTCATCTCGGAGCACGCTCCTGGTTTCGTCAGAACAGACAACACATGCCAACATCGAGGCGGCAGTTGCAAAGTCGGTTGTTGATTGGACAGTTTCGAGGGGAATCGACAGCGGAACCCTGCCCGTATAGGCAGGATATGTAATAGAAAAAGAACTTTGCGGTCCTGTCGGCATGGGAAATAGAGGGAACGGTAGTTGTCTGTCCGCAGCAAAGTGGCTTTCCCGTGCGCGGCCTACAGTATTGTCTGAACTCCGCCCTTTACCGCCCCCTCGTTCACATGCGGCTGTTGAGGCAATACCGACAAGCGGTGTGCCGTCCTCCCATGCCCACCTCTGGTCCGGACTGCACATATCATATCTGCCGACTTACAGATTGGAGAATTCGATGAGGGCCTCTCGGAAGCACAAGCGGTAAGGCTGGTTTAGACTTCAGGCGGTGTGGACACTCTCTCAGATCCCACCAGATGATTGATGCTTGAGACTTCAATCAGCGCGTAGATCACAGGTACGATACGACATCATGACAAATAGAGTTCAGCCAGCGAGACCAACAGGAACAGTCCTTTCAGTCAACACATGCTGTCCCCAATAGCTACTAGCCTGCATATGTACGTCTAGAGGTCGTACATACATGTTCCTATGCAGCAAGCAGGCAATCCGAGGGCGGCGGCAGGCAAGAGCCTGGCATCTGGCCGCTGTTGAATGGGAGTGGGGGGACGGCTGCGGCGTCAAGGCCAAACCAATCGAGACGTTTGCCGAGGAGGACCCTACTTGATGCAGAATCGATGCGGTCACTTTTTCTTCATGCGACTGAAGGCGATATCGCACTTCACAAGCCACTCTGTACAGCCAGGAGACAACCGCCACGATATCAGGCTGCGAGGACCAAGACGCGAGGCCCTTCATTTGACCAACACAAAGACAAGAGAGAGAGCAAATGTACGAGTTACTGTGACAGAGTCTGTCTGTGCAGCCACTTTTTGCAGAATATACCCTCCTCGTATTCTGCGTACACATCTCAAACCTGGCAAGTTCCTGAGGTACGTACAATCAAAGCGCCAAAACTTTGTACGCGATACGAAATGTACAAGTACGATCAGCCAGGTACAATGTTCCGTCGAACAACAAGGCAATCGAGAATGCGGGATATTTTAGTACTTCCACATGGATGCCATTATCCTAATTGCGTTAGCCATGATCGCGTTTCAGTGTGTATCAGGGTTGATACAAGTTGAACATCAATCTCATGTCTCCTCGAAGAGGCGGCATAGCGGAAGGAAATTGAGCAACGCCGCCCTGTCCAGCCTGCCATCAACAGATCCCCATCACAGCACGCCAAATTGTCTTCCCCCTTCCCCGGCTGTTTGGCCACCCTCGAACGCCAACCCGGCGGGACAGTGATGACCCATCTTCGGGGATTGCTGGAGACAAACAAAAAGGTGGGAAAAGAAGAAAGTCACAGGAAAAAAAAAATAAGAAAAAAAGAGGAGGAGAAGCTCCCTCCTTGCCTACGCTCGACACTAGTCGCCAAAAGGACAGTTCAACTCCGAGAGGCGCGATGCTACTTCAATTCGTAAAGCCGTAAAGCCATTGCGGTATTGGTTGATTTCTATCCAGGTAAGCTGTCAGAGGCTGATGAGGCGACATCAAGTGCCATGGTGCCGGGTTCTAGACCCCCATGCTCTGCTCCCTCGACGTCTGCCACATGTTCTTCGAGGTGGCACAAACAAGCCATGCCATACATGCCATACATGCTTGTGCTGCTCTTGCACTACGGAGCAGATCCGTCTCCCGTCGACTATAACCGATAGGTTGGCAGGGCACAAACGCCAGACTAACAAGGACCCCACTGTGGGGGTGACTAAAATAGCGCCATGCACAACAGTATAGCGAGGAGCGGAACCTCACCCACAAGAAGATCATCAAAAGCTGTGAGACAATTACGAGCATCCAAAGACATCGTATTCTTTGAGACAATACAATTCCAGTCTGGAGGTCGCCATAGTCGCGTGTCCAGTTCTGTCGAAACGGCACATATGCGAGTGTTCCTCTCGATTCTTTTCTTCCTTTGAAGGGGGGCCGGCTCCTGCATACGGCAAAATGACCGATGGCATGACCATGCATGCACTCCGCTGGCCCCCCTATATTTTTTTTACCCTTACTTTTTTTTGCGCTCAGTTCTTTAGCAAACAGGGGAGAAAAAGAAAATCTAACAGGGTCACTTTCTTTCCAGAATGGCAGTGCTTAGCACCGTGGTTGACGAATTAAAAAAAGAAAATAAAAGAAAAGCAATTGCTGTCAACTGCATGAGCTATTCTAGTCCCTGCACCCCTCCGCCAACGTATCGCTTGCAGTATATGTATGGATTCCACATCAAACGCAAGGAGGAAAAGAAAGGGACATTTCTTCATCAATCCAGAAAGCCAATGAAATCTGTATATCACGGCCAGATAGCCAGCTGAAAGCTGAAAATTGAACCTCTTGCTTGCACATACATGATGACAATAGCCTATCCTGGCCGTTGGTTTGCCGGATATTTTCCCGTTGACCGGCTGCACGTGGCTGAAGAAAGAGAGAAAGAAACAAAAAGAATAAGGCGAGCCCACAGCCAGTAACTTCGTACGTCTCACATATTTCTTTTGCCTCCATTGAATTCTTTTTTTTTCTTCCTCCTCCATCCCTTTTCTCCGTGTTGCCGTGCATCGGTCAATTCTTCTTCTTCACCGACAGCTTCCTGGTCCTGAGAATTCAATGTTGCATTCGACTATTGACCACAGACACACTGCCCAGCCAGGTTGCGCCTCTCTCATTTCCTCCTTGTTTTCCCCTCTAGGAAGGGAAAGAGACGGGAGGCCAATGACAGGAACTCCGGGCTGCCGACCACATGTATGCGCGATTTGATGCAGGAAGGGTGCGTTGCATGGAGGATTGCCCAAGACTAATACTGTGAACGGGTTGGTCCATCCCCCCCATTGCCCGAGTATTACATCCATGCGTGGATGTACTTGCATAGGTTAGGCCAGCTCGGCCAGCTCCATCTGCATCACGCCATGTATGTACAGACGCGCTCCTTGCGTTATCTGATCTTCCTTCTTCTCATCCCTCCTTCTTCGAGACGCTGGCTGGCTATCTCATCTGCGCCGTTACATCGCTGGCATTTCGAGAAGAACGCGCCTTTTTTCAGGGAAGCGCCATCCGCGGCTCTGGCGGCTTGTACTTCGCCACATGGAGTCTCCTGCTGCCAGTCTTTCCTTCATTGTCGTCATCCTTGTCGTCGTGGTTTTCTTGTTGCTGCTACTCAAATGAGCGCCACAGTTTTCATGCCAGTCTCAAGAGGCTGGCCGCACTGGCTTTGCTTGTGCGCTTCGCCTGCAAAACTGTCACCGTTGAGAACACAAAGCTGCAAGCACCCCAAAGAGTAAGCAATATAGAGTTGAATAGACTATGTTGTATCCCATTGTCATCCGTCCTCTGGTAACACCATACAGTCTGCGCACCCATCAAGCTATGCTTGTCTCTGCCCAAACAAGAAGAAAAAAACAGGAGGAAAAGGAATAAGAACTACTTTTGGGTCTGCCTTCTTGTCCGTACCATGCAACCTGGCGAGCCTGGCCCCGGACGCCGTTTTTTAATTTTACCCCCTAGTCATCTCTTCGTCATCGTACAACGGGCACAGGAGAAAAAGAAACTGTGTAAAGTGCATACCAACGCCAATATCATGCAATGGGAACATGGATTGGCCCAAACTCTCTTTTGCCCACGTCTTTGATTCTGCAGGCTAGTTCGTGTACTTTCGCAGCGGGAATGCATCGCCAGGCATGGGCTCGAGGTGCCAAGTCTTTGCCAGATCCTTCTCGAAGGCATCGTGCCAGTCCCTCTGAAGTTCGGCGGGGATGGTCCATCCCAGCTCAGAGCTTCGGAGTCGCATGCGAACCAGGTGTCGCTTCTCCTGCTGGGCCTGGCCATTGGTGAAGCCCTCACGTCGATGAAGAACGGCCAGATTGTTGATGAAGTGCATGTCACCGGGCTGTGTCTTGATCTCGAGCTGAGTGGCCTTTGCAATGGCTTCAATGAGGTCCAGTGCCTCCTTCTGGCGATCATTGGTCTGGGGCAGATGCTCGGGTCGAGGATGGGTTGCATTGCCGAGAAGAGGCGTTCGACCAAAGTTCATGATGAGGCGAGAGCCCTCCTGGAAGATGACTGGGCGGCACTGGAAATGCGGGCTGTATCATCCTTGTCAGCCACCATTTCCACGGAACGAGTGACTGCCGGTGAGACTCACAATGCAAAAGGCCAGTCCGACTTGGCCAATGTGCGGATGACATCGGGACGATGAGCCGCGAGAACGTTGTAGATGTGATAGGCGGAAGCAATGATGCAGCGACCACCCGTGGCGGCTGTGCTTCTCGTCAACCACGAAGCAATATCACCTGCTTCCTCGGTGTGGAACGTCTGGAGCCCAGCGTTAGCATGATTCTCAAAAGTTTGCTGGAGGCAGCCTTGCGTACAATTGCAGTGGTCGAGTGGCGGTGGTGGCCAATCTTGTCTTTTGAGCTGTTGTCGGCAACAATGTGCACTAAACTTGTGATTAGCGGCGCACTGCATGCCCACGGAGCCTCATCGCTTCTTACCCAGCATGTTGCCCTTGTGATCTTGGCAGCCGCGCTGATCAGCGATGTGAGCCTGAACTCCGAGCCAGATCATGGTGAGATCTTCGACGCTGAAGTCACTGGGGTTGATCCCGCGGACAACCCCAAATCCGCGACCATCGTAGATGGCTTGCCTGACATCCTGGAGCTTGGATCCGAGAGTGGGCAGCGGGAAGTTGTCGCTGGTGATGGAATCACCATCGAGCTCGAGAGCTGCAGATCATGTCAGCAAAATGGCGAGAAGTGAATACGCCGGGAAAAATACCCTTGAACTCGTCGAGGGCAGCATGAAGCTCGAGGCGGTCATCGTCGCTCAGCTGGCAGACGAACTCATCGTGCTGGAAATCGGCACCAGTCCAGGCAAGTGAGTGGTCCAGAAAGGGGGTAAATCCGGCTGGGAGACCGGGAAGGGAGTCCTTGGCTCCAGGTTGACAGCACTGCCGGGTCGAAATCGTGCGATCTCCGGCAGTGGGATGGGTAAGAGTGGGGCCAGTGTGATCCATCGTGAAAGATCTAATCATGCTTGTCAGTTGAAGCAAGTACAACAGAGGAGAGAGGATGTCATACTTGCGAACACGGATGTCAATGAAGTATTATATCCCTCGAAGCAGGCGACAGGGAATGGAGTGGCCTTGTCACGTGGGTGGATCAGGCGGCAAGCCAGGGTGCAGAACGAAGGCAGAAGCAAGTTGCAAGAAGGAGACAACTGCGAGCGGTCTTTTGCGGTGAAGGGAGTAACGAGCCTTGGGGATTGGTGTCTGATATGCAGACCCGTGCAGGATGTGAGTACTGACAAGAGATCTGGCTGGCAGTGTCAGAGCGTGATTGCAGAGAACGCGAAGAAAAAACAACGATTGGGAGAGACAGACAAATGGTGAGAATGATGGGAGTTGATGAGAGTGGGAGAGAAGGTCGAGAGAAGGGGGGAGACATACCCGAGTGATTATTTATGTTGCAAACCTTGGAGGCTCAACAAGCAGCAGGAGCAGATGAGGAGGAAACAACAAGGCCTGATTGTTGAGCTGCTTCCTTCCCTGTACACAGATGCTAGTAAATGGGTTCGTGGAAGGCACGGAGTGACGAGAAGGACATGCAGCGGTTGACGCCTGCACAATGCGTTTTCAACTGTGTTTGGTGGCCGTGATACAAGATGGTTAGGAGCAGGAGCGGGTGGTGGTAGACATCCAAGGGAAGGTGCATGTTATCTTTCGAGAACGAGACCGGGAAATTGGGTGCAGCTGTGTACTGATGGGTTCCCGTCGTGGCATGTGCAACCTGCCTGGTGAATATAGCTTCTTCTCTGGCCAGAAAGGATACGAACTCGCGCCTGGAAGAAGCTGGAGTCCTTGGGGTCTGTATGTACCGCCAGTAAGGTCCCGTGAGCATTGGAGCCTTCCGCGATACTCTAGACAAAGGAAGCATGCATACGACCTTGATGCCGTATCACTTCCAAGGCAGGGAGGCGTACAGAGAGGCAAGACAGAGATAGAGAGAGATGCTCATTTATGACCGATTGAATGTGAGCACACACTTTGGGTGCCAGTGACGCTCTACAACTGGCAGGGTCACTTGTCTATATGTATCTGCGTTGTGTCGGTGTGTGAATGAGAAGGGACATCGGACGGGGGGTTCAATTGGCTTTGAAAGAAACAGCCACGGACAATTAAGCTCGGTTAGACAGTTGGAAGAGATATGCCTGGTATGTTGGCAGTCACGAGGAGAAGTAAGTCACTGCACCATACGAGGGAAAAGAAAAGATGGAAGAGAAGAAAAAAAATTGAAAGAGCCACCATTGTATGCAGAAGAGGATACCAAGAACGGAAGATAGGGTTGGTCCGGTATGGAGCATCCATCCTGGCAATACCTAGTGGGATCGCCGTTTGGGAAAAGAAGAAGCAGCAGGTAGGTAGTTGCTTTCGAATTGCAAAACATGAAAAGCACGAAGCGCGCGTCCGCTCGGGACCTCTGGGAAGGAAGGGTGCGTCCGAGGAGGCAGCACTGAAGAATTTTGGCAAATGCAATGCAATGCAATGGGCTGTTGCAGCTGAGTGCTTGGAGCCAAGGGGTATGTACGTATGTTGCAGGTACGGTGTAATGTACGCTAGGTCGGTTGGTATACCTCGCGCTATACCACGTTGATTTCCGAATCATCGATTGATGCGCTGGTGGAAGACAACCTGCAGGTCAGAATGTCTGTCTGAGTCCTGAGCGACATGTATTTGTCGAATGGGCTGCCAGCTAGGGTAGCCAGAGCAGCACACAGAATGCAGACCAGACATAGCACCAAAGCCGTTGTCATTGACGGGAGAAGGCACGAAATATCGGGAAGTTGCGGTTTGCCCCACCACGTTGAGAACAATTTCCATCAAGTCCGCGGGCAGGCACATTGATCAACTGGTAGTTGCCAGCGTGCCGGGGTTATTCCTTTTCTCTCCGATGCTTTCTTTGTGCTCAAGCAGAGCGCGTGGCGCTTACCCAACCGGTACACCCAACCTTGAACAGGCAGGGCCAGAAGCAAAAGGCCAATGGCTGGCGAGAGGAGGGAAGGTAGAGAGAAGGAAAGCAATAGTGAACAAATCGATTGCGTCAGGCCAGACGACGGCAGGAAAGAGGGTATGTCCAAGGGCATGAGGAGTAAGGAGGGGGGGTAACACTCGAGGGAAGATGGCATTGCCTTCCTCACCTATCTACAGTGCAGACCGGTTCAAATGTTGCGCGTTTCGACGCATTGATATGTATCGGAACGGGTGCATACATCCCTATATCCACCTCTGGCTATGAGATTTTTCATCTATTCTAGATAGGCACTTGCTAACTTGGGCATCCAGCATATGGGCAGACGTTGGAATGGTGGTGGAACTGGTGGTGGCGGTGCTAGTAGTAGCATGTATTGTATGCAATGTAAGAGAACAGGTACCTACATACGGGTTCAACTAGGTAGGTTAGGCGCTGAGCGGCAACAAGGTCCAATTCGGCAACATGGACTAGGTAGATTGCTCATCTCTTTTCGACTATAGGTGGGCAGGCTGGTGACGTGCTTGCGGAGTACGCCACGAAGGAGGCACAAGACAAGCAGACAAGCAGACAGGAGCGACGACGAATTTGCCGGCATCTGTCTGGGCAGGAGTCTTGAAGCATGGCGTTCTCGGTACAGGCAGACCGGACGCAATGCATCCGATCTTGCGGTAAGACCATCGCGCATTGGATACCTACAAACAGCGTCGCAACCCGGCTCCCCGCCCACGATCAGGGAGCACAGCATAGTGGAAATTTTGGAGATGCAGTGAGAAGGTTAAAAAAAATATTGAATAGGATGGCAAGGGTTGTGTGCGTGCGCGTCTGGTGTGGGCGGGCGGTACTCCGCGCCCATCCGCCCAGCGGTTGGCTGCTTGCATAATGGTCCTCAATTGATACATGTGTGAATACGTAGGTACATATGTACTCACCGTTTTTGTCTTGTAGCTGATTGTATAACTATACATGCAAAAATACACTGCATGGCCATCGATTCATAGCTAGATGTAGTTAGTTTAGATGTGTGGTATGCATATGGGTATACATACCTAGTGTACGGAGTATGAGTAAATTATATACTAGGTTAGTATTGATACCGCCAGGCGGACACAAGATATGCATCTCATTGGCGGGCATTTCGAGGAGGCCCGCCTATGCGATCGCTCTCTATGATCACCCTCTGAGATCAGAGACCCTCTCGGGACCAACCCACCGGAGATCATTTTCTTGTACTACCAGTACTGCCGTTCTTTCAATGGTTCGAAGCTTGGGGGAAGGCCCGGCCCGCGATGCGACGCCGCCAAGCTTGAATTTAGCGGCCTCACGCCCCCAAAGATACCGTGCTTACATTACTTATTGGTACACCAATGACCGTACGTAGGTACAGGTAGCGTTCGCCGTATACGAATTATACGACCATGGACTCATGTCATCCGTCAATCATACCATGTCTTACACGATGTGTACTGGAATCCAATTGAGGGTTCAATTGGATTCCACCGCCAGCAGATGCTTGCGGTGACTCAATTACATCACCCCCATAGTTGATTCGCATAATGCACGTTGCGAATTGACGATAGTTGGGCGCAGCCTCAGAGTGAATTGTGACCAGGGCCAGGTGTCGTGAACAAGAACGTTGCCTTTTTTCTTTTTCTTGCATTCTTTCCTTTTCTTGATACGACGCAGTCGCAGGCATCAATTTCCCAATGGAGACATTCGATGCTGCAGGCGCGGGATGGGTGCATGCCCATTCATACAAGCCATACTCCAGGATGAAAGATTGTCACGCACCGGTGAGATGTGGCGCTTGTCAACCCGTCCTCGCCGTCCCCCACCTGCTCGTCTTATGAAACAAACAATCAGGGTCAGTGCTGTGATGTTGCATGCGGCATCTTGGTACACGATTGGTATCCATATATTATTTGCTGAGGAGACTCAATCGCGACCCCGGCAGATCATATACACATGTCATTCTGTGCAATCCAGGCGCAAGTAACTCGGTGGCGGCAGATCTGGTAGCAGTACATACTCTGGAAGGTCTGTCTTCATATACCCCTCCCTGGCACTCCAATGGATACCTGTACACTCACTGTAGAAAAGCTGTCCGCGGCAGTCAGTCAGTGATCCCGTCGCCTCCATGCCCCACGCTCTACCAACCGTGCAGAGAAGCATGCCGCCATTTTTCTAAACACGCCGAGCCTCCCCGGTGAGACTGGATCTTCCGCTTTGCATTAGGTCTGCTACGAGAAATCCAGCTACTATCCTGTCGCTACATGGATCTCTGCAAATGAGCATATCCCCGCCATGCCATCGCACTGACAAGTTGGACAACGCGTATCATTCCGTTGCACAGCCGGTCACCGGAAACAACCTCTGTCGGCGCCTCAGGCCGTCGAGAGAGGAGAGGCACTCACGTGGCG